>JAUCMU010000021.1:15632827-15645700 GCA_032275025.1 Enteromius treurensis
AATTGCTTGCTGTTTTCCCCACCTGTAAGTCGCTTTGGATAAAAGCGTCTGCTAAATGAATAAATGTAAATGTAAATATATATATTATTTTTTTATTTTTTTTTGAAGAAAGAAGGTAATTGTCCAGAATCTATAACAAAATATGTTAAATTGATCTAATTACTGCACTCATATTGGTACTTAAATGCACAATTTAATGAACCAAAATATAAAAACTTTGTGAATGATAGACACACCAGCTCTGCTTAAATCTGCTGAGCTTTGTCTTTCAGAGTGGGCCTGCAGATTCTGTGTGGGCCTGGAAATAACAATAGTTATTGCTAAAGCAAGCACCACTAATAATAGTAGCAGAATAAAGATGGGTTTCAAAAGAAAGACTTGGCACAGAAGCACAGATCCGTTCTGCTTCAAGTAGGTCTAGGTCACTTCAAGAAAACTTGTCCTCACTCCTGCGAAAAGACTGAAACACTCCCCCAATGTTTCTGATAAATATGTTCTTGTGCAATTTGTTGCTAAAATCTCCCTCTCTCTCTTCTCAGTCTAATCTCCTCATGTTCAGGTACCTCCGGGGGTCTGTTTAAAGCACAGGTGTGCTCTCTCAATCTCTCTCTCCCTCTGCGCCTGTGCATGAGGAGGTTTGTGTGTGTGAGTGTCCAGGTGCATCTGTGTGTGTATGTGTGTGTCCTTTGACCCATCCATATGGTCACCGGGGGTGATGAAGCTGCCCAGGTGCACCTTGCACACAGGGCCATGGCAACCGGGGGAGGGACGGCCCTTCAAGAGACGTCTGTTTGCACAGAACACTCCATGACCTTGTTGTTTTCACAATTACTCATCTAGAGTGTGTGTGTGTGTGTGTGTGATGGTTGGTAAAAAGGAGCAAATTTCATCACTAGTGGACATGCTGAGTTTGTATGTATGCTTGTGTGTGTCGGTGAACCTCGTGAAATCACTTTCACCCCAAAGTAAAAATAAATAAATTGTTCTTTTATTTAGTCTTAGTTTATTAAGAACACTAAAATAAGTTAAATAAGAATGGTTCCGTGAAATCTGTTCTGCTAATGTTTCACGTTTTAAGCACATTTCCCTCTAAATTTTGATTACTTTATCACTCATTTTACTTTTTTGCATTTTTGATATCTTTATCATGCTTAGTGTTGACTCATAAGATTCTCATTACTTTCAGTTAGAAGGGTTTTTAACTTCATTAAATGTTATTTATTTATCAATTCTTATTAATCGATTACAGTATTAATCAATTTAAATAATTACATTAAAATGAAATAAATAAAATAATAAATTAAAATTAAAATTAATTTAAAAATATAGAATTAAAACTCGCTTCATTTTTTTAATCAAATTAGATGTGACAAGAATTGTCATGAAAAAATGTGAAAAAATAAATTATAAACAATACTACACCTCATTTAAAATGCCTGAATATTATTGCATTAAATATCAAAAATGCACTACTGTTCACAACTATTTTTTTTAAAGAAATTAATATTTGTATTCAGCAAATGCATGTTACAAAACAATTATTTTCCAGTAAATGGTGTTGTTTTGAACATTTAAATGTGTGTCATTTTCTGCAAAAATGCAGCACAGCTCAATGTCGATGTTGATTTTAAACGGAGATATCAGCATGATTTCTGAAGGTTCAAGTGACACAGAAGACTGGAGTAAAGATGCTGAAAATTCAGCGTTGCATCATAGGAATAAATTGCATTTAAATCATATTCACATCAAAATCACTTACTGTATTTAAAACAGTAGACATTTCACAATATTACTGTTATTACTTCTTTCAAAAACATAAAAAAAATCTCAATCTTTAGACTTGCACAAACAATGCTGCGAGAGGTTTTTGGTGTCACTGTAACTACAAAAACACATCAATAACAACATCTCAGTTTAGGCTGGTCGTGGCCGATGGTCTTTCAGTAAAATATGAAGCGATTACAGTGGCGTGTTCAGTGATCAGACTGCCAAACAACAGATTTTGAAGTAAAGCTTTCCATATAAATAAGAAAATTAACCACCTATCTACTTCACTCGGCTGCGTCTCAGTTTCTCATGTATTTTTCCATGCAACAACATGGATCTTTGGCCTTTACAGAATGCCTCCATATGGAGTCCCATCTCTCTCTTTCTCTGGATTTATTGTCGTGTCTTTTCCATCCGCAGCTCTTTCTCACCAGTGTCGTCTGTCCTCTGGGTTTCCACCGCGACACAAGGCTGTCTGCTGGGAAGAGGAGAGTTCTGGGTCCTTTTTCCCCATCAGATTTGGGGTTCAGAGGTCAGCGGCGCTCATTGCCCCGGGTCAGGAGCAGGAAGAGCAGGATCTAGAACTCCTGAGAGGTTAACGCCAGTCTAGAAAGGTCACCGGCAGGCTTTTCCTGCATGGAAGTTTTGATGTGCGGGTGCTGACAAGGATACGGAGGCCGAGGCTTGGCTCTTGCACCTCAAATGGGGTCCGGTGATACTTAATATTCCACCGAGACCCCATCAATACACTTTACCCCCATTTTCCGGTTTCGTGTTGCATATTTAAGGTCAGATGCAATTTGATGTGTGGCGAATACTCTGCCAATAGATGGCTGGGAGAGAAAAAAAAAAAAACAGAAAAATAAAAACAAGGTATTTCTACAGCAATGTTTTGATACGTCCGGTTCATAAATGTTTCATCCGAAGCGATTCGCTCATATCATGTGTGAGTATAGGGGCATGTGCGAGTGTTTTATGTGGATATGTGTAAGAGAGAGCGTGTTGTCCGCGCTGGGAGGAGAAGATGCCCCAGATGTTGATATCGATGTTGTTTCTTTAGATTTATAGGAAGCTTCTCCCGTGGGTTTCCCTCAGGGTAAGAAATAGCTTTTTTCGCCAACGCTTCAACTCCACACTTCAATTTAGCCTATTCTGACTGATATAGTTTTGAAGGGAACAACAGCGACTCAATGACCATTTCTACGGACTGAAAAAATATCACAAAGATTGATTTTATATCCCTTGGACTTACGCTAACCACGGCCGGGCACATTGAAGCGCCAATTAAGGTGTGAAAGATGTTTAGTTGGAACGAAGTTTTGAAAACGTGTCATTTAAGTTTGAAGGCCGGCTGTAATGAGAAGGAAATATCTATCAGATGTCGGCGGACGTTGAAGCGTGAACGGGGAGAATGGGCCAGCGTTGGGAAAGAGGCCGTACTGTATATGGACCTGTCAGGCCTGTTCAGGCTCAGTGCCCTGATCGCTTCATGATGTGAACAGAAAAGACTCCATACAGCCCTACCACTAATACCCAAGAGCCCCAGAAGCCGGTCTGGGGAGAATTATGGGACTTCCTGTAAAGCACAAGCGTCTTTAAAGGCAGATCGAGGTGCTCGTGTTAAAAAAGGGTTAAAGGGGGGCCGATATTACAGGTAATAAGGAGAAACCCCTCTGACAGAACTGACAGGCGGAGGGCTAATCCCACAGGCGTTTACTGTAGTAATCAGTGATGTGGAAATACAGGAAGCAGATATGTATCTCACCGAGTACTGGGATAAAAACAAGGCAGACAGAAATAGAAAGATAAAATGATGTACCTGACTATTATTTTGGGATAATCTGTTTAAGATGGATGTGCTGAGGTATTACATTATATTGGAAACCTTTCGTCTACTGTTTTCACAATATAACCAAATTTTGAGTCTCACACACATAATAAATACAGTTTAAATAAATACATTTACATGTTTTTTTTAAGTTATGCACGTAATGGATCATACCAAATATTAGAACAGTTCCATATATATATTTTTAAAGAATACAGTATATACACACCAGGACCTGTGTGGCCTTGCTAAATTAAATTTGAAGTGGAGTTCAAAGTTGATCATTTCAATAATTTTAATAAATAGAAAATAACATGTACACAACTGTAAGACAAAAATATACAACAAAAAATAAAAATAAAGATGTTAAATAAAAGTATAATATATATATATATATATATATATATATATATATTGTTTTTGTTTTTGTTTTTTTAAATAAGTCTAATAAGTGATTATAATGATAATAATAATAATAATGCAATTTATAACACTAATATTGTTTTATTAAATGAAACATATATTTAAATTATAAATATAAATATACAGTTTATACATTATCCACTACATGCGGTTTATGGCTTTAAATTTTTACATTTGGTCCATGTATTATTAATGTGCTATACCGCAAGTCTTCTGAACTCATATTAGTTTTGTGTAAGTTAGAAACAGATCAGATCTTTTTAATTAATCTTTTAATTGGGTTTATAAAACCTGTGTGCAAAATGATTATAAGTTGGGCCAATTCAGCTGGATTTACTGATCTGTTCAGTTAAACAGCAGATTCATTGTGAATAATATATAAATAAATATATAAATAATTTTTTCTGCCTGTTCACTTCTTGGTGGAGAACTCCTCCATGCACCAGTGCAGTAGCTGAGCCATTATCTCCAAAGGTTTCGATGCTGAATTGTTCATATTTTTTTTGTTCTCTGCAGGATGTTTCTGGATTCTCCTGCCTTTGTGTTCATGGAGTGAGGAGGGACACGAGCAGCAGGTGTGTAGGTGGGACGAGACAAACATTTATAACCTGAGCATCTCTCCGAGGAACCCTTCCTCTCTTCTCAGGCTTCTTTTTCCTTCTGTCTGAATCATAAAGATCTGGCTGGACGATCAGACAGCCTCTTCATGAGGTTATAAAGTCTTGTTATCCTGAGGCTGAACTGTCACCACTGTTGTTGTTGTTTTGGTGGTGGCAGCGGTGGCCGTTTTTCCTGTAGATCTTATTGGCTGCTCATAGGGGCCCATAAAGACGAGTGTGTTCTGCGTTTCATCTCCATAGCTGGCTTACGGGCTGATGGACAGTTGAAGAGAGAGAGAGAGAGAGAGATCCCCAGGCCACCTTCACTTTAATGTTGGTCTGAAGGGAGTGAGACAGCCATCATATCTCTGATCAGAAAAGGAAATGATCAAGAAGACATTAGCTTAACCATTCGTCCAGGGAGAATAAATGTTCTACTAAACCATTTTAAAAAATCAATTATACATTGGTTATGCAATATCTGATTCATAAAAATCCATTATATTCAGACTAAGGAAAGCATCACACTTAGGGTTTAGGGGTTTGTTCAGATGACTTACTTCAGTGCAGAATTCATTATGCAATATTTTAACAACCACTAAAAACAATCTAGCATTGTGAAAGTATGTTTTGCATGAAGTTTAAACAACACTGCTTCAAATCCTATTCTAGATTGCAATTATAAATTAATAGAACATAATTTAATAAAATATTGCTAATAAAATAATGTTAAACAACAAAGACAATATATTATGCATTGGACATTTTCCCCCCTTTATGATAGTATAGGAGCCATAATTGGAAATATAAATCTAAAATTGCATTTGTTAAATATATTTAAATTAGTATATATAAGTTATATTACACAATTGGACATTTTTATTGCAGTCTTCATAACTGGGATTTTATATTTAATTATTATATATAAATTATATTTATATTATATTATGCTATATTATACATGCTTAAAAGTCTTTTTATCATGAATTCCAAATTTTTGTGCAAATTGCACAAAAGGACTGTCTTGAGTTGGGTACGTATATCATTCATTTAAATCTGATTCAATAAAACAACACTATTAACAACTATCTAATATCATAAATAATAAATACAAACAATAAACATTTTAGCCTTAATTGTGCAGCTTCATCATTAATTGAAATCGCACTCGAAAGGTCACCAAACCAAGGGAATTTTCCTAATCTCGCAGCACTGGAAATCCTAATTTCAGGTCTGTTTCCAGCTCTGGCTGACAGACAGCTGCTGAGGGCCAGGAAGCGAGGAAGAAGCAGCAGCAATTTGAGGAAATCTTCAATAAAACAGCGTAACTAACAGGCCGCACATTGAGCGTGTGATAAGAGGGACAGAGCGGCTCCCCGGACACGCTGCTGGCACGGCCAGACTCTGTTAGCACCCAAAGAAATAAATAAACAAATCAAGTCGCCGTCCTCAGTAATCCCCTAAATTCAAGCTTATTCATGTTGAATCTGGAAGAGAAAGAGTTCCGTTTGAACCCTCCCCCTCTCGTCAGTTCCAGTGTCAGCAGTTGTTGTTTTGCGACCGGACATCTTATGGCACACGCAGATATGCCGGGACATGAACAGCTTGTCCCACTAAAGCCTGTTTTGTCTTGTTCCACTCTTCCTCGTCCTCCAGTTTTGTGGCATGTCAGAGCCAGCTGGCTTGAGCAGAAAGAAGAGGAGAAATAAGCTCCTTATTGCAGAGTCGTGGTATTTGCTTTCCGCCAGGGTTGAGGGTTCTCATTATACCATGTTCATGAGGCTACGAGTGCTAATTGGTCTTCCGCCGAACACAGAAAGAACTCACGAAAAATGTGACCGCAGGCGATATAACCTAATTAGGAAATTTGCCACTGTACGCCGGCCAGATCGGGCCTCGCTATTGTTCTGCGCAGATAAACAGGCGCGTTTTCCACTCTGCTTTGGAGGACGCCGCTTTATCTTCACTTTAAATTATCAGCAAATGGCAAAAGGTACAGTACATAAAAAGTGCTTTTAATGCATCGCTGGTATTTCTTAACAAACCACTTTTGAGGAGTTGGCCGAGGTTCTCCTCCATTTCCCTCCAGGCAAAACCCAGCCAATAAATTCTATAAAGGTCAGGCCAAAAATCCTTTAAGACCATCATTCCAGTTATTATAATTGGCTGATTTAGTATTACTTTCAGCACCTTCAGACATTTCAACTTATTTTTCAAGTAATGTAATTATTTGTACGAGCTTTAACAACACGTAGAATATGATAATATGATTCTTTGTCTAGGAATTAAATTTTATTTTCCCCCAAACTGTAAATCTATAACAGAAATGTTTCATTATAAGGGACCGGGGCTAGTTGTCACAGGGGCTGAATGTCTGTAACTACAATATGAAGTTTAAATCTAAATTGCAATAAAAAGTGTGTATTTTACTGCAGGTCACAGATAAATGATTTATTATAGAGGAGACTGGGGCTAGTTCTCACAAATACTGCATATCTACAATTAGTTTGAGGCAAAAGTCTGATAATTACAAAAATAAATACTGTCAATAACCTGTCATAAATATTAATATTTAAACCTAGTTCAAAGCGGTCATAAATATACTACTGTTTAACATGTTGTGGACAGCAGGGCTCCAAACATTATAGAAATTATATATTTAGTTATTAAAAAATATTTTACATAGCGTTTAAAGAATACAATTTATTAAAATAAATAAATGTCCACATTGGATTTTAATGAAAAAAATAAATAAAAAACACTAACTAATCAAGGACAGTTCTTTAATTTCTTGTTGCTCCTCTGAAATTTTGTTAGATCTTCGAGATCAACACAACTACAGTCCATCCATACTTCATCAGTTCACTACTGCACTTCAGTATTTCATAATTAACATCTGCTCGGTCTGACCCTGCTATCTGTCCACAGCGTCGCTCCTGTCGGGATTTGAGGCTAAGAAAGAGAAGGATATTGTCTGTTGTCTGGCAGCTTGCAGCGGGACTGTCTGTGATGGAAATAAAAGCTTCTCATTTATAATGCAGGTATCAGACGCACTGAAGGATATCATAGAGAGAGTGACATCGGACAGCCTGGGTCTTCATGGCCACGCTTGAATGGATCCTCCAAAGGGCCTCTCCTCTGTCCACTTCACTTTCTGTCCCCTCCACTGTGGGCCTCAGGGGCCCCGGGGACCTCCAGGGAAGGGGTGGACGGACGGACGCAGACATTTGTGTGTGTGTGTGAGTGAAAGTCTAGCTCAGAGCTCAGGGCGTCTGGCAGGGCTGCAGTCTGCGTCGCATTCTGACAGAACAAGTGTTGCATGAGATGCGGCGAGGTGTCTCAGTGAGCCTGGAGCAGGTGTTGCTCATCGGCGACTGCACTGGAGCGAAGACCCTTGCGCATAAGACCACCCCAGCCAAACACCCGGGCCAGGACAGCTCACACACACACACACACACACTAATGATAATGGATTTGGGGTGAATAGGCAGCCAGATTCTAATGGATCAGAAGACAGCAGAGCACTGGGACGCTTACAGCTGCTGGTCAGGACAGAGGATGTTAAACACTCATTAACGTGCTGACATGCAAAGGCATTTAGGTTATGTGTGTGATTATATGCAGGTGGCCATTAAGTGTTACTTTATTTTTTATTTTATTTGAATTATATTGTATTATTTCTTTTCATAAGTATCCATTTTATTAAATAAAATGTTATTATTTTTATTAATTTGTTCAATTTTATTTAATGCATCCAGGTATGATACATATAAAAATAAAGGTGCTTCACAATGCCATAGATGAACCTTTTTAGTCTAAATGATTAACATCTGAAGAACCTTTCTGTTTCTGTGGCAAAAGATGGTTCTTCAGATTATCAAAATTGGTAAGAAAGAGATGGAAATGGTTCTTGTATTGGATCACTGTGTGTGAACATTTTAAGCAGCTTTATTTTTAAGTGTAAGTGGTTTAAAAACGTTAAACTCAAGAATTCAGCACAAATTGCTTAGAAACTATTCAAAAAAATTGCAAGTAAATTTCACAAACATACAAGAAAACAGCAAGTAGCTCATTGAAGTAAACATGGCATTTTGAAGTAGAAAAATGTAAATAGTATTTTCTTTTTTAAAAGTACAAATAATAATAAACAGTATTATTTACTGTAACTTTTAAAAAATATTTTTTACTAAAACTAAAACTAGAAAAATATGTTAAATTAAATCAAATAAACATTAACTGAAAGAAAAGAAAATACTGTATGAATAAAACTGTTTCCTTTTTTATTTTGTTTACTTTGATGTACTAAAACAGCTCAAAAAGAAATATTAATACTAAATAATTTAAAAAAGAACTAATGTAAAAATTATAAAAAGAAAAACTAATATGACTTTTTATTAAAAGGTAAAATAAAAATAAAAATATCATTCAGAATATTAATAAAAATACTATAGTATCTTAATGATATGAAAAAAATATATATTAAAAACATAATTTTGTTAATTTAATATTAACATGCATGATGATGATGATAACTTGCATGTGTTTTATTGTGGGCTGCTCATATGTAGGCATTGAGTAAAGCTCTTTGTAAGTGTCCTGGTCCAAATATCCATTGAAGAGTTAATGGCTGTCCTGCTGATTGGACAACAGAGAAACAAACAAACCCAGCCAAATCCAGCTCAGACCAAAGCCAAGGTTCACAGCGCTGCCCTCGACCCCGGAGCGAGCATCTGCCCGATCATACTGACCACATGCCTGCTTGGTTCACTGCTGCTTGCTTTTCAGATGATTTTGTTTTATAAAATGTAACTTTACATCACAAAATTGCATTGCTGTTCAGCCTGGTTATCAAAATGAATCCTGGAATGTTTTATCTTATAAAACCTATAAAATCAAATGAGATGCAGTTTTACATTTTAACAGCAAAAAAAGGCCTTAATTAAAACTTCCTTAATTTCTTCTCATCTTTAATAGATTGTAAACCTCCAAGAAACGAAAAAAATGTCTAATATTCTGATATGCTGCTTTGCAAACTTTTTATTATTATTAGTATTATTATTATTATTATACTATCAATATTTTAAACAGGTAATATAAGCAGGATTTTTAAAAATCTTTTTTTTTTTTTTTTTATGTATTTACTGTCACTTTTGATCAATTTAATGCATGCTTCCTGAATAAAACTTCTTAAAAAAAAAAAAAACAGCTCACAAACTTTAAAACAGCAGATAGCTACTGTCGGAAACTAACACTTAAGTGAACTGTGTGTAAATGCCCGTTAAATGTGCATCTATATGAGCTTCACTGAACAGAAGGAACGCAGGACATGTTTTATAGCAGCCATTTGTAAAAAGAAATATCAGTAGGTGAGCTAGGATATGCTAGATTAATAGCCGGCCTCTCTCTCTCTATCCCTCTCTCACCTCCCGTGCCATTATGGCTTATTGTAGGACAGGAGAGGAATAATTGTGTGGCTGGGTGACAGGCCATCTATCCACGCAGACTCATGCCGTTTCCTTCAGGAGTGCTGCCCACTAATAGGAACATGCCCTGGAACTCAAGCTGGAAAATACACCTCATTCCCGCACGCTTGTTTTTTAGGCCGTCGAGGATCCTCAGTCATCAATATGAATCTGAGTCGGAGAGGGTTTTCCTTCTTTATCCGTTACTGCGAGCGCCGGCAGCCTGATGGATCTCTGCCATCATTTCTGAATGATGTTTGCCTTTCATTTCTATTTCTTCATCTCTCTTTCTCGGCTCAGTCTCCATCTTTCTTCCTCCGCTGCCCGAGCCGCAAAAGAAAGACATCTTTGAAATCGTCCATGGAAATGTGCAGTTTTGGGGGTCACTCATCTGCAGATGAAATAACTGTATTACACAGGCCCGCTGTCAGCCCTGAATCAAATCAGCCAACTGATACACATGATTCTACAGGTCACTGAAGAATATTTTACACAGAGAGTTCATCAAATACAAGTTTTTACTGCATGCCAATAAGATAACGTGCCTTGGGATTATGTGAAATAACAGGAAGTTACATATTAATTTAAACTGTTTACATAAAAGACACCAAAAAATTGTATTATTAAGTGTCCAAACAATATTGATTAATTTAAAAAAAAGATAAATCATTTGTATATATTTTTAAAAGCAAATAAATAATTATTAGACTAACAAAATACACTTTGTGTGAATATCGAATATAACATTATTATTAAAATGTATTATCATAAATAAATGGACGTTATATCATAACTATTTTGAGAAAGAAAAATTTTGAACAAAGTAGTGTAAAAAAAAATGTATGTATGAAATATAAAATACACAGAGAGAGATCAATAATAAATATTATAAATTAATAATATTACATGCATTTAAATATTAAAGAAGCCAATTAAAGCACCAAAACCAAATTTGAAATCAATGTATTTAGAAAATACCAGTGTGATACTATTACAGTTTATATTAATCCATTTTTAATTAATATTGAAATTAATAGCTTTTATTTTAATATTTTGTTTTCATTAAAAGTTTAGCCTTTTTTTTGTCTTTTTATTATTAATAATATTATTATTATTATTTAAAAAAAATGCTTCAATTGATTTTATTATTATTATATTAATATTATAATTCCATCTTTATTTCCATTTTTGTTTTAGTTATTTTAAATGAGTTAATGGATATTATTCTTATTACTAAACTTAGTTTCTTAACAATAATAACCCTGATTCTGTCTGAAACTGTGCAGATATGTGCAAGTAAGGTAAACACTGCATAAAAAAAATCTCATCCTAAATTAAATAATGCATGTAATTTCTGCATCAAATAGGCTGGTTGGACTGATAAATCTCACATCAGACTCACATCACTGATTGAAACAATGCTGCTTGTGATGCAACTGCAAAAACAAATGCAATATGGCTGTTTAGTACTTGTCAGTACTTCTAGGCCTTTACTAGTTGTTGAAAGAGAGAAAGTGGATCCAGATAACGGAGTGATTTGTCTGTGGTTCCAGGATCCTCCACACTCTCAGTCCTCGGCCTAATTTAGCTGTAAAGAGAAGAGCAAACACATACATTTCTCTTCTTGGAAAGAGGAAGAGCTCGCTCATGCTCTCCTCTGGGTTCACAGAAAGGGATGAAGAGGGAAGGAGGGGAAATAATAACGCGCTAGCCGCAGGTGGAGAGAGCGCAATCCCGCGGGAATCTCAGCAGTGACAAGCAACATTGCGGGAATGGCTGGCTTGCTGGAACTTTTCTCTCTAATAGACACAAATGGGCTCGCTTCCCCGAGCTTTTATGAGGCGTTTTATCTTGCGTTGGGAAGGGCCCGTATCCACCGTGACAGACTCTATTGGAATCTTTGGGAGCACTTAGGTTGGTAACACTAAGAAAAAGAGTTTTCTGCATTCCTCTGTGAAACCTCTTGACATTGACGGTGTGCAAATTTCCCCCCTTGATGCTTTCTAGCAAAGATGTGCTCATGTCTGCATTTCTGATTGTACTGTGCGTGGATGAAGACGGATGCGACGGTTCAGTCCGGGGGGATCAAACAGTTTTAGCCTGGACTGTATTTCTACTGCAAAGATACCGAAACCAACACGGGACCGTCTTTCAGAAACCTTGCTCTTGTTTGCTGATGATGCAAAGTGCTGTCTGATGTGTGTGTGTGTTGTCTTCAGGGAGAGCTTGATGTCGTCTGGATTGGTGTATCAGATATAGTTCTCTTCTGGACGCTCTGAATTGCTTTTTATTTATTTTCAGAACTGCAAGTTAATGCTAAACATCAGATCTGGTTCTGCTCTACAGGTTCAGAGCATAACTTGCTGCTCTTGTCAGCTGTGATATGCTGTAAATAAAGTTTTTAAAACTTTATTTTGTCATCTGAGACACAGTGATGTCCCAGACAGCAGAAAATATTGAAGAATTGCTGGTGAAAAAGCAGAATGGGATTCAAAACTGCATAACATTTATAATGCACGTGTGTGTAAATCACACCAGACACATAAAAAAAAAAAGAAGCTAAGAATGGTGTTTGTGCACTGAAGGACCAAAAGAGATTTAGAATTACAGTTTTATTTTGAATTATCTTAACTCAGCTCCAAAGAAGTTACAAAAACAGCATTCTTCCACCTTAGAAACATTGCGAAGCTACGAAACATGTTACCCGTTTCTGATGTAGAAAAGCTAGTTCATGCATTCATGACCTCTAGACTGGACTATTGTAATGCACTATTAGGTGGTTGTCCTGCATCTT
>JAUCMU010000021.1:15661434-15691850 GCA_032275025.1 Enteromius treurensis
GGGGGGGTAAAAAAAAATAAAAAAATAAAAAATTATATAGTCCATATAATGTATGCTGAAACCATCTTTTTTTTTTTTCCCCTTTTTGATTCTGCCCCTTTTTGTTTCGGGAAAGAGGGAGCATTATCATGTGAGAGGAAAGGAGAATTTCCATATTTCACATCTTAAGCTGGACTGGATTTTTTTTTTTTCTCAGCCCTTAATCTCGCTTTGCTCTTTAAACTGAGTTTTGGCATCAAAGACTTGCTGTTAATTGTACAATTAAACGTACAAAAGCATCAAGGGTTTTTATGCCGGCATCTCCACTGTAAAGAAAAAAACTGAAGAAACTGATGTGTCAAGTCATAATTATATTAAGCAAAAACACATAAAATTGAGCATTATATGCATTTATAATATTTGAAATGTGACTAAAAGGACCAAAGGACTCAAAGGACCCTAAAAAATATATTTAAAAAAAAAACATGATTTCCAAAAATATATAAAGCAACCATTTTCAACATTAATAATCATTTAATAATGACAACAATAATGAATAACTGTAAAAATAAAAATGGATACTTTCTTGAGCAGCAAATCATCGTATTACAATAATTTTTCAATTATATTAAAATAGAAAATGTAACTATATTAAATTAAAAAAAAAATTATTTTAGTAATATTTCAAAATATTACTCTATTTTTTCTGAATAAATATAGTCTTAGTGAGCATAAGAGACTTCTTTTAAAACAACAGAATCTCAGCAACACCAAACTTATGAACAGTCCATATTAAGTGAATTTGGATTATTTTCTTCTAAAAGAGAGACCATACTGTAACTTAATTGTAATAACATTTATTTTGAGCATTTTAAACAAACTCCTATAACAGTAAGAATCAACAAAGTGAAATGTGAGTGAATATGACAACTTACTAAAGGTGACAACAAAAATAGCATTAACAAAGGTAACAAAAACGTTATTTATGTTGCAATGCATGTTGGGAACTCTTAACCCCTTTGCAAGTTAGCGATGTTATTATAATCATTCTAGCCAGTTAGATCAATAATATTCCCCCGAATGTTGTTTCAACTAAGCAGATTCAATGCAGTTCACAATTCTTCATATCTCTCACTCAAAAAGCCAGATGTTCAGACATCCATCTTTTAGTTTATTTTTGCAGTGTATGTCTCAAGATGCCATTAAAACAGCATGGGGGGGGTGTTGCACCAGTCACACTCAATTTACAAGACGTACTATCCCTTTAAATATTTCAATAAGAGTCAAACACCTGCTCTGAAGTGATAATTAGTGTCAGGTACAAAGCAGCTGCAACATTCACTTTCCCTACAAACACACATAAGAGCCACGCATCTGTAAGTGACCTTCCTCGTTACCCTCATTAAATCAAACGCTCATCCCGCGGCCGGCTAAAACCGTGCTGATTCGCAATACAATGTTTTAAATGGTGGATTCGAGGGCAGGATTTCACTTTCCATAAATTACGCAAACACCACAGGGCCACGCAGAGCTGAACGGCACTAATCAAGCGTTCGGGTTCGAGCAGAAAGACAGATTAGGTGGAACCGACTCAAAGTCCCAAACCAATCAGAAAGCACCCAGAGACTCGAAAAAATGAAATCAAAACAGCTTCAAAACATAAGTAAACACTTACCAAAAAGGAAAAACAAAAAAAAAACAAAAATAGAGAGAACTGAAAGCGGGAAAAACAGAAATGTGACAGCATGGCAAACAATAGATATATTCACCCAAAGCCAAACAAAGACATCCGTCCCAGTGTGAGTTCAACATCAATCCCACAGCAGCTGCAAGAAGGATTTTGTGTCCATTATTGAGTGCCAGTGAAAAGCTATTTCATTTGATGCATGTGGGTACGACTTTGTAACTCATAAAGAAGAAAAATTACACATACCCTTTTTCCTTTTTTCCCTCCATTCGGGAATAACTGGGGTGAAAACTTCTGTTTCACAGTGCACAGATAGCTATAACTCACAAAGTTTGTGTGTCTTACTGCTTTTGTCCTCACAGGGGTCAAGAGGTAACAAACAGCATCCAGTTATGTTTTTGTACAAAGAACTATATGTTTACAGTACATTTAATAAAAGTAGCTTTGTGCATGTGCCATGTATTTTAACTGCTGTGCCTTAAAATAAAACAAAACATAAGTGTGTAAATAAAATTAAAAAAAATATATATATAATTTCTAGTAATTCAAGTATTTATGTAAACTCTGTGACATAAAAAAAACATTTTAACATTTTTAATAAACAGATTAAATGTTTTTTATATATATATATATATAAATAATTTATATGCACACACTAAACCATTAAAAAAGTTTTTCCTTTTTTTTAATTTATAATTATTTATATTTACTGTTTATTTTAAGTTATAAAAATTGTATTTAATTGATGCTTTCATGCCAAAAATCAAACAAATAATTCTAACAATAGATGCAAAAATATATATTTCACACACATATTTGTATACAACTTTTTATGCAACAATTTATTTAATTTTTGGGTTTTGATGGCAGAATTGTTCAGTTCAGTCCAACCTACACTATAAAAAGACTGCTGGAAAACGTTTTAATGCTAAATAATATTTCAGTCTTTCTACATAAGCATTTAATATTTTTTCAGTGTGTCATTTGCAATTTCTTCATAGTTATTAGTCAAATTTACTAGTAATTTCATATATATATATATACATTTAAATATGTTCCATGTCCTGGTAACAGGATTGCAAAAATTGCAAATCTCACGAGAAATACATGCAATATAAAATATGTCATTTAATATTTAGTTTGACCTCCAGAAATGGATGATCAACATTTTCTGAAGGTTAAGGACCTCCCTTCATTGACCATTTGCTGAAAATGACAGAAAAGTGATTTCTGGCTCTATGTTGTCCCCATTTCTGAAGAGTGGCAGAGAAAGTTTAGCAAAAATGAAAAAAATTGCATTCAGCAAAGGCGCTCATAAACATATTTGTGAAGGTTATCTCCACACGTTCACAGGGTCACGGACTTCGTAGCTGAAACCCACTTAAAGATTGTATGAAAATATGAAATCATATCGCTTCTGGTTGACTGGCACTTGATGAAAGACTCTGTGAAATTCAGAGAAATCAAACACGAGCCACGTGGGCCTCATTCAGACTTTAATTGTTTTATTTAGATCTATAGATTTCTAAGCACAGTGGTTTCCCGTCTCAGGAGAACGTTTTTAATGAAATATTGAGTTCAAAGACTCATGGACCACACAGAGAACTGTGTGTGAATGCTGAAGGCAATAGCAAAGAGGATTGAGCACATCAAAGTGAACACAAATCTTCACATTGGAAACCAGATTACGGCTGGTAAGATTAGCGCCGCGCTAGAAACAAGGTACATACTGTCACAGACACAGAGACAATTGAGCATCAGGAGAACCGCAATTTCTAAAATCAAATCAGTCTACAGACACGTGTGACAAAAGTGTGTTAGGAGACAGTATTGTTTGTCAGAACAGAAGTGCAATGAAGCGCAGAAATACTGATGAAGAACAAGTCATTGGTGATGTTGCAAACCCAACATTTCACGAGTTCTCACTTCCTCATTTATATCCAATGTATAAGCATGTTTGGCGGACTGTCCGGGGAGCAGGCAGGGAGCCCAAGGGGGTTAACCCCTGAGAGGCAAGGGCTGGGAAGAGCTCGGGGCCCAGCCTGGTGGAGTGGAATGCAAAAGGGGTAGTGTGGAAGATGATAGATCCTGGAAACCGGATATCCCATCCTAAGCAAGCTTAAAGCGACAGTGGCAGGGAAAAAACTCCTTAAGGGAGAAAACCTTGGGAGAACCTGGCTTAGCGGGGACCAGTTCTCCTCTGGCCGGGGACCGACATCGGCTTCAGCTAGGTGGCGAGAGGGGAGATGGAGGGATGCTAGAAGAAAGATGCTAGGGAAGGGAAGTTGGCGGAATATATTGGGCTGAATTACAATCTGACCGGGTAATTAGATAAGAGGGAGATTGTCTGCAGCTCGTTAACATTCAACATGGTCCTCACGAAACTGGTTTATTTAAACATCATTTAGTAGCCTTTATAAAGTGAACACAACCACACAATGTAAAAACGCGTCATTTTAATGGGAAAAGAATGTTAAAATGCTAAGCAAAAAAATGTTAATTATTTAACAATATACATTGAAAAAAATCAAGTGGGATATTTCATGCAATTTAACAGTAATCTTATAACTTACAGTAAAACCAATCAACAAAAAATGATATTGCCTGTATCCTCTGTTTTTTGTTTTGTTCTTATAAGTTACATACATTAGGACTTTCACAATTAATCTCTCACAATTGTGATTTTATTTTTTTTTTCATATTAACTTTTGTTCCTCAAAATTACGAGACAAATGTCAGAATTTTGTGAGATTAATAATAATAAGCCATATTTTCTTTTTATTTCTGTAGCACCATACATCTTATGACTTGAAATGATTTTGTTTACTGTATGATCTTGGTTTATTTATTTATTTATTTATTTATTTTTACACTTAATTTTGGCAAACTTCTTTTTTTTTCTTGTACATTTCTCAGTTTTATTTTATTTATTTTTTTTCTCAATGAACATAATTGCTAAATGTAGAAACTTCTTAAATTAATACTAATTTCAATTAATGCCCATCGGGTATGTGTTTGTCTGCATTAAATATTCATCCCGTCAGAATTTCATTTAATTTTTTATCAATTTCTCAAGAAACCTACTTTTTATTCTCTATTATTTTAAAGACCACCTGTGGTGAAAATCAAGTTTAAAAATTTTTTGGTTGTTAACACGTCTACCTGTTTGCTTAAAGACAAATAAAACATGTGCATATTCACCATTTCTGAGCTTAAAGTGAAGCAATTAGTCTGAACTGGTGTTATTGAAAGGATGCTGGATTATTCAAAATGTTAGGAACGACATTCTGATGATCAAATCTTAATTTCAAAGAATAAAATGATTGACTTGAATGGAAAATATAGTTGTGTGTTAACCAAAGTTTCCATTGTTTTATTTTTAACTTCTGCATTTGTGCAAAAAAAAGATTTTAAAAAAGAGGTGACGGGGGGGAAAAGCAGTCAGGAGAAAAGAAAAGCGAGTATTCTCCTGGTGATTTCCAGTAAAACCCTCAAAATGGCAAAACGCTGCAATACATCACTTAAATGTAGGTATGTTCAGCATTTACCGTACTCTGATTTGGTTTGCTCTGAGATGTAACAGTGAGCGGAGAGGACCTCTGGGATGCGGATTTTCCGCTCAGTCTCATTTGACAACGTTTAGCGTTTGAGTGGGACGGCGCGCCGGCCGGCCTCTTGATCAAATATCGGACATTCCTGTTCTCCAGGAGAAAGAGCAGAAAAATTTGCTCTCACTTTGCCAGACGTGTATATCTTCCAAAGGCTAACAGATTCGCTCGAGTCCCTCTGAAACTACTCTTAAAAGTAGTCAAGTTCGCCTGGTTGCATCGGAACAGGAGGGGGCCGGGAGACGGGAAAGACGTCCCATTGGCACAGGTGCCCTGGGAATGCCAGGAGACTCGGAAACAGCATTTAGCACTTTACTGACCTTCGGTCCACCTTATTTCACCAAGTGTCCTGGCTCAGCTAAGATTTTTCTCCAGTCATTTCCTGGTTCTCCTGAGAGGAGCTCAACTGATTGACCAGATACGCAATCGCATAGAAAAAAGAAACATCTCGTATTTAAAAGTTGCCATACATGAAGGAAATTGTGCTTAACGGCATCAAATTAGGGTATTTTGCAGGGTTACAGACTTCGAAGACGGTCCTCGGGAGAGAACAGCATGTGAAACTTGTTAAGAGGAACTTCAAAATGCCCCATAAATCCAATCTTTAAGTCTGGCGGTTCTGAGGAAATGCTTTTATATATGTGTGGAATAAATCTATGTTACGAGCTTGTTTTGGGAGGAGTCGGTTTTGAGGAAAGCATAATGTTCATTGTGATAATCGCCGGTCAGATTAGGCCAAGTTTTGGGAATTGGTCTTCATTAAAAATGAATGCAGCAGAGCTTTATCAGTCAGATACTGGATCCAAAACTTTAAACACGCCTCAACAAAGGAGAAAAACTGCTTGTTAATGGGAACTTTTAGCACTGTCGAGCAATGGCACGTTTAGATGCCTCCTTCACATCAAAAAACGATGTATTCAATTCAAGATGACTCTACGACAAGCGAAAAACAAAAAGGTATTGAAAGTACGTCAATGTGGATTGGTCTAGTGCCAACTTCTGTGAAAAATAGATGACATTTTATTGTTATATGACGAAGGGGGCCAATTTATATATAGTAGACCCATAACTGTTGCTTTTTTACTTAAACTTAATTCCACTTTATTTCCCTAAAACTTAAACATTTATTTAGTAATGTTAGGTGTTTGACCACGAGGGCCTCAAGATTAATTAAAATGATTTAAAATAAGACAAAACAAGCTGTAAAATTAGCTAAACAGATCAAGATATATTTCTTAGTTTAATTCATTCCCCCAACGATTTAAAAACTAGGATTCCTATGGTCTTACAAATCATATTTAAGGGAATATTAAAATTGAGATTTCCAGACCTAGAAAAGTCATGGAAATTTCTATACTGAATATGAATTGTTCTGACTATTTCAAGCTCTAAAATATTTTACCAAGCAGAAGTTGCTTATTTGTGGAATTTGATTATTTGCTCACTCTTAATATTAGTTGGCTATGTACTTACATTTATTAAATAAATCATTTGGTTCAATGCACTTATTGTGTACATACATGTTTTATATATATTTTAAATAGGCCTACTTATATGCAATTAGTTTCTGTAATTACATTTATAATTACACTTTTGACGTTAACCTACCCGTACGACCAAACCTGTCCCTACTGGTATCCCACCTCGACAGCAGGAAAAGAATACAAAATAAACACAATCTGCACATTTGACTTACCTTCTGATGTAAGTAAATAACAGTTAATCCACCTAATATAAAGTCTGACTGATTATTTTATTTGTAATTATTCTAAATTGTTTGTTGCACTTGTTTCCGAAACTGAAAAGCTTTGGAATTACAATAAAATCCTACATAAGAAGGAACATAGTTTAATGTTCTTTAAACATTGTTTTGGACAATAATGGACCTTGAATTCAAAAAGGTGTACCACTGGAGAGAAACACACACACACACACACACACACACACACATTAATATGTGCGGCCATATTAAATATTTTTTTAAATTTTAACTTTAAAATAGCATCAAAAGATTGTTCAAATCAGTAGACAACTTCAGTATTATTTGAATATTAACATCAGATAGATAAAGGTAGATAGAGCTAGTGCTAAATCAGGTTGTTTATGGAAATGCAGTTTGCAGCAATAGCCTCCTCTCACTGCTGTGTTTCTTTAATGGATGTATATCTGAGTGAGTTTACTCCCTGGAGAGCCGACACAGTACACATCCACTTATCAGGACTATAACTGAGGACACACACTCACACACGCCGAGCGTTTAACTCCTTATCTGTGTCACACTCATCTTCAATCACCTTCAGCGGCTCTGCTCCGCTCCAGTCTTTCATGAGGCCTGGGTCATCGCTGAGCTTTAAATGCAGGGTCAAACGGCCCGTGTTTGGGCTTCTGGTGAGTTATGATCCTTGACCTACTCCAGATCTGTACAAATACACACATCTATTCGATTCCCACTCTCTCTCTCGGAAAGCAGAGCTGCTAGGATTATGTCTGTAATGGAATTAATTCTAATCTCTGTCAATCCCGTGATGGGATAATCCTGCATTAAGAGAGCCCCCTTTAAGTGCATTTTACACCAGTTTCATTGGCTGTATCTAGATTAAACCGAGCTCGTCTTCACCAGGCCACAGGGCTGGTGTCGTCCCGGTAACCTTCCATTTGTCAGCCACATCATTGATTATCAATATTTCATTACAGCGCACAGATATTAGCCTGACCTCCTCTGAACCATCCAACACTTTTTCCAGGGTCAAGAGAGACAAATACCTTTTTTGGTTCTATATTATGCTCTTTTGGTTGTGACAAAGCAATAAAAATTCTTACTGAATGAGAAAAACAAGATTAAAGAGAAGCAGAAATCACACACACACAGTGTACAGTATGTGATTTTTCTCACATAGGAAACTGTTTATATATATATATATATATATATATATATATATAATGTGGTTAAAAAAAACAGCTAAAAAAAATTTTTTTTTAAAAGTCATCTGCTAATGCAAATAAATGTAATTTATTCATTTCTGCAATACTTGCAATGTAAATGTTTTACTGTAACTGTGTAATTTTGTTTCGTTTTGTTTGAAAGCGGTACAAGTCCAAATTATTTTCAGTGCCAGTTATCTGCCAGTTTATCCATTTTATTTCTTTAAGATGGAGCATAAGCAGCTCTTATGTACACAACTTAAGTTAACAAACACTTCCTGTTATGTCTCCATCCATTTATCCTTCAGGTAACCATAGCCTGACAGAAAACATCATCTTTCAACACCTGAAAACCACAGGGCCTAAAGAATCTAAACATGCACAAACCGAAATGCTGTGCTAGTTTCATGTTTCTTACTTCTCAAATAATTAAAAGGATTTCGACCAAAATCAATATTTTATGACCACTTTATTTTTTTCCTAAGCAGTAGCATAATAAGCCAGAAAAAGTACAGCCCATTAGTCGGTCATTACAGCAAAATCTCCTTCAAGTTCGGATCCTGATCACCCTGGCAGGGCTTATTTTGCAATAATGACCATCTGACTGTACATTATCTCTTATTGCTTAGATTATTCTGAATTTTAATAAATATAAAGCAGTTAGAGACCTCCCTGACCGCTACCACCTCTATAAGCAGGGCATTTTAAGCAGGACTCACATGGTCAGCGCTGGCCCTCCTCTCAATGGGCTCTTTTACAGTCTTGAGCAAACAATTATTATGCCAGCCTCTAATTAAAGCCAAGAATCAGTGGTACGTCCGGCCTTGAAGTCCAAATGACCGAATGTAGTCCATCCCACCCCCCTCCACAGCTACACGTTACCCAGGAAGCTTTGCAGGAGCAGCCGGAGTCGGGGCTGATCAAAAGCGGGCGAGAGGGTGTTGGCGAGGACAGAGAGATGCCCAGGAGGGAGGGGGCGGGCGCGGGGGATAACAGGCCGGGCGGGAGAGCGCTGACGCCCCACGGTTCCTGACCGCGGTCGGTCTCTGATGGTCGCGGCCAGGGCTGACGGTAGGGGTGACCGAAACCACGGGCTGCAGTTCCATATCTGCAGCCTCCATCAAAGAACGAGACGGCCCTGCTGAGAGAGGCCGGAATAACAAGCTTCAATGTGATTACACTGATGAGATAGGAGGGAACAAACTCGCAGAGGACCGCGAGCTGACATGTGACAGGAGCAACGACAGGAAGTGAGGTCATGAGCCAGTGGACTGCAGCAGAAGACTTTACGCTTATAGGGACGGTTCACACAAAACTGGAAGTTCTGTCGATATGCTGCTTGCATTCTTCTTTAGGCAGAATATTATACTTAAATGATGACTGCATTTGCGTGCATGCTGGAAATTACAAGAGAAAAAAAAAAAAACCTGACTAGGCTTGTTGCAATAATCTATAAATCAACTTATCACACAATATATGTACACGACCTCACTCATTTTTGGTGTTGCAATATATCGCCCATTATATCTACATCAAAAAACACAATAACATAAAGAAAATAGTTTTTTAAGGTATCTTCTTGCATTATTACGCTGTTTTATTATTATTATATATTATAAATAATATTATTATTATTATACATTCAGTGTCTTAAAATGACAATTATATCACATATGGCAATTATTTGTGGTGCAATATATCGCCCAGTCTATGAAACCAGGCCTTAAAGTAGTACAGAGTGATTCCAATTTTGTACTAAACAGAATAATCCAAAACACAATGTTGAATAGACTTTTACAGTAAGTTTGTTCCGTATCTGAAAGCCAGTCGAGACGGACTGCTGCTGTAGGTGAGGAAGGCCACAGTGGAATGATGAGGAGGATGATCCAGGACGATGACTCCTCCGAGACGAGTGAGATCCAGGGACGCCGCTCGGGCTCCAGGTACACAGCCTTTGCGGTCCCCTCAGCAGCTGTAATGAGTTTAATCAGGTTCCTAAGCCGCCCGTTCGCCCCCAGACACCTCGGTACAGATCCGGCCCGACCCCCCCAGAGTCCTGCGGCCCACCACCTGAGAGATGCACAATTTTGGCTCCTCCAGCGTATCGGCGTCTCTCACACTCCTCTGCCCATGTTTCCTCATCTCTCCATTGTTGTTGTGTCTCAGATCGCTGGCCTGCTTTTCACTCCGCCCTCCTTTTACAGAGTGACGACAATTCGTCCGAGACCTCTGCGCTACTTTTCACCCTCCCTAAGACCCATTTCTAAATATGAGCTTATATAATTGCTCCTCCACCATGGTTGTATAACATACAACAATGCAGATATGCAAAAACTTCCCCGGGCAGAAAGGAGACGAGGGCAGAGTCAGCTAACCAATGAGAGCCTCAACAAATCTCATTTCTTTTCTGCTAAAACGCCTCTGACTCACACGCTCAGCACAAGTCATCATCAAACCGGGCCGGCCTCATCCATATTTCACGTTTTACTTGTACTTTCAAGTACTTTTGCACAACGCTTTGATCACTAAAGACAAAAGTCATCATATCCATGCCAGCAGTTTAAGGTGCGCTCGGCTTTAAACCCTCAGAAAAAAAATTCCAACCTCAAAATTAAAGTCTTGTCTCGATTAAGCGGCACGTCCATCTCACAAGTAACCTTGTTTTATAACGTTTCATGTTATGTAGGACTAGAACACCACGGGAGCTTAGGGAAAAAAATAGTGCAATGCTTCTTTTACGTGTATAAATTAGTTAATATTTACTATATATATATATAATATTAATCTTACATATAACATTGATATATTAGCAGATAGATAGATATGAAATGTCCTCACTGTCACTTTATACAAATGAATGCATCATTACTGACTAAAAGTATTAATAATAATCTTTTAGTGGTAATCTTTAAAAAAAAAAAAAAAAAAAAAACTGACAAATATAACAAAAATATTCACAAAAATAAACCTACTGACTTAATGCTTTAATAGAGAATCTGATTTTTAAAATGAATAAATTTTTTTTTTTTTTTTGCATCTTGACTTATTTTTTTAACTTACATATTTACTTAAATTTACTTAAACTTAAAATGATTACTGGCAACAAGGTCCAAGCTGCAATTTAAAACTCCATAAAGATTACATAGAATACACAATATGGAATATACAGAATATGTGCTGTTCTGTAAAACTAATTATGGTAAAAATGTAAATTACAGTGTTCGTGTAGTTTTGAGCTCACCACAAAAAGCAAAACATATGGTGTTTGCATGCCAAAATGAAAACTATAACTCATACGTGCCAAGAGTGCTACATTTTGTTTTTATAAGTAACATAAGCTGTTATATATCTATAAACACAGAAGCGACGGGATGCAAGCATGACATAAAGATATACTGACAAACTCCATGTGATACAACCGAAAGAAGAATAGGGGGAAATAAGGAGAAAGAGAGGTTTATGGTTTTTGTCAGTGTTTAAGTGAGTGTACTTGACCTTCTGTCTGTTTGGAAGATCTGCTACATGTTATTGACTCTCATTTTCCCCATCCAGCAGCACTCCAAACCCCAAGACCTGCTTTTACCCCGTTAGTGCCTCTTCCAATACTTTAGATCAGGTCTGGTTTAAGGTCGGCATGTTCCGCTGCTCCTCCCGGAGCAAATCGAGCTGCTTTCTCACATTTCAGCGGGAGAAATACTTGCAGGCTTCAAAGTTGGTTTTTCTGAGCTTCAGATCTTAATGAGAGCAGGAAGGTCGATGAGAGCTCGCCCTATACTCGTCCTGTCACTCCGTCACACTGTCAAAGCATTATCAGGAATTCATACAAACATATGGCATTTATGTATTAACACGTGCCAGATTTATTCTTGGCCACTTCCAGGGCAATAATCATTGTGAAGCTGTTCAACAAATCCTGTGTGTTGGCTTTCTGAAATGAGAGAGAGAGAGAGAGAGAGAGAGAGAGAGAGAGAGAAACTTCGTTTCAATTCACAGCTTAAGAGTGCCACCCTGTGGACGGAGCTGCTGATGTTGTCTCTGTTTGTTTTAAATGATATAGATGGCATGTTTGTTCTTTTTCTTTGTTTGTTTTGTTTTTTCTTATCATTCAGCCCTTAATGAACACTTAAAACGATGAAGGATTATGGACTGAGTGTTATCAGAGTTTCATCAGCCATTAGCCTGTCTGCAAACCAATCCTCAGATCCTGAAAAATATGATTAATTATTAAAAAAAAAAAAGAAGAAGAAGAAAAAAGGAATAAGTTTAACAATGGTGCATTTATTCTTGTTAAATGTATTCATTATTAAGGTCATATTATTGTAGTTTTTTGTAAATATGTATATTATGAAGATGATTATATTACTAATTATTTATTAAACTAATTAGAATATGTAATACATATTATCAATATCAATAATTATTGCCTAAATTATTATTGCATATCAAATATAAAGCAACATTCTGATTATTATTAGATTGCTAATTCTTTATTATATACTATTATAATATATATAAATATACTGTAATATAATATTTATTCACAATATTAGTATTATTATCAAATCATACTATGTGATAATTATTATTATATTTTTTATTTATTATTATTATACTCTGCACAACAGAAATTATTATAATAGAAATTATAATAAAAGTCATATCAAATATTAATTTAATAATTATTATTATAAATTTGATAAAATAACTCTAAAGAGTTTAGTGTCTTTTTAGTGAATAAATAAATAAAACACCAAAACCACATGATCAGTGAAGCATGATGACTGAAATAATGGCTTATTTATAATAATAATAATAATAATAATTCCAGATGATATTCTTATCATTTCTTATATTAGTTTCCTTCATCATGAATGCATCCGTTATTGCTCTTCTCAAATGCTGTGTAAACATTTGTGATTTAGTGACACACATTAGCGAGTTGGAGGAATGTAGAAAAACTACTGAACTGGTTTCGTTTCTTTGTGCTTTTGTTTTAAGTTTATTTGTGCACGGCAGCACATTTTTTCACCTGTTTTCTCTCCAGACTCGCTCTGTGTTTTTCTCCTCGCCGTGGCCCTCGGGATGAGCGGTTTGAGAAGACCAGCGTCTGAAGTCACATGCTGGTTCGAGCAAAAGCTTGTTTGGGTCAAATCTAAAGTGTCTGAGCGAAACACGCCGCACCTAAAGATCACCTGCCTGCCTTTCTCAAGTTAAAAAGTCCAAAATGAAAGCAACAGCAGACCTGTTTAAATTAGCCTTTCCCCCTCGTGGCCTCAAATCAAATAAAACACAACAGTTGGAGTCCAAACAAGTTAAAAGAACGTCCTTGTGGGTTTTATCCACTAAAGCAATTGTAACAAGAACAACCTTCTCAAAGGCTAAAATGTCCCAGCGGTCCAACACTCAATAAAGATTTGGCTACTTAAGAAGGTCGAAACAGCAAGCCATTTAAGGGCTTGACATGGACCCAGCTAGCATGCTGCTTTTACCATCACTCATACAGAGGTAATGCAATTCCTCGCCACTGTTCTACACCTCTGATACATTTAGGCTAATGCCTGATGCAAATGACACGGGGACAGATAGAAATAGAAATATATCTTCATCACCTGCGTTCTCTCGCTTCGGGTGTCCTCCATCCCCAGATGCCCTGTTATTCACTTTCTCTCTGTCTCTCACACACACAGCCTCTCTAGCAGCGTCTTCGTTTAGCGCAAGACCTCGTCAGGGGAGTGGAAGCCTATTGATTGTTGAACAAAAGGTTGAGAGGAGATAGTAAAGACTTAGACGGACACAAGCTCTGACCGCTTTCCTGCTTAAGATCGGTTCAATCACTATTTTTGCAATTCTGTTTGGACAAACTACACTGAACTACACTGAAAATCGCTAGCAAATTTCACCAATAATTACAGAAATCAAGTAAAAGTCAAGTATTATGTAAAATGCACTCCAATAATGTGTTTCATTTACAACCAGTTATTTTGTATCATTAAGATACTATTGAAGTTTTTATTAATATATTACTATATTTTTTTATATTTTATTATTATTTTATTTTTAATTTTTTGTCATTTTATTTTATGCATGTATGCGTTTTTATTATTTATTTAGTTTTTGTTTTTCCTTTGATTATTATTTTATTTCAAGTAACAAAAAATGTTTACAATTTTATTTTAATTTTTTTTAACAAAAATAAGAAGTCAATATGAAATCAAAAAGGACCCAATTTACTTTCTAAATACACATTAATTGTAAATGGCTCTTCAGTTCCCAGCCTTTAACAGAAAAAAAGTGAATTATAATCAACTTGCAACATATCTGAATTAAATTTCCATTTCAGGCTAATCTAAACCTTTTCTGAATCCAAGCAAAAAATCAAGAAACTCTCAATTTCCTTTCTCTCTCATACAAAATAGTTCAGCTCACACATTTGACTTTCATGTTTCATATTGACTTATTTCTCCCCCAGACTTTTTTGGACAAAATTCATTTAAACTTTTACATAACCGCTTTCACACTTTATTGGACTATTAGTTAATTAAAAGTTATTTCATGGCAATAATGAATCATTACACATTCATTTTTAATTCATAGGGCTGAGGGGGTAAAAACACACACACACACACACACACACTGTCTGGGACCCGATGACTGTCAGCTCAGAGAATAATCACATATCAGTCTGGAGTTCAGAGCGACGGGCCATTTCACATTCTGACTCTAATTAAAGATGAAAACGAGGAGAAGAAATGTTCAACTCGATCCTCAATCAACGTCTGACAGACACCGACCTCACCTCGCATTACCGAAGCCCACCTGAGCCGCTTCTGAAGACTGTCGAAATGATTCAGAGCAAGCTAGCGCAACAGACTGACTGAAGCAGATTGGTCAGTTACAGCAGCTGGACTTCAGTCTCACGAGGGTCAAGCGCTGTTCTGGCCTCTTGACTCTGCAAGTTTCCCGAGCTGAACTCTCACTCAGAGACAGAAAAACTCTGCCGGACCATCACGTGGAGCCCGACGAAAGGCATTTTGTGATTTACGGGACAGCAAACATCTAGTTGAGATTGACTGGTCAGTTTATTAGCGTTTCTGAATTAGATTTGAAAACCGATTTAAAACAAAAGCCACCAGAGAGTTCAGATAAAATCTCAACCCTTTCATTGGAAAGGTTTGCGCTCCAGCAGCTGTTTATCTCACCTCTCTTTGCAAACATTCAGTCAGAAGTTCCAGATTGAGACGTATTCATCTGCTTTTTAAATAAATCAAGTGGCGGTGACATCATTTAATTCAGTGGGATGAATTATTAGATGCTCGGAGGACATAATAGGAGGCATTTTATTAAAGTCTGATTAAAAGTCTGAGATATTCTCCAAATATCCTAATATTAATATGTCTGCAGTATTTTATTTTTATTTTATTCTGAAGCTCACCATCTTTCAGACAGATTATGCTTAAAAAGTGGGCCGACTATATCTGCTGTAAATCACACATAAAATGTCTGAATGTGGTTCAAAACACACAAAGCACATGCATCATTTGCTTTGAAGTCAACCTGAACTCATAACTGACCCTATTTGCTTTTTAAAATACATGTTCCAGGGTTATTTGTGAAAATAAGGTAAGGATAATAGCAAAACCTCCTACATCCTTTTCAGGGACATTGCTATGCATCTTATTTCAACTTGCTGTATACGGAAACTTTTCACAATGCAATCAGTTTTACCTATAAAACGGCCGAGACCGAAATGCCAAGCAAGCAATGCAAAAACATGAGGAGAACTGTCTGTATATATATACATATATGTCTATACTGTATGTCTCTGCTCACCAAGGAACAGTAATATTATTTACATTTAAAATTTTAGCATCCTTACTCCAGTATTTAGTGTCACATCAAATACAGTATGCTGATTTGCTGCTCAAGAAACATTATTATTATCAATGTTCAAAACAGTTGTGCTTCTTATGTAACTTAAGATGTAATATTTTATGGAAATCATCTTTTTTTGTCCTCTGTAATTCACTGATGAATAGAAAGTTAAAAGAACACAATTTTCTTTAAATAGAAATCTTTTGTAACAATATAAATATTTTAAAATCTAAAATGTGTCGCTGGGGTATAATACATTGTATGGGACAAATGTATAGATTTTTCTTTTATGCCAAAAATCATTAGGACATCAAGAAAAGATTATGTTCCATGAAGATATTATGTAAATTTCCTAACGTAAATATATCTAAACTTATGCATTGCCAAGAACATCATCTGAGAACTATACAGGTGATTTTCTCAACATTTATTTATCTATTTATTTTTTGCACTCTATTTCAATCTTTCAAATAGTTGTCTCCCAGCCAGATATTGTCCTACATCCTAACAAACTATACATCAACTAAAAGCTTATTTACTCAGCTTTCAGATGATGTATAAATGCCAATTTCCAAAAATGTACTCCTATGACTGGCTTTGCGGCCCAGGTTCACAAACATATTAACGATTGTACATTTTTTTGAACTGTAAAATTGAAGAGAAAACATACTGGTTCAATATCTAATGTAATGGCATCCGGGATGAGTCCTTTTTGGGGAAACTGAACCTTCACATTCGTATACTGTAAGCGGAGCTGCATCTCAGCGCTCTCATGTTCCACTTATTCAAATGCGTCCCAGCGACTAAATTTCCCTTTGTTTGAATTCTCCTCCAAAAGCGCGGAACAAAGAGACAATTATTTTGTTCTTGTAGTGCCGGCCTCAACTTTTCCAGCATTCTTTTTGAAGTCGCCCCGCAGACGTTTTTATTTTGTTTGTTTGGCGCTCTGACTGACAAGCTTTGTTTGCTGTTTGTCGACTCTGCATTTGAGGCTGTAGCGCCACGATTACAAGCTTACATCAAAGTTCCTCTCTTCCCCGGCATCCCTGCCCTGCCGGATCCCAGCGGAGCTGTCTGCGCTGACAGCCGCTACGCCTTACATGCGACAGGGCGTGTGCGTGCGTTTGTGTGTGTGTGTGTGTGTGTGTGCACTAAAGAGCGAGAAGTGGGTGCTTCAGGCTGAGGACTCTACAGGTTTTGCTTCATGGCCTTAAGCACTGAGGTTGTTCTCTTTGTTGCGACTGCCATGCGGAAGGAGATAAAGTTGACGCGAGGCTTCCAGGCCGACACGTTAATCTGGTCATCCCCCAATCCTCTCGTTCCCGCAGCCCCGCTTCAAGTCATGTTGCTAAATCCCCCATATCTCCCTCCCAGGCCCTCGGCTCTTGTGTTCCAACAATGGCCTCTTAGCGGGCCTTGGACTGACGCCCGACTGTCTCTCTCTCTCCATCTCTCTCGCCTGGACTCTTTTTCCCTTTGTGACAGCGTGTGTGCGCCACTTCTGCATTCGCTGACTTGGTGGGCCCCTAATTTGCGTCTTGAATGTGTATTTTGATGGAACAAAGTGGGCCGAGAACACAAGACGCAGAGCTGCAACAGAGAGCGAGACGGAGCCCCTGAAACACAGAGAGCCGGCACGCCATTAAGATTTCTGAAAAATACATCCAATAGCGCAACAACCAGCTCAGATATCGAATTATTCATGCGACTAAAAACTTGCAAAGCACCTCTTCAACTCTGCTGCACCCGACTGCGGCTCTGTGTAGACAGCAGAGTGCCTTTTTCTCTCTTTCGGAGTTGTAAGAGAGAGGTAAGAGGAGACAAATGGCGTATGCGAAGCAGAGGGACAGTCGGGGGAATTCGGCACCGTCACCTCCTCTGTCAGAAGAGCTCCTCAAATCTCATTTGAATGCTAATTATTTTGGTCAGTTTATAAACTATAGATCAACCCCAAAAGTCTCGGCGGATCTTCTATAGATTCCGGAAATATCGTCCCGGGAGGACGCGAATCACCTTGCTTTCTAACATGTCCCCTGTCTCGGCTTCTTTCATTATACAACACATAACCTATCAGATATTCCTGCTTCTGCTGGCACTCCGGCCTTGTTGCCATCAGTAAGTGAAAAAAAAGGCACAAAGCTCGTTTTATCTCGCCTCAGCTGCCGTTCACAGCTTTGTTTTCCTCTCTCCGCCACTTGCTCTCTTTCTGTGCTTTTCCCCCACGGAGCGGGGCCGATGTCTTAAGAACTCGCAATTCTTCTCGTTTTTACTGAGGTTTTTTTGCCTGCTTTTCCTCTCGAATGAAAACACTGCATGAAGCTTTACCAAAGCAGCTGTCTAGAAGACACACAAAGACAACACTGAGAGCGACACGACAGATTGACATCGCACCCACTATACTCCAGCAAAACTGTCTACGTAGTGTTGCGTTGTGTTACGTCGCTCGATTGTGGTGCACATGAAATAAAAGTCAGAGCATTGACTGTTTAAATTGTAATATACTCAGACTCTGAGCAAGCAACACGACATGACTTTCGGACCAAAACTGCACCAAAGCATGCTACATTTGATTTTGCATACCATCAGGGCTTAAACTATAACCTATAAACTATAAATGTTGACATAACTATAAAAAAAAATGAGGCACTGATTGTTTATTTTCAACCCACTGCAACTAACCTTCCTCATGGACCCAAGCCTTGACATGAACCACCATGTCTGGTACTGTACATACGGTAAGAAAAATCCAGTTTGCCAGGCCTTTAAGCACATGCACAACAAGCCTAAAATTGTCTCGTATGAATACTATTTCTATACTGTGCTCAAATGCATATTTTCTGTATTTCTATGCATACATTAGAATATCCAGACAACTTACTGAATATGACAAAACGCAACATTTATACAAAACACAGTGCAGTGAATAAAGCATCTCGTTCAATGCATTCATCTGCATCATGCATTTCACTTGACCTTCCATTTCCAGCAAGATAAATAAACCAGAAGTAACATCAACCTGTAGTTGGATTAAAACTTTCATTTAACTGTTAACTGAAAGTTCAACAAACGTCATGTGACCTATAGAGTACACTGTTCAAAATGCATACAAACTCTTTCACTGCAAATATATTTTTTTAAATAGCCTAATCTTAAAAAAGGTGGATAGTATAATACACAGTAAATACTGCAGTATGTGGTAGTATTGCATTAGGAAACACTGGCCAAATCAGGAAAGGCATACTAACATTGTGCAGTATACAGTAGGCAGTATGCAGATTTTCTTTATACACACTAAATTTAATTACTGTATTCTACAAGGATCTTATGATTTTTAAATGATTAAAAATGCAAATAAAGGCGATTCATCAGAATTACTGTTGACATTCGAATCAAGACAATGTAATCCAAAAGTTCATTAAGTAGCTAAACGGCACTGGCGCAGCTGTTAACTGTATAGCATTTACAATCTGTGACCTTTAGATTTTCTTTAAGAGCCTGATAAAAAATAAAAAAAAAACTGTGATTTTGCATCAGTTGTTTACCATCCTGTTTACAAAAGTATTCCAATTCAACTCCTATTGTTCATCTCCTCAAAGGGGCTGACGGCTTCCCAGAAGAAACGTGTCAAGATGCCGCTCATTCAGCAGGATAAAAGTGCAACCTTTCGGCGTGCGCTGCACCGGAGGCCGCGGAGAGCGAAATCGGGGGTCTGCAGCCCCGGCCGGAGTCTGGAGAGACTTTCCGGCGGTCTCCCGACGGCGTTATCTGGCTCCGCTGCCGCTACAGGCAGCCGGTGCACAACAAAAAGTCATTCTATAGTTATTGTCTGCCCTAATTGTTCTCAAGACTTGAGATAAGTACACTACGTGACGGAGAATTTCAGAAAGGACCCCCACCTCCCTCGGTGGCGCAGTCATTAGCGATGAGCGCGGGGGGAGCGCGTGGCGAGGCCGCTCAAAAGCACTTGACTTCCTGCCATCTGAATTAGCGGTTTCCTTTCTTATTTGTTTTGATGGACAAATCGCGAGGCTTTCATCCTTGCATACTTAAAGATGACACCACAAACTGGCAGCCTGCGCTATTGTTCTAGCGAGCGCTTATTCAACGCTCGCTCGCATTCATGCGACTCAAAGGAAGGGCCGCTCCCAATTTAAAGGCGTTTATTAAAATTCAGACTAGCCATTACACGGCAGAGCGCGGGGAGAAAGCGCACGAAAAAAACGAACAAGCTGGTTAATCAAAAGTTAATTGTACAATTTTCATGTAGATGAGCGCGGCATATACATGACTCCCTGCTCTGCGATTATTGAAATAAATAAACGAGGCTTCTAGAAATGTGGTGGGACTTTGCGGCTGGTAAACAATCAGGCCGAGTTTAATTTGTGGTAAACAAAGTGATTATCCACCGGGGGTACGGAAGGAGAGGCTAAGGTTAAATGAAATTTGCAAATGTACAGATACAAGGCGTTTTGTGTTGGAGTCGAGCAATTATAGAAGCGGTTTAATGAAGCAAGGTCTGGCGTCGGGGGAGCCGTTCCGACTTCCGACGACCTACAACCAGTCACACACTTCTGAGGAGCACATTAGAGCAAGAACTTCACAGAGAGACGAGGGAAAGACGCAGATGCATGCTTGCGTGAATGCTGGGCATGTGCGCATGTAAAAACAGCTGAACTACTAGTTACCTTATACCTGACACACATCAACTGCGTAAACACAAAGTGTGTGATTTTTTTAACAATGTCACAAAATCTAACTATAAAGAAAAACACTGTCAGATAGATCTAAACAAGTTGTTTGCCAAAGACAGAGATACCCAAATTAAGGCCCATTATGATTGGCCCATTGCAATATCATCACTTTGATTTTGTTTGTTTTTGCATTGAAATGTGGACAAACAATCAAAATGTATTTGATTTGGACAGAAAATATAACATAATACAGTTGGACAAAGCAACACTACTTTTGACTTTTTGGATCTTCAAACTGAAAGGTTTGCCCTAAAACCTTTGGGAATTTAATAAATGCTTTTATTCAGTGCATTCTAGGCATACATCTTATCTTTTGCTTTCCAAATAAACCCATGACCTTTGCATTGCTAGTACCACCGCTTGAGCTATAGAAAGGATGGATACAACAAAACAGATTCAAATTAGACAGAAAGGCAATATTTATCCACACTCATCTATATAGCATACTCACATGTTGAATATGGCATATAGTGCTTTTCTACATGCTTCAAAAAAGACCAAAAGTATCAGCAAAGCTTGTGCTTTCCATTAATTCATGCACTATATTTTCAAGCCAAAAGCAGGCTTCAGAGAGGATGAAGAGTACAGCTCATAAATCATATGAACTACTTTAACTCTATTTTGTGGTCCTGTTTGTGCTGCTGCTTCTCATTCACACGGAAAAATAATCATAAGGGTTTAAAACGACATGAAGAAGACTCAAAAATGGTGACAGATTCAGTTTGGCCTAAAATTCATATTGCAATTGATTAGTGATGTGATTGATAGAAAGTATTAACAGCATGCGTTTGACAGCATACACGATAAAAACATGATAGCTTAATAAAAACCTTGACTTATCGGAGTTGTTTGTGTTTTTATCTTCAAATCTAGCTGATATAAAGATTTTTATTTTGGTTTATTGTATTTTAAGTAGGCATAGCAAAAATATCTTTCTGATTTTAATTAACAATAATAACTTTTAACATGCATCTGTAATTTGTATTGCGTAAATAAATGCATAATGATTAATCGCATTAGTTCACTTTCCCTTTCTTACAGTCTTGCAGCCCAAAATACAAATTGCTTTTATTGTATTGATTCAAAACTGTGTTTGCGGATTGTTTTGGATCTAATGGGAATAAAGGGTTTTGCATGAGCCAACTAGTTCAATATCCTAACATTTCTGAGAGTGCAAATTATAACCAGGTTTTCAGGAAACAGCGCATGCACTTAGACACAATATATATGCATAATCACACAAACATGAAGAATGAATCCTTCCCTAGAATTCATTTTGTTCATTCCAAGTGTAAACTCCAGACTACCTGGCTCTGTTAGCAAATTAAATCGGCTCTCATCTTAAGAGACGGCTTCATTTGTTTTTAACTGCATTTGAACACAGTGAGTGTGAAGCCCGGTCCCTTACGTGAAGCGTGCTGGCAGAGATCGGCCCCTAATGCCCAGCTCTATTAGGGCACAGGCTCTCTGCTGGGCTTTGGCGGAAACGAATCCACATTTTCATTCTAACCTCCTGTAGTTTCTTATTCTTTTGTATGAAATTAGAATTTATTAAAGCTCTTTGGACAAAGGCATGCTGAGAAAAGTAAAGAGCCAAAGTTGGGATATCTTTAGCCGGATTGAAAGTGAAGAGCACATGGCCCTGGAGGGACCCAAGCGCTTAGGAGTGATTCTCTGTCTTTAACAGCCACTTTGAGGTCTTTTAAACTAACTACTGTAGCATGTTGGCCTTTACTTTTACCTAATAGCCTTGAAACAAATATATAGCACGATTTCACTCTCCAGAAATGCTTTGAGATGTTAGTTTCACGGCGTTCTGTTGCATGCGAGGATGATTTCTGTTAAATAAAACTCTGATAAACTATTTCAGTTCACTATTATTTACCAGAGAGGCTTGGAGGAGCGATTAGGCCTCCATCTGCAGCAGGTTAGCAAACACAACAGTGACATCTACTGACTCAAATACGGAAGTGCAGTCTCTATCAGGGAGGAATGTTTTTGTCACCAATCCATAACTATTTTGTCATAGCTGTATTTACGTCTTTTTTTCTGTTTAACTTTATATTATATATAAAAAAACGTCTGTACATATGAGTTTTTAAGTAGTTTTGTTTATATTTTTATTTGTAATTATAAATAAAATTAATTTTAAAAAGTAAGATAAATGAAATAAAAAACATTGCATATTATATACAGTTAATGTAATGTAATGTACAGTTATATGTGTTAATGTAAAAAACAAACTAACAGACATGTCCACTAGATGGCAGTAACTGTTGTTATTTTTTTTATTAAAAGTTTATTTATTTGACGTCTTGGATCTTTTCAAAACTTGTAAAAAAATTTTTTAATAAAATGTTTATTTAATTTAATTTAAAGCTGATTAAACCTTTATTTAAGATCTCAAAAAAATTCCACTTATTTATGCATTTATATTTTAGAACCGTTTTTAATATTTTTAATAATTATTTTATATAATTTTAAATAATTGTTTTTCCTTATTTTTATTGCTATTAGTTTATTTACAAATTTACAAATATTATTAAAAGAGTTAAAACATATTAATATGTCATTTTAATTATACACTTGTTTCTAGAATAAAGCATATACTGGCTACTTTATCATTTATTAAGTAGTTATTATTTATATGCATTTGTACATTTTATAATTTTACTGTCTTATAATTTTTTCTTAGACTTTTAAAAAAAAAGTAAATCTTTATCCAATAACCCCAACTAAAAATAAGACATATAGACATGTATTTTACTTTATTAAATTTTAAAGCTGATTTGCATTCCAAATGTATTTTCAATATTTAATTTTAAAATAATTTGATTTAGTCATCTTTAATATTTTAAATAATTTATTTTTTTTTAATTTAAATTCCTTCTATTTTTTTTTATAAAATATCATTTTTGTATTATTATTAGGCAGTTAAAGCATATTAACTCTGCTTTAATGTTATTTTTCTTCATTTCTATGTATTTTTTATTTAGCCTTTTTACTTTATTATTAAACATGATCACAATTTATGAGCCTTTAGTAAACCTGATTAAACCTTTATGTAGGCCTATCAAATGCATATCAAAACTAAAAATATGAGACATGACAACAATATGATTTCATAATGCATTTGTTCATTTATTTGTAAATCCTTGGCCTTCTGCAAGGCGACAATCAGTGGTGTGTGCGTGTGCTTTTAAAAACCTGTGCAGAATTTCTCAGCATCATTCTCAGGGAAACAGAGGCAGGGCGTTTAAGGTCAAAGGTCATCAGTCTCATACAGTTGTTGTTTCTGTGCAAGATCACATCTGATAAAAATTCTTGCTGATGGTACACCATGTAAATGTATTTGTTTGTGCCTTTCTTACGAACAATACTTGATCCTGTCAAACTTAAATAATCTCACTCTTTATGGATATTTGCTGCTTTGAAACCAAAAAAAAAATTATCAAAATGTTCACATTTGCAATGGCCGATGAGCACAATGTTAAAGACAGGAGCAAAACAACTTTTTGACACAATGATATCTTTCATAAATTGTAAGACAATAACTCTGAATAAATAAAATGGCATGGAACATTCACATAAATGTTTTATCTGGCAGGACGTCCTGTCTGCGACAGGGCATAAATACAAACCACCTACAGCTTTACAATTTCTACACGAGTCGCTTAATAAAAAATACAAATAATTAGTTGAACAAATAAACAAACATAAAACCTATTTTACAATAACAACAAAAGTCCAACTGGTATGATCGGTTCATGAGAAAGACCAAAAGTAAGACCTGTTATAAAGGAGACAAAACAACTTACAGTTTTGCAAACTTTAGTAGCCTCAGTACAGTATATTACAGATAGATGTGGTCTTTTAGTAACATCGAGGAGAAGTGCATAGCAAAATAGAGCGCGATTATCTTCCAGTCGCGGTGTAAAATCCGGATCGACTGAAGTGTAAAAAAGCATCAAACTCAAACATTTAAGGCAGATTAGATCATTTGAAATTGGCATAGTCTGAGAAAATGTCGACAAAGTCCTGTACCACTCTGTAGCAGAAATCATACTGTTCCTGCAGACAGAAAGAAACAACGATATTAATATACAAATCATTTTAGAAGAACAATTTATAATTAATGTAGAGTTATAAATGATTTATTAAAAAATTTAGATATGATAGTTATGATTGTGGTTGTAAATAAATTAAAAAAAAATCAGTCTTTTTATATTAATAATATTAAATTAGTCAGTTAGTAAAATTAATTTGAAATTTACATTAAATTGAGTATTTTAATAATTTTTTATGTAGTAATATTATTAATTGCGTATAAATACATATTATTTAAATTAACATTTTATATGATCTGAATTAAAAGTAATTCATTATTTATGAAATGGACATTAAAATTATTCAGATTTTATAATTATATATATATATATTTTTTTTTTAATATATATTAATGCTTATAATATTAATGCATTTTAATTTAGTCTGTTACTAATTTTTTTATACTAATTTATATTATTATTTAATTAATGTATAGAATTGTTCTAAATAATACAATTAAATGAAATTGCCATTACAAACTATTCTTTTTTTATATAATTAATCATATATTTAATGTTATTCATAAAATGTAATTAATATAACTAATTATTTATACGAATTTAATTTATTTAGATTTTTATTATTTCACAAATTTCTAATGCTGGATATGCTTATGTTAGCTATATGATAAATTCATTTGCTAATAATTCATTAATAATTTAAGCTGCCTATTAAGACTAAGCTGCTTTCAAAATCCTTGGTATGCAAGAGGTCAATAACAACAGCAGTTACCTGTTTATTGTAGCATTCTGACGGAAACTGCTGATTGATTACCGTGATTCATTTTTGATGATGGTGATGGATTGTGCATGTATTAATGTGTAATGGATAAGTGTATATGTTTATACTGACCACTGTCTGCACCATGTGTGGCCGCTGCATTCGTAAACTCTTCACAGTCTGAAACACATCCAGCAAACCCTCGGCTTTTACTCGCTCCAGAATATTACTGAGAGCGATAAACGTACCAGTCCGACCCGCTCCGGCACTGCACAGCACACAAAAACATACCACAGACATCGGCAGGTTAGGAACACACAGACTTACACAACAACAGTTTCATGCTGAAAAATAATACGCATTAAAGAGTTCAATTATAAGAGTTACTTAAGGGTCAGGATTATTACAGTTAAAACTCACACAGGTCTGGAACTACTCGAGGGTGAGGAAACGATTCTTACCTGCAGTGCACGGCGATGGGGTGGTTGCCCGACTGCTGCTGTTGTTTCTGCACCGCTGCGATGATGTCGATCATCCCTTTACCCTCGGCTGGGATCCCGATCTCTGGCCAGCCGTGGAAATGAAAGTGCCGAACCAAACGCGTCTGCTTCTCCTGTCAGGAACACACACACATTCAAACCTGCTTCCTATCCTAATACTTATAAAAAATGCCAATGCAAATCAGCTCATAATGCGTGCTCACCAAGCCGTATGTGAGCAGCAGATCTCTGAGACTGAACGTGTCACACAGCGTGTCTCCTTTCATCTCCACCGTGAAGTCTCCATAAGTCACTGAGTCCTCTGTAGGCCAATACTGAAAACACTTGTCCTGCAACACACACAAACATACTCCAAATGACAAAGCTGACAGGATTTGCTCTGGGAAGTCATGTGAGAGTGGATTTGTAACTTGTGTGTGTGTGTGTGTGTGTGTGTACCTGATCTCTCTCCTGCAGTTCTGTAAGCATCACAATTGAGTGACACTTCCATTCCCAGACCATCCTCCAGAAATCATCCACCGTGTGCGCCAGAGGACCCTGTGTGGCGATGAAATAGTCCTTCTGCCGGTACCCCTGCAAAACACAATAACATGAGCACCGCAGACCAGCACAAACTGCCTTTAGAGTGTAAATAAAACTAGAACTGTACAGTTTACTAGGAACCGCAACATAATAAATCGATCGAAAGTGACATTAAAGACATTTACAAAACACCACAAAAGATAAATGCTGTTCTTTTGAACTTTCTATTCATCAAAGCATCCTGAAAAATAAATGCATCACGGTTTCCCACAAAATATTCAGCATTACAAATATTAAAATAATCAGATCTATGTTTCTTGAACAGCAAATCAGCATTAAAATGATTTCTGAGGTGACACTAAAGGCAGGAGAAATTATGCAGAAAATTCAGCTTGGAACACAGAAATTAATTCAACTGTCAATTAATATTCAATTGAAAAATTGTTGCATTTTAAATCCAAATATTATTTCTGAATTTTACTGTTTTTATTGAATTTTTGGTCAAATAATTACAGCCTTGATAAGCATAAGATACGTCTTTGGAAAACAAACTTTTGAAAAGTAAAGTAAATAATGACACATTCTTCCAACTTTTATCCTTTGTGGATATTTTACTATATATATATATATATATATATATATATATATACATACTGTACATCCATACAGTACATACATACAAACACATATACAGTATGTATATATATATATATATATATATATATATGTACATACACACACTTTCTTGAGTAATTATTATAATTATTATTTATATAACAGATTTATATAAAATTATGCATGGCAAAAATAGCTGAATCCACTGTCACAAGGACACAAATATTAAACTACAGAAAATTAGTTTAAACTAATTAAACTCCAAAAAAAATCAAATGCAGGTTCATGGTTGGTAAGAAATATTTATGGTTGTTAGTAAGCTGGCAAAAAGTTAATTTCAGACCCAGTCACAGAACTCAAGAACTCAGCTCAAGAAGATTTTATTAAACAAGAAAAAAAAATATTTATATATATATGCTCCTGTAACTTAAACAGAATAATAAAAACTCACATCAATGAAAGATGCGTTGATATAATCGGTGTACTCCTGCCCTCTCTTCATCGAAAGGATGACTCGATTAAAATCATCTGAACAAATGAATGAGAAAAGACAAGAATTGAGCTCCAGCAAAAGCTCTGGTGTTTTGAATGGCCTTTCTCAGCATTACAACCAAAGTTACAAGCAGAACAGGAAAAGGAAGAGAGATTTCTGATTAACTTCCTTGTAAACAAACCAGCATACTTTTCAGATGGAAGGAAGAGATTAAATCTGTTTCACAGCCACTTTCTGGTTTATTCACAAACTCACATGGGATAATCTGAAGGACTCTGTTCTTCTTCATGTTGGCAGGCATGTTGCCCATCCTCATGTTTTCCTTCATTATACGCATGTTTGTCAGTTTCTGCGAAGCCAGCGTCAAAAAAGCATTAATAATCTGTCAAAACCAGATCAGTAAACCACTGCACAGCAATAATTTCCTCACCTTGAACTCTTCCTCCAGGCCCACGCGGTCCAGCGGCGCGCTGGTGTTGTGAAGTTTATCCAAGTGACCCTCCAGAGAAGAAACGTCCAGCTCCGTGTCTCCGTACAGGAAGTACTCCAGTAGAGCCTGATAGATGAAGGAGTACTGCAACTACAACACAAACCAGGTATTCAGTACAGTGTTCTGTTAGCGGTTCTGTCTATAACAACAAGGTACAGTAGATACTCACATCCGTCTGAACGAGCTGTGATCTCTGCTCTCGTATTCTCGACACGAAGCCAAAGACGTCCACCTTCTTTTCTGCGTACATCATGTCAATCATGCCATCGATGACAATGAATGTTCCTGTCCTGCCCACCCCAGCACTGACAGACAGACAGCACAGACACAATTATTCAAAATATAAACAATATCACAAACTGACATCCTTTACTTTACTGCTCTTGCTGTAAATGATTTATCAATGGCAGGTTTTTCCAAAAATATGAATTTATCAACACTTCTTTTGGGTAACACAGACTGCTTTTTCAAAATATAAATCAATGATCTTCATATATAAAAATCTATATATTTTTTTGTATAATATTTATTACTTTTCGGAAATAAATGTTATATTTTATTTAGTATATTTAGACAACCATTTTCTTTCTTTCTTAATTATAATTAAATTTCACATTAAAATTATAAAATAACTTAAAATTAATTAAAAAAACATATTGATCCACTCCTAAAAACCACATTATTAAAGCTATCATACAAAAATCAGATTATTAGATTAAAAAAAATAATACTTTTTTTAGCAGAATTGTTTTTATATGTTTTTATTTAATATGTTTTTCATATATTGTATTATATTTAGAAATAGACTTTGTTTACATGTTTATTTATGTATTTATTTACCTATTTTCACAGTTTAAATCAATGAAATTGATGGATTAAAAAAAGGTAGTAGAATAGTAGTTTTTATTTTTTTTATATTTTAACAATAAAGTGATTTTTTTTATCTTGCTGGATAAACATCAGGCATTTTTTTTCTAACAGGATTTTCAGAATTTTCTCTTTTTATCTGATATTATATTAAGAAATATTAGTGTTATATTATATATTGTTTACCATTTTATGTTGAAAATTATTATAGCCATTTCTGGTCCACTCATGAGAATCAAATTATTACTAAGGCACAAACACATTATGGGTTATAATGTAATTCAAACTAAAATTAATATTGACAAATACTGCCACTTTAACAAAAGAATCTCTTATTTGAAGTGAAATCCTGTGAGACACCTTTAAGTTTAGACACCTTTATTTTCATAGGTAGTACTTTTTTTGTGACATTATCGTAAACTCCATAAAACAGATTTAATAAATGTTTTTCTTTAAAATAAATTCACAATAGTTATAGGCATATTGACTGTAAATAATACATATATCTACACTCACACTCAAAATTATCTTTGTCAGACAAACACTTTCTTTTTGACCACTAGAGGGCGCGAGTGACCCACCGAATCAACAAACTATCCCTGAATAGGTCTTTTGACAGGAGCTGTACTGCTGACGCTGTGTTTGGTTGTTCAGGACACAGGAAGAGAGCAGACGGTCAGCACTGAGACAGACAGTGATGATGAGAGCACAGACCGGCCATTGTGTCACCTACACAGCCACTGACCAACATCAGTTCACTTTATATGACCAATCAGCAGCGAGAAAAGACCTTCATTCACCTAATTCAAATCACATGCTAATCGTTCTTAATAATGTATATCTTTGTCTGATGAAATAAATTATGCATGTCTGACAGACTGAAGCAAAAGGGCTTGCAAGGTCATAAAAAAAGTGTCCTTTTTACTAAAGTTTAAATTTAAATGTGCGCCTTCATTCTAAGTTTGAGGAAGATTGGGCTCTTGATAAAGCTTCAGATGCTCGGTGTGATACGATGCACTTAAGCTCATCTATCTATGTTAGTTTTATATATTAGTGTTATCAAACATTAATCGCTATTAATCGCATCCTAAATTAAAGTTTTTGTTTACATTATATATATATATATATATATGTATTGTTTATTTATTATGCATATATAAATAGACACACATACAGCACACATTTAGAGAATTTTTAAATGTCTTTAATTGTATTAATATAATTAATTAATTAATTAATGTTATAAATAAACATAAAATGTATATATATATATATGTATGCAC
>JAUCMU010000021.1:15691950-15706028 GCA_032275025.1 Enteromius treurensis
TATAAGACCTTACAGCTCACAATGCATGTCAGAGCAAATGAGAATCATGAAGAACTGCCTGAAGAGCTCAGAGACAGGATTGTGGCAAGGCACAGATCTGACTATGGTTACAAAACCATTTCTGCTGCACTTAAGGTTCTTAAGAGCACAGTGCCCTCCATAATCCTTAAATGGAAGACGTTTGGGACAACCAGGACCCTTCCTAGGGCTGGCCGTCCGGCCAAACTGAGCTATGGGGGGAGAAGAGCCTTGGTGCGAGAGGTAAAGAAGAACCCAAAGATCACTGTTGCTGAGCATCTCTGGAGAGACCTAAAAATGGCTGTCCACCAACGTTTACCATCCAACTTGACAGAACTGGAGACGATCTGCGAGGAGGAATGGCAGAGGATCCCCAAATCCAGGAGTGAATTACTTGTTGCATCTTTCCCAAAGAGACTCATGGCTGTATTAGATCAGAAAGCTGCTTCTACTAAATACTGAGCAAAGGGCCGGACTACAAAGGACCATGTGATATTTCAGTTTTTCTATAAATTTGCAAAAATGTCAACAATTCTGTATTTTTATGATTTTAGCAAAATGGCTGCAATATAACAAAGAGTGAAAAATCTAAGGGGGTCTGAATACTTTTCGCACCCACTGTATATTAACAAGATTGTTATTGACAAGAACATGTTGGATTCCATTTTAAAACAAACACTGCTTTATCGTTTGTGTTCTCAAAAATCTTTAAGCTTTAAATGATGCCAAACGAAATGTGATCTAAATGTAAAGATAAGAAAAATAAATGCGCACAATTAAATACTGAAAATTGATACATTACAAACAAAGGATTACTTACCAACATTACCAACAACACTATTATGCATAAGGTTAAAACTAAATCAGCCCTGGTGTTAACTAATGTTTACCTCCATATGATCATAGTCTCCTTCCTTCCTCTCCGTCAGCGTGCATGTGATGTGTTTGTTCTAGCTGAGCTCAGGACTGGCCTGCTGTGTGTGCCCCCAGCGGAGAGGGCTTCTGAGACTCATTATTGTAAACAGGTCATGAGGTAAAGCTTGCAGACAGGCTTCTTTCATACCAAAGACATTTGCAGATAGCCTCGGGTGAGGCCCGTCTCCAACATGTGCCGGAAATGGCCTGGGATGCACTCGCTGTGTTAAATGGTAAGTGAGACCATATCTGTTTGCGTTTGTGTGTGTGTGTGTGTGTGTGTGTGTGAGAGTGCACTGCTAACCATGAATTAATGACACTCTGCCGTGGGGTTTTTCAGCCCACACGAAAACTCCCAGCGACTGCTTGCTCTATAAATGAGGAACGCTCCTCATCATTTCCTTATGCAATCAGTGAAAGTGAGAACGAAAGTACAGTATAGGCTTTTTTTTTTTTTTTTTTTCAAGTGTGAAGTGTGCAAATATGTACTTGTGTGGGTTGAATGTGTCAGTCCAAATTCAAACACCTAAATATGTTGTACATAGAGTATTTCTCTGCTCGTATAAAAACTGAAACAGAAACGAAACCTTAGAAGTACCTGATTTAGACTTTTCTACATTTCTACATAAGAAATAATTATTAAAAGTTTCAATTTTCAACAACAACCATGTAAAACCATGATTGAAAATTATTCCCATAAAATAATATTAAATGTTTTATTTATATTAATATAATAATAATAATACTTAACAGTTGTTGTAATTTGTTTTTGCATTTATTATTAATATTCTCAATTTTACCAAATATGTATGTATATTTTACCCATAGCTGTATATTTTTTATAAATTAATTTAATTAATATTAACGGATGCTCATTCTTGTAATATTTTAGCAATATTCAAACACAATAAAGCCAAAATTTTATCATTTAGAAAAATATATAATAAATAAAAAATAATATGATAAGTCTTAAATAATGTTTTAAAACATAGTGTTCCAGCCCAGTCTCAGGCCAATTTGCACATATTTTTCAAGGTGGCTAATTCGTACAAATTCGAACGACCTCACTCACAAATTCATACGATTTAGCAAAAATTGTTCAAGTTGCCAATTCGTATGAATTACACCTAACCCCGCCCCTAAACATACCCGTCACTGGGGTTTAGACAAAACGGATAAAACTTAGCGCGACTTTGCCACCTCATTTGAATGAGTACAAATTGGTTATGAGACTTTGTTGAGTATTCTCTCTTTCTCTTTCTCTCTATGCAGACTGCTGACTATACAGTGATTTCACAGACTGCAGGAGCTGCTTACAACACAAAAACACCATTACCAACCCCTGACACCCTCAATCACACTTATCATCAGGTGATGCGTGTCTGTCTTTAGCTAGCTGAGAAACATTCCTGAACTGCATGTCAACTAAAGCACAGTTTGCTGTTTGTGTTTACAGTAGAGATTCCACAGAAATGATTTCGGGGGAAGGATTACGAAACGTATTATAACACAAAATGCCCACATACACTGCACCTCAACATGCCTGTACACGTGTGTGTGTGTGTGTGTGTGCCAAATCAGACAAATGCACACCATAGAGAAAATAAACAAAAAAGTGCTTTATTTAAAGCTGAAGTCCGCCACCAAATAAAAACACAATGTTAAATACTCATTTCATTTTCATTTTGGATGCTGTTCGAGCCGTGCACAATGTTTAAGATGTTTTTAGCACTCTTTCTCTATCATCTCACACTTTTCCAAGTCTGACTGAACATGAACTTCACAGAATCACAGTGTGATTTTAACACTCTGTCATGCTCTTTGCATCTCAAAAAACGATTCTGCCACATCTGCGTTAAAAGTCGACTTAAGAAAAAGTAACATATAACATATTATATTTTTAGATCGCATATAAACAGAAAGTTAATTTATCAAGTTGAAAAGATGAAAAATACTAATTTAATGCATCAGCATGAACTATTAAAGTAATAGCCTATACAGTATATGTGACCCTGGACCACAAAGTCTTAAGTCGCTGGGGTATAGACGGTTTCAATGACAACAACAAATCAAATGCTACTGGAGAGTGTTTCCCAAAAGCATGGTTTAGCCTACTATGGTCACAAGTGCCGTCATTACCAGCATAGATCACCGGAATAGCATAGTTCAAACGAACATTCGCAATCAACGTCACAAACGTACGTGGTTAGAACTACAGCTTTGTACAGTACCTGTGGTTCGAAGCATAGTTTCGTGTTAGTAAGATGTAAGTATGGGCTTTAATAAATATGCTGTTGGGCACAACAAGCAAACTAACATGCATTACGATCTTTATCTTCCATTCTATCTAAACATAAAATGCGTTTAAATTATGTATTTTTGCGCGTCCATTCTAAACGCTGTGCATGTGCATGAATGGCTAAGGGAACCCCGGAGTATGACGTAAGAGGCAACCGCGATGATTCAAAGATCAAATAAAGCATGATGACAGTCAACAAAAATAGTAAATTAGTCAATATGTGTCATGTTCAATACAGCAGCATCTAAGAGATCTCTAATCATTTTTAAATAGCGTACGTTATTCCTCCACCACATGCGTGTGACATCATTGACAATGGCCCTAGTGGTTGAACTAATGTGGTTTAAACGACGAAGATGCGAGCGTGTTCGGGAAACAGTCGTGTGTAGCTAGTTCCTTTCAAAATAATGCACCGTACTACTATATGGTGGTTAATCAGCGAGTTACATCGTTGTTTGGGAAACACACCCCAAATCGACAGACTGGAAGTTAACTTCGGTCCAGGCGTATGTGCCCGATGAAACGTCTATATTTGTACTGTAGCAATAGCACTGATCTATAATAGAGAACTATATAGATCAGTGAGCAATAGTCATATAAACACATTTTATGGGTTAAAATTATCATTTTTTCTTTTATGCCAAAAATCATTACGACATTAAGTAAAGATCATGCTCCATGAAGATATTTTGTACATTTCCAAACACAAATATATCAAAACTTTATTTTTGATCAGTAATATGCATCACTAAGAACTTCATTTAGTCAACTTTAAAGGTGATTTTCTCATTATTTTCAGAATTGGTATCTCTGCCAAATATCGTCCTATCAAACCATACATCAATTTAAAAAGCTTTATTCAGCTTTCAGATGATGGATAAATCTCAATTTCGAAAATATTTTGTGCTCCAGGGTCACGTATATTTATAGTATTTATTAACGTTTGATAATTCTGTTTGTGTTAGTTCACAGTTGTATGTTAACAAATGAAACCTTACTGTAAAGTGTTAACAGCCCTTAAAAAAAACACGTTTCAGTTTCCTGAGGCAAAATACCGTTTCTTTCACATTTCTTTTTGTCATCTGTATGAAATATGATTTAGACGTGTTCTGTCTATTAAACTCAGTCTGAACTTTGCTGTTTTGCCCCTGCTTTCTACAATATTGCTGTCTCTGTAAATCAGACCAACGGGTCTCCATATTTGTCCTGGCGGGAGCTGATCATCTAATTCAGACGAATCTCAAGCAAAGTCAACCCTGGAGGACGCATTAAAGCGGCCCCTGCGGTTAACTCAACAGAGAACAAAAGCGTTTTCATTTTGTTCTTTTATTTCACATTTAAGTCGCTTGTTCCTGCTTTGGGTTTTCATTAATATCTCATCCTTCCGTTTCAATACTCGGCCGTTCTTTATGCTCTTTTCTCAGGCTGGTCCATCTGCCATGTGGTTTTAACACACTGACCTATTTAACAGCGACCACCAAACAACAACAGAGCGTTAACCGCTCAAAGAGTCTCGATCGGCAAACTTTCAATAACGCCACGCTTGTCTTCGGTGCAATGCAGTCTTGCATTAATGCAGGCCGTGAACCAGAGGTCAACTCAGAGACGCAGCAGCCAGGATGATGCCAGACAGCCGCCTCATCATCTTCCTGAGGGTTGCCATGGAAACGTGAACATCGGTGCAGTTTGATAAACCAAGATTGTGGCCTTGGGCTCTGGGTGACAAACGCACACGCTCATACGATCACAAACATGCACCAGACCTCTACAAATGAGGAAATGCCATTACTCTGTTTGTAGGCAACAGTGAAAACAAAACTATTTTTGGACTCTGTCAAACATATTGACCATGGAATTCATTTACAAAGGTAAGTTTAGTTTAGAAATGGCTTTGCTGAACTCTTTCCTGGCGAAGCAGATCAATTCTGCTCCAGCCTTCTGCAGATTGAATGATAAGCTAATGCTGGTTATGGCTTTGAACAAGTATATTGCATCTGTCATAGACACAGCTCACACAACCAACAAAATTGGTTGCCAGATCTTGCCTAATACAGTAAATCAATCTGGTTTTAAGTGCTGCTGAAGCCAAACCGTCAATTTGGGGTCATCTTGCCAAAAGTGTCATCTTGTTCCAGAGATAATGGTGTTTTGGGCATTTTCTATATTTTAAAGAAATGGTTTCTGTCAAAAATTGAAATGTTGTCAATATTTAACTGTCTCTTTATGCATGGCAACAGATAGAAAATAAAATGAAATTACATGTACAAATGCTGTAGTTAATAAAAAATAAAACTATGTATATTTTTTAATTCAAATGATGAATTTTATTAACTTAATATTAGAAATATTAGATGATAAAACTGATTAATATACTGTATATATATATATATATATATATATATATATATGTTATTCTTTAAATAAAAAAAGCTATAGAAGTAACAATGAAAATGGCACAAAATTAAATCGAATGAAAAAATATCATATTGGTTTTCATATTTTACTAAAGCAATAGTACAAAAATAACAGTGATATGCCCCTAAAAACAAAACCAAACATTTGTTTCCGAAGCCCAAATAACCAAAGCTCTCCACATTTTTAAATAGCAAAAGTTCACTCTTGTAAACATACATATTTTTCTGCCTTTTTGTTATGTTTTCCAGAACACTTTATTTTCCCATTAAACACCCCATGTTTACAGAAAAAGGTCCAGCAAATAACATGGAATGATACTGAACTGTTCCATGAGCGCAAGTTCATTTCAAACAGACAACCAGTGAAACACCCACCTACAGTTTAAAACCTGGACATCTGGCAAACTTTTAAGTTTAAGTTAAGATTTAAGTTAAAACTACAGTAAAAATATCTGAGCAAACTGGCCGGATAATGTCACTTTGTTTAAAGCATTCACACAGACAGTCACTTTGTAAACAGCACAAAGATGAATGATTCTTTCATGAATATTAATTAGGTAACATCACCATAGAATACAGAACAACAACAGTGTGGGCTAATTAATATTCATGAACCAGTTTAAGACCCCGCCCACAAACCCACTGCATTAATTCAATTTTGAATAATATAAACCACTTTCATGTTCTTTTAAGATGCTTTTTACCCTTTAATTCTGGATGTAACATTTATTCTGGACAGTTTATTCTGTGATTAATCCCTGACTATTTCTCAAAGCACGCTAAAGCATTTATTTTGACGTAACACAGCAGGTTGAATCAGATCATTCTCACCCTGCAACATCACAGCGTGAGCAGAATTCCTCAGGGGCTTTTTCCAGATGCCCAGCTCTCAACCTGACAGACTAGCAGCCTGCCGTGCCATGTGGGAGCAGACTGCCAGTACCATGTTGTTGATTAAGGTTGCATAAGGCTGTTTCTCGCTCGGATTGGCTTGTGAGAAAGAACTATAAAAATCTGGGCCGCACTGGATTTACACTAAGAGCTATTGTCCTGTTCACAAACACACACGCATAAACAAACCCTGCTCTCACAACAAGAGGCCACTGAACTGAGCCCCTTCAGACTGAGTGTGTGTTTCTTTTCCTGCAGGCCGGGTCACATGAGGGGTGGAATCATAAAGAGGGGCGTGGCCACTGTCTGCAGTCTGACCAATCAGCAAGAACAAAGAGGTAAACATTCCGAAACACCTGTCACCTGCATACAGCTGTAAAAAATTATGTAAAAAGATATATTTACTAAAATAAACCTGAAATTATATTATTTTAAAATTTTATTTATACATATATACATATAATATATAATAAATATATGTATATTTTTATATATTTCTTTTTTTTGTATTTAAAAAGTACACAGAAAAAGAGAAAAAAAGTTAAAATTGCTGCTTTCACAAAATTAGTTTTAGAATAAAGCTTAAAATGAATTATAAATATTAAATGGAAAAAAAAAAACTTAATGTAGACAAAAAATAAGTTAAAAAGTTTGCATTTGTTTAAAAAAAAAATTTGTTTATTAAATGATGATGATTAATTGATAAAAAAGGTTATAACATAAGCGTAAATGAAGATTAGAAATATTAGTAATACACAACTGTCTGCCCTCACTCATTTTTATAATATATATATATATATATATTAGAGCAGTGTAAACATTCACTGGACGACCCACAATAGAAAGTATGTTATATGGGTTTGGCACACGATTGAACTTTTCCGTTTAGCGTCTGATTGCAGGCAGAAGGTGTTTCAGTATCTTTAATGATGGTAAAACACACAAGACGTCTCCCCCTCACTCTGCTCAATCTCTCACATTTCTTTGCAGTCATTTCAGTCTTTTCATTTCCTGCGGTGTCTCGGCTCAGGACCAATCAAAGCTGACATTGCCTCCCCTGGTTTCCTGCATGGATTTCATGTCTCAGTAATAAAATGTCAGCACACACACACACACTCTTTCTCTCACAATGGGTGTCTGATTTAACAGAGAGTGTTATGATGCCCCAGCTCCAACCGGTTTACTTCTCTGTGTGACAGTCCTGTCCTGCACGCAGTCCTGAATGGTGGCATTCTTCTAAACCAATCAGTCTGGATTAGGTGATCTTGTAGTTTTGTTATGATAATAACTTTTTATATTATATAAATGTATTATTATAACTTATCTTATATTAATCTAAAACGTATGATAATATGGAGTGTGTTATGTTATGGAAATATCATTTGCAAGTTTGATGTCAGTAACATTTATTCTTTTAAGGAAATTCAGTTTTGGGGAAAAAGGAAATTCTGTTTCAGAAAAAGCTGTTCTGTTGAACTGTTTATCCATCAACAAATCCACAAGATTTCCACAAAAATTTAAGGAATAAATAACATTTTAAAATATATTGCAATAGAAAACAGTTAAATTCATTGGTTCACAATATTAACACGATGATTTTATTGGATTTTTGGTCTTGGTAAACACTTGGTATGAATATTAGTGGACTACAATCTACATTTGTGTCTGTTTATCACCTAAAGTTATCACATGACTTCATACGACTTGGAAAATAGTCATTTTTATCATGCATTTACTCATTCAGAATGTTCCCCATTCAGATCTATCCTGGTCCCACAAATGAAAGACATGAGGGAGAGTGAATTCATTTTAATTTTAAAAATGCCATGACAGAAAAGAGCAGCAAAGCTCTTGTAAATGTCAATGCAATGAATGAGAATGCCAACCAGAACAACAATCTCCAGCCTGATAGATGAACGACACTTCAGACCCGTTTGGCATTTGAGTGGACAGATCGAGCCACATAAACAGGGTTTCTAATGAGCAATTGTGAGACTGTGTACTGAATGTGTGTGTATGGAAGTTTATGAATGTGTGGGTGATTCGCAATGATTTTGTTGACAATATAAAATCAAGCAAAACTGTAAAATGGCAAATTGGCAACAATCACCTCTTTAAACTATTTCACACATACTTCCGTTCAAAGGTTTTGGGCAATTAAAAAAAAAAAAAGAAAAGAAATTGCTACTTTTGTTCAGCAGCAACGCATTAAATAAATGTGTAACATTCATAACGCAAATGATGTCTATTTCAAATAAGTGCAGTACTTTTGTTTTTAACAATGATAAAGATAAATGTTTCTTGAGCAGCAAATCTGCAAACGTGACACTGAAGACAGGAGCCATGATGCTGAAAGTTCAGCTTTGATCACAGGAATAAATTACACTTTTAAAATATATTCAAATTGAAATTATTTATTTTAAATTGTAATAATATTTCACAATATTACTGATTTTATTGGATTTTTGAACAAATAAATGCAGCCTATACAAGAGACTTCTTTCATTAACATTAAACAAATCTTGCCCAAACTTTTGAACGGTAGACTATGAATAAAAAGCCCCAAAAAATCTTACCCATTTCTAGAGTGGACGAGAGACAGTGTGTGTGTGTGTGTGTGTGTGTGTTTGTGCAATGTAAGCACATGCTGTCCCCCATCTGCCGGCTGATAGGTTATTTCCTTTCCTGTGCAGCCAGGTTTCCTGCTCGAGTTTGACACACACTTCTTAACCTTTGGATAAGATAGATACACCCACACACACTCCTTAAACAAGTCACACACAGACTCACACACAGATTGTCTAACCACAAAGCCCGCTGGAATATCTCCATGTTTTCAGGCCTCTGTGGAGCATTCACTAATAATAAGAGATGCAGTGCCAGCGAAGCAGCAATAACAGGAACAATGAGAAAACAAAAAGAACCAGAAAAACGCTTTGAATATTCCTGCAGACGCTGAGAGGATCAGAGAGTGTGACTGTGCTGAACATGCAGCTTTCATAACCACACGCAATGTGATGAACAATCAACAAACGTGTGAAATGAATCCGCCAGGCCACACTTTACATGCTTGGATAGCTTGAATCAAATTGGCTCTTAAAACATAATCGAGAAAATTTTTGTGTCTGCCTGCGTATCATTTAACATTTCAGAGGCAAGTGTATTTAAAAGAATAGCTCATCCAAAAATGGAAATTTGCTATCAGATTGAAGCCCTAAGGCTTCCGAGATGTAGATTTGTTTGTTTCTTCATTAGATTTTGGAGAAATGTAGCATTGCATCTCAGAAATGGATGCTCTGCAGTGAATGGGTGGCGTCGAAATGAGAGTCCAAACAGCTGATAAAACATCACAGTATTTCACACCAGTCAACATCTTGAGAACAGAAAAGCTCTGTTCCTATGTGAAAATCTCCAGTGAAAATGTCATCTCGTCAAGAGGGAAATCTGCACAGATCAAACACCGTTTACAAGTGAAATCAGTCAAAAACGGTTCTTAACAAATATGTAGGATTTTGGTTATAAGCAGCAGTTTAAAGCAGGCTTTAATGACGCGTTTGTTTCATTCAAACACATAGCTTTTTGCTTCACGAGATGTTAACTGATGTACTGGAGTGGTGTCGATTTTTGAGATGTTTTTATCAGTTGTTTGGACTCTCATCCTGACGGCACTGATGCATTACTCCAAAATATGTATTTTCGCCTGAGGGTAATGACATGTTTTATATCCCTGCAGAATATAACAGCATTTTCCTTGTTCTTTTGAAATTAGAGATTGACAAATTAAATCAACATACCCAAAATCCCACCATTCAGAAACTGCCAAGACATACAGTATTGACATCTCAACCATGAGCCAAACATATGACCCATCATATGTACGTATCAACATCTGCTCTGTATTCAGCAACCACACAAACCTTAAGCAATCATAACAAAGCTCATTTACACATGAACTCTTAAAGGTACAGTAGCAAAAATTGACCGTTTTCAACTTTGAGGGAGAAGTCAGAAAATTGCAATTTAAACTATGTCATGCCTAGTGTAAAAAGAAAACATTGACTAAATAAAATAGCATGCAATAACAACAAGAAACTGACTTTCTGACTTTTTCAGCTACACTGAAAAAATGTTGGCCTTACCTTGAGCAGTGATGTTTCAGTGTATGATTTGGTCCATTGTAGCCAGTGAGCTGTAGGAGGAATCCAACCGTCACATCGCTCCTTCAGCCTTAAAACCTTCTGTCTCACGCTCTCCTTCTCTGTGAGACAATATCTTACAAATCCACAAAAATAAAAAGCTGCAGCAGAAATTCAGGAGCTCAATGCAGCAGCACGATGAAACCTGGAGAAGAAGATGACAGACAGAGAGCCAGGTTAGATGTTTATTCAGGTAATTATGTAAGCAGTCATTATGATAAAACAAACCGTGACAGAGCGATCGGGCTCGGATATCAAGCTTTAATTAAATGGTTCCATATTAAAATACATCAGTAAATAAATGCACAGTTAAAAGCATAATTAAATTAACATATAAATAATGTATAATTACATGCACAAATAAATAAACGCATAAAAACGTAATTAAATGCCTAAATGAATATGTGCATAATGCATAAATAAATGCACAAACAAATAAATACACTATCAATCAATAAACAAATACATTAAAAGAATTTTGTGATGTTTGAAGAAAGAGAGCACAAAGTATTATTTGTGCATTTAATAACCCATTTTTTATTTATGCATTTATTTATTTGTGCATTTCATTAAATCTACATCATTTCAACCAATTTACTAATCCGATTCCAGGCATGCTTTATAATTTCCCAAAATGTCAAATTTTGTTATTATATCACATTAACTACAAAATAATTTACAAAAATCCAGCAAGTTTCTATGACATTCTAGTGTCAATATTAGTCTACATCTTGTCCATTTTATTGTCGGACTGGCCAAAATCCAGCAGGATTTGAGGTATGATTCATGTCTGTAACGTGTGGTTATGAGAAACAGCATCACTAATAGCAAGAGCAACTAATGACATTCCCTCTTAATGGCTCTCTCAGAACGATTCGTGTTAAACACAACTGCTTCAAACACACAAATTATACAGGAAATCGACTTCACGCCTCATTTCCATTGAGCTCACTGTTGCCGTTTGTAATGAGACTCAATATATTTAACAATCACCATCCAGCATTCCCTTCACATTCTCTAGCCGTCCGGACATCAGATTCAGAGGCCGTTTTAAAATTTAAAGAGCTCTCGGCACGGCCACACATGGCAGAGATGACTTCTGTGTGTGGGATAATCCCAGCAGCCCCTCCAGGGGACGCCACACATGAATTTAGATGAGCACCACAGATGAAATGGAGTGAGAGGAGGCTTCAGATAAAGACTGAGAAAAGGAAACACACTTGATAGACACGAGGAGGAGGAGACAGGGGTGACAAAGTACAATTTATCTACCTGGGAAAAGCTGCAAGGGTACACAATCCACACGCTTGTGCATTTCAAGCTGTTGCTATGGTGAGCATCTAAAGTCTAGCAACCAGACTGAGCGGGGTTACCATGCGCTTAGCAAGTTTTTATGTTCGCACATGAATGGATGGGTAAAGCGCCCACATCTCATTGCAATGTCTGTTTTGTTTTTTGTTTTTTGCATATTACAAATGATTGTTCAACATTAACATGGTAGGTTAATGCATCATGTATGCATCTTTCACAATGTATAAAAACTGTTCATGCTAACCATAGTTCCTAATGGAAAAATTTCAAATCATTTTGTCAATTTATTTTGTATTTATATTAAATACATTTAAATTAAACATATTAAATATAGCATATATTAATTAATATATTATTCTAATATTAATATATTGAATATAAAATTAATGTTTACTGAAACATTTTATATTTATAGTATTTAAATGATTAATAACAATATAATAGTACAAATATATTTGAATATTTATAGCATAAAACATTTTATATTATATTATTATATTTTATTACATATAACATCATATTAAAGTAATTATTAAATATTTTATTTTTTCAGAATTTTTTATAGTAACGTGTAAAACATAATTTCTGTTTTATTCTGTAAAGTACAGATGACATTTCTTCTCAATTTTTAATCAAAATGTTGCCATTTAGAGTGTTTTAAAGCGTTTTTTACAAAAAAAAAAGGATCCCTTGTTTTCAGAAATTCCTTTATTTATGCTATTTAAAAAATAATAATAAGGATTAAAATAATTAAAAACCATTAATTCATAGCAGCTCTAACGATAACTGGCTTTACTGAAGTTAATGTTTATCCTTCCACAGAGCAAAAAGAAATAAAGGCACGGGCAATACTAATATTACGCTACAACAAGTGTATAAAAAAAACCCTCTGCATGGAAATGTATGAGGTGTAACATCAATAAACGCTGGTTTCTGAGCCTCTCTGTGTGTTTGTGTCGTCCCGGGTGAGCAGGAAGATTTCTGTGTAACCTTTAGAGAGCAGATGAAAGCAACAGAATTCAGACGGGTAACGGCCTGGCCGTGAACTCGGGATGTGGTTCTTGATGAAAAGCAAGTAATCCCTGATCTCCTCCTGTGGGTCTCCACTCATGCTCTACAATCAAACTCTCTCACGCTGAGCTCCTGCGCGACTCATTTCAGCTTCAGTCGCATGATAACAGGCTTTACTTCTCTGGATATGACAGCAAAATAGATCTAACAAACTGAGTGCAGCACAGAAGCATCCTGATTGAATGGAGATGATCGTCTAAATTATAAAAGCAAATAATTCAAATAAATAACAACAAAAGTAAATAAAAATAATATATTTTTCCAAGTTGTAAATAAAACTGATGTAAATAAAAGAGTACAAAATACTATTTCAGTCTTTCTAATTAATTTATGTATCACATGTCAATCCTTTATAATTATTTTTGAAATTCTGAGTGAAAATTATTTTATATAATTAAATTTTTTGTTCTACGATTGTTTTTAGCATAGAAACGGAAGCAAGTTGTCTGCATTCACATCCTCTTTTTTTTTTTTTTTTTTTTTTTAATAAAGCCGGCAGTCAACATATAATTGTGCAAAAACATAGAGAAAAATTGTGAAAAAATATTTTAATTAATTTCAGAAATTATTAATGTTGTTTTTTATTAATTAAATAACAAAATAAGTGATAAAATAAAACATATATTTTTTAAACAAGTATAAAAATGTTTTTGTTTAAATAAAAAATTTATAGTCTTCATAAAAAAATTGATATAATCAACAAAAAATATTTACAAAATAGTCAAATATTAAATAAAAACAACAAAAATTAAAATGATCTTAAATAAAAAATTAAGAATAAGAGAATAATAAAAGTGAAAGGAGTTTTTTGTTGATAATAATGCAAGATCCATAAATACAATAAATATAAAGAAAACTGGTGCGAAACCATTTTCACTATTTTCAGAAATTGCTAGTAAATTTTACAATTAATTAAAGAAATAGCAAGATATAACACAAAATCAGTGCTAAAAACTATTTTTA
>JAUCMU010000021.1:15718059-15759833 GCA_032275025.1 Enteromius treurensis
ATAATAATAATATATATATATAAATATATATATATATATATAAATAGTTATTATTTAATTGTTAACAATTAAATTAAAATATTATTTTAATTCATAAAACAATGACAAATGTATAAATAAATAAAAAACTAAATAATTCATAATATTAATAAATACTATAATAGCAGAAAAAGAAAGGAAAGGATTTGTAAAAACATGAGGGGCAGAAAATGATGACCAGTTTTTTTCTGTTTTTTTTTGGATGAGCTGTTGCTTTAATAGTAGGAGTTCTCAAATTTCCTTAGCTTATGTTTAAAAAAAAAAAAAGGTGTTCCTCAGGGGTGTATGCTAGGACACAAAACAAGCGTGCGAACACATGCCTCTACAAACACACCCTGTCACAACCAAACACACTATCTCTGCATCTCTTCATCCCTCCCTCTCTCTGCACGCTCACACCTCTCTCGCCTCGTCTGATCTGATCCAGGGTCTGTCATTAATCAGAGGTAATCTCATGGTCAGCTGGTTGGCATGGAGACCGTCTCCCCTGGGAACAGACCTGTATACTCTTCCTGACCGGGTCCTGGCCCATCCACGTTCACTCGAGACAAATGTCGCTCCGCAACCCTGCGGCAAAGGATCCTTTGCTGAAAAACACTTCTGATGAAAGTGGATGAAAGTTTGCCTTCAGTTGCCTAGTTTGTTTTTGTTTTGCTCATATTTCCTTCATCCTGGAAATACACTTCCTCCGCCGGGTCCAGGAAGAGCTTTATCAGATGGTGTTGATAAAGCACCATTCAGCTACTCTGCAGAAACCAGTGTGCAGTGAAGCAGCCCCGCATGCAAATGCAAGCAGTGAATCGAAACATGAGGTAATTGCATTCTTCAGCAGCTCGTCTGCATGTTTATTATATGCTCGAGGTATTCGGCTGATTTCATTGCGTTTCACATTTGCATCAAATCCAGGAAAACCTGAGGTACTGAGATTTCCTCAGAAGGTTCTCAAGTGAGTCTGAGTTTTTACTGGATAATCACAAGAAAGCAATTTGAATGTGGGATCAGTAGTCTCTCTCTCCTTTAAACAGGTTTAGACTCCATGATAATATAGTGGAGTACTGATGCAGCTCAATGTACTTCAACACACTGACATTATTCATGTAAATCTCACAAAAACAGGTTCACCCAAAGCTCAAAGAAATGAAAAAAATATATATATATTTTTTATAACCATTATAGCAATAATAATAGCCATACAATATTTTTTCCCCTTAAAATTTTTATTACAGAAATTCAACAAATTAAATGAAATAAAATGATCGAATGCATCTTTACTGTTTTTTTTTTTCTATTACACTTGTCATTTTTACTATTCTTATTGATGATTCTCATTACACGGCTGTTGTCATGGCACCATGCATTATTGTTTTTTTTATTTTTAATAAAAGAAAGGGCAATATACATGCATATCTACATACCTAAACTTAGGCTGTTTTATTTAATTTTCAGGTGGAAAAAAAATTACCATATTTTTGAAAGACTTTGAGAAATCCACCTTATCATATGCATAAGCAGCTATGATAAACAGCATCAAAACATAATGTAGGCCATATACATTTATTGCTGATGCATAAAAGCAGGCCTACATGTCACTACTTCTTTATATCTCTCTGTGTATGTGTGTGTGTGTGAGTGTGTGAGAGAGATCATGGTTTATCATGCTGTGCAGCGCTCCTACACTTCAGTCACATACATACTGCCCGACAACAGCCGTGCTCCAGCGTCAAACAGAGACGTGCTCTGGCCTCAACCCTGAACACTAAACGCACCGAAAGCAAGTTTCTGATGCCTGCAGAACTTATAAATGTAAACATCATGAAAATTGAAATGAAAGGCTGGAAGGCTGAATCCTGGTGGAATAAGTCAGATCAGACCTCATTATATTCCCAGTGACTGAGTCCCAATGAACTGTCAGCTCTCCTACTTCTCCTACAAGCCCAATAAGAAAAATGCAGTGGTCTGCTTTCCTCTTCTGTGAGGGTCAGAAATGGATTAGGCGTTCATTAATTCAGCTGCGGGATTATGAAAATCCTGAGCCGCCTCTGACGACAGCTACGGGAAAGTGGCAGAAACAATGATGATTTTTGTTGCTTTGCATTGACAGGAGCTGCCAGAAACAATAGAGCTCTCATTCCTGACAGGGTCAACAGAGATTAGAGGAGACGCGGGCGGAACACAGAGAGCCCGTTTATCCATCCAATCCCACCAAATCACACGCAATTCTGCAGATTATGACATCAGGAATTAGCCAATCAGGAGCTGCTCTGTTGGGTGAAAATGTAAACAAAGGAAGTGTAGAAGATCTTTATTCCAATTCACATTACTTTTCTTCTTTTTCTTTACCATGTGACATGGTACTTTGTGAAATGAAATAAAATAAAATAACTGAAAAGGGTCTCTTTAGCAAATTAAATTAAATTAAAAATGGTACAATCTGTAAGATGTTTTACGTAAAATTAAAAAGAAAGTTCCTTCAGATACGATACTTTGTTTAATTTAATTAGAGGTTACTAATCAAACAGTAATTTAAAAAAATTTTTTTTACTTAATTTTAAATAACAACTGAAAGGGTTTCTTTAGCATATAAATTAAATTAAATTAAATTAAATTAAATTAAATTAAATTAAATTAAATTAAAAAATTAAATATAAATTTCTTTTAGACATTGTATTTTGTTCATTTTATTTAACTATATTTCAAAATAAAATAGAATAAAATGGAAGGGTTTCTTCAGCATATAAAATAAAAAATTATAAAATAGAAACTAAACTAAACTAATCTAATCTAATCTAATCTAATCTAATCTAAAGTAAAGTAAAGTAAAGTAAAGTAAAGTAAAGTAAAGTAAAGTAAAGTAAAGTAAAATAAAATAAAATAAAATAAAATAAAATAAAATAAAACTGAAAGAGTTTATTCTGTAAACAAATAGCTTAGCTAGAATAAGAGAACAATAATGTCTGGCTCAGAGCTAGAAATGACTACCATGTTTAAGAGGAAAATTATACAGCAATAAAACCAAACTTCATAACTATAAATCAGAGACAGACACCCACAAACATGTGTGTCTCACATCGTCTGGGCCCGGGGCAGGTAAAGTCAGTCTAATGCTATTTCTCTTCCTTACAAACCACAGCCTCAGCCTAATTTGAATTAAGGCTGACTAATGCATTACATTATGTGTTGCATCATCAGGCAAAATATTCCTCTGAGGCAAAAATGTAAATATATACAGCATATCATTCAGAAACAAAGCTTATCTTATTCTAATGTGAACACTAGACTTTTTCCCATTGCTAAATTCCTGTCTCTCTGCTTGTCCATCCACTAAATCATCTAAAAGCCTGAAAATGTGCAGCCTTCATTTCAAGGTAATTTCATGAGAGGAAAATCTACCTTTCTTATCAGCACTTAATGAGCACAGCCAATTAGGATCTGTTGAATGTTGCAAGAGCAGGTTTCATTAGTAGAGAATTTTAATTGCGTTCTCTCCTCCCAGCATTAATCTGAGAGAGCGAGAAACAGATCGTTATATAGGACACAGTGTTTTTCTGTTCTTACACCCCGAAACACACGATGCAATTAACTCAACGCCAATTTCATAACTTCTCCTTTCTGTCACTGGATCATTGTTTGTTAATAAGAATAGAGCAACTCTAGGATTGCAAAATTCAGATGGATTGTAATAATAGGGTTTCAGTTCCTATGCATTTTCTTAGTTCCAACTAGTACATAAAGCACTGCAAAAAGCAAATTGCTGTCAAACTACAAAGAGTTGTTTCAGACAAGCCAAACCTTGCTTTAAACTTCTCCAAGTTTTGTAAAATGACAAACGTCAACAAAGGAAGTGAAACAATTTTTCTCTTACTACACTGACCTGAAAAAATACTTAATAACTCCAAAACATAGCATATTATATCCATCCATCCATTATTTTATTTAGGTCAATTAATATTTTTTAATTAATGTTTTAAGTAATACACGTGTGTGTGTGTGTGTGTGTGTGTGTGTGTGTGCACGCAAAGAAAAAAAGAAAATAAATTATATATATAAAATTTATTTTCTTTTTTTTTTTTATATGTCCACTTTGTGTGTGTGTGTGTGTGTGTGTGTGTATATATATATATAAAATTGTAAATTGTTTAACTTTACTTAAATTATAAAATATTATTAGTGATATATTAATAATACTATTAATATTAAATCATTTTGCAAATATATTATTTAATATAAAATGTAATAATAAATATACTACTATACTTTTATATCTAGTTATATTTATTTACTAAATATATATATATATATATATATATATATATTTACTATTGTATTTTATATTAAATAATACATTTACAATACTATTTATAGTATTATTAATATACACCAGGATGTTATTTGTCTTTTACAGCATTGTGTCAGAAAATGATAACAGAAAAAAAACCCATTTTAAATCCATTGAGCTCCAAAAGGTCACAAGGTGAATGTTGCTGTAAGTGAGACATTTATACAGTCATCCACCAAGTTTTTGCTCAATTGATGCCACAGTACCCTACAAACATTTCATTGTCACGCCATTCAGATGAAGTCATGTCATGATTAATTAAAAACGAAGTTCAAGTGGTCTAACATCAGAGTCTTTAAATTGAATTTAAGGCCTGTTAACGGGAATCCGTTCAGCACACGGCAGTCAAATGTCATCCGGTTAATTGTAATATCTGTAAGACATTTACCAAGGAAGGGGCGGGACGGGACTCCAGCAGTATATAAAAAATAACACAGAAAGCAATCACATTTGAGAGCAGTTATCTTCCAGTGACCCGGGCAGGAGGCGGATGGTGCTCTTATCAAAGTTCTTGCCCTTCAGGCCGTTCATTATGACAAACAGACTCTGATGTAATGTGATAGTAAGCATGGGTCCACCCTTTTTGGACCGCACTCTTTTCCTGCTTCATAGTCCGGATGTAAACAAACAGTGACACACTCTGCAGAGCTGTTATATGTGTGTAATGTATATGTTTAAGAAGGGGCCGACAGGGCATCAACCGCTTCAGCTCCCAAGGGCCGACTGATCTAGCGGCCTGTGCCGAGATGACAGAAAATCATTTCAAATCCATCGAGCTTCAAAAGGTCACAAGTTGAATGTTGCTGTAGGAGAAGAGCAGAAGCAGGAAAATCTAGAGTCTATGAGGAGTTCATGAAGATTTACAGACGATTTCAGATCTACAGGGTCAATGGAATAAAACACGGATGCCATATCACTTCCGATGCTGAAGGATCAACTTTTTGAGTCGATAAACGTGGATGATCATCCAGCCGCATATAGTTTCACAGGCATTCCCTGATACAGTATTGACTGGTAAATGGTGCACTCAGATTTCATGAGTATTGATTGCACTATCACTATAAAATATAAAGGCAAAATTACAATGTTTAAAGGTTATGTACGTACTTCTTATGGAAGCAACTGCTGCTGTCATGGAAAAACAAAATGAAAATAAAATATAACAAAACAAATAGCTTCATCCAAAACAAACTTTTCGTTACACTACACAAGTCAGTTTTGCTGTGAACAACATATAAGCTTTCTCAAATTCAGCTACTGTAGCACTTGTGATTTATAGGAGAATTAACCCATGAACAGCTTACTTCTAGCTGTCTCTGCCTATTCTCACATCCTCAATTAACTCAAATTTAAATGCAAAATCCATCACATCGTAATGAAAAATAATGCAAATCAAGGTCAAAAGTCACCCGCAAACTTGATTTGATTACGCAATGCAGCAGACTGAAAGACAAGGTAATGAAATACATCATTAGGTCAGCACTTTCACTGAGGTGTTAAAAAGACTTCATCACTTTCTAAAGATAGATCAATTACAGTGCGCTTTGCATGTCGTCATCCAATGAACATACTCTACGATCATTCAGTATGTTTCATATACATTTATTATAAGGATGGACACTCTGAAGTGACAGCATTGAAAAAAACGCAACAGCATTGAAAAGTTTGGTTACATTCTTCATATTTTTTTAAAGAAGCTTCTTACGCACAATCAAGGATGCATTTATTAAATCAAAAACACAGAAAAAAAACTATAGTATTGTGAAATATTACTGCAACTTAAAATAATGTTTTTCTGTTGTAATATGCTTTAAAATTAGCATCCAAATATGACATTTTTTTGTACATAATATATGTATGTGTACTGTGCATATTTATTATGTATTAAAATACCCACACATACAGTACAGTATATATTTTTAAGTATATGTAAATATATTTACCACTCAAAAATAACACATTTTTCTTAAATATTTACATGCTTAGTGTTTGTATTTATATATACATAATACATATACACACCTATAGTGTGCAAACAAAAACCTTTATTACGGATGCGATTAATTGCGACTAGTTATTTTCCAGCACTATTTAAAATGCAATTTGTTCTTGTGATGCAAACTGAATTTTTGTCAGCTATTACTGTTGTCTTCAATGTCACATGATTATTCTGAGTTATCAATATTCACACTTATAGCGCAAAAAGATGTGTGGCATGATAAAAGCTGCAGGGAGCAGGGGCGGAGTGGCAATCGGGACAGTCAGGACTGGCCTGAGCTTATCAGAATTATTGACTTTAGACAATTCTCCGCGAAAAATCCCCAAATACTCCCACAAACTCCACCCCAAAACCGTCCAACCAATATTTATATCAGTTGCTCGCGCTCTGTATCTTTGTCATGGTTAGATTATTCTGCAGAACATTCATAAAAAAAAAAAAAAATTTGATTTGTTTGTTTGTTTGTTCTTGAATTCCCCTTGGGGATCAATATAGTATCTATAATCTATAAGCTATCTATCAATATCAAATGTAGAATAGAGCAAAGCATATTGGAAATGAGGAATGGGTTTATCCAATGAACCGATTGCAGGTGAAGTCTATTTAAAATAAATGAGTCAGTCAGTGCTGGGTGCATTATGGGTATTTCTTTAGAGTTTACTTATTTTTGTGTCATTTCAGCAAAACAGTTGGGTTTTTGTATTGATTATGTTATGTGTGTTTATGTTCAAGTAAGTTTGGGTGTGTTTGGTTCATTTGCAGCCCTGTTATAAAAAAGTGTAACTGTTACCGTCATGGAGAGAGATGTGTAGGGGAGGGACTTGTTAAAAGGGGATGGGCTAAACTGAATCGAATTTTCCCAGTGAATTGTAGTACCCCACTCAACCCTTGGCAGGGACCTCGTCTGAATCTGTGAAACTCGCTGAAGCAATCACACTTCAGAAACTTCCTGCGCTAAAACTTTCAACTTGTGAAAATGTAGGGGGCTATGCACAGTCTGCTTCAATGGATCACTGATCTTCAACTTGTCTGGCTCAGTGGAGCACAGAGGAAAGAAACCACAGAGCGGGTTTAAAACACCTCTACAACCTCCAGCTGAGGTGTTTTCCTTAAACCCCAGATAAAAGGTGAATCTCTCCCTCTGCACCAGGAAACAGCAAAGCAAAGCGGCTTTGACTCCGTGTCCAAATTCAAACGCAAAGTGTGTGTCCAGATCGACATCTGCTTCGTAATCAGCTTCTTGACTAAACTTGTCTGCATGGCTGCGGATAAAACAACTCTGGATTAGTATCACCAAAGTTTAAACAAAAGCAAGCCTATCTTGTCTTGTGAGAGTCCATTTTTAGCTGGTCACTAATTCAACTTTGGTTTAAGCCGCACTGAGCCTTTGTATTGATGCAATTCATCATAAGAATTAACGGATGTGTTATATACATATAATTTTTTCTCAACCATTTCTGGATAACCTGCATTCCTGTTTTTATAATTGCATTTTATTTATCTATGCACTACTTCCTACTCTTGAGTCAAAAGTTATCTAACATACTTTCAGTTCTTCTGTCTGATATGAGGATTCAATTCCTTTTGTCTGAGCTTACAAAACTCATCTTTCCATGGCAACCAAGACATCCCAGAAATAAGTTGTGTTTTGGTATACCTTGAAACCTTAAACCAGCTTACAGAGCCCTATCAAGCCTATGCAACAGAAAGTCGGTCTAAAACTTCCTCTTCGTCCTATGGGAATAAGCTCTGCCAGCCATACCCCTGGGTCTCGGCATTTCATCTCACAGAGGATCGCTGGGGAACTAGATTGAAGTTGTTAATTTCAGCACAATCAGCTCAACTCTTGAGTTGCAAGAGCTCTGCTTGTGTGGGCTCATTTAGTTTGGCTCAATGCGAGTTGAAAATTACGCACCATGCTGTTTTAAAAGTAACGGTGGGCCCAAGGAGACACACCCTACGGTTTTCACAGCCAGTTTGCTTCAGGAAATGACAGGCATGGGTCAAGTTTAACAACAAATCCTGCCAAAAGCAACAGAAAAGCCCCTGTATTGATAGCAGTACAACCACACAATGACTCAAGACAAACAGCAGGAATAGGACAATAATGATCTTCTTTCCAAAAAGACTATGTGACTAAGATCCCCTGCTAAGCCACATCTGCTAAATGTGCTAGATTCACGAAACTAAAAGCTTATCACCCCCTACTGAGACGTCTGGATGGGGCAGACAGTGGTGGTGCTTGCTATTGCTGACTAGCTCAGTGTTGTGTCTAGACTCACACTAAATCTAGACTCAAATCCAACATGATCATGAGTAAGAGTCAGATGCTCTCCAGGAACAACTGAACTCTTTCAGAGGGTCTGGATTTAGTTTAATACGGCTGATTTCGCTACATTTACCAGGTATGAGAAAATCTGAAAAATGCGGCTCAAACAGCTGTGTCATGCTGATAACAATGCCGGGGTCATGGGTTAAATTCCCATGAAATGCATGAACTAATATAACACATACCTTTCGTACAATGCAAGATGCTTTGTATAAAAGTATCTGCCTAATGAAAAAAAAAGACGTAAATAAATGGGTTCGAGGGTCATGGGTTCGATTCCCAAGGAATGCATAAAGCGGAAAAAATGGCTTAGAAAGCAATGTCACTATGGATAAAAGCATCTATCACATGCATGAATGCAAACAAACTAACAAATGTAATGTGGTGCAAGCAAAGCCGTGGCTTCAATTCCCAGGCAATATATGAGTTGATAATTGTATATTTTAAATGCAATGTAATGGATAAAAGCATATGCCAAGTGCAATGTCTTTGATTCTAAAAGGACACAGAAAAAGGCCTAGAATGCAATGTTTTCTTCAGATAAAAGCATCTGCCAAACGCAGTGAAGTATGGCGCTAGCAACACCAAGGTTATGGGTTCAACTCCCAGGGAATGCATAAACTGATAATTGTATAGATTTAATGCAATATAAGAAGCTTCTGCTGAATGCATAAATGGAAATAAATGTAGTATTTCAACAGTTTGAATACAGAAACCTTTTTATGCATTCCCAGGCCATGCATAAATTGAAAAAAAAAAAATTTCTTCAAATACAACGAAATACATTTTGAGTAAAAGCACCTACCAAATGCATAAATGTAAATAATTTGAGAAAACACATTGTGTTAAAGAACACAAAATTATTTTTCATGCAATACCCTAAAAGTTGCGTAAAAGCATGGGGGTGTGAATCCAGCTACTGTAGATCACCACTAGTGATAGATCATCGATCACCACAAGGTCACATTGCTATGCATTTCCATCAAAAATGCTGCGACGCCCAGATTCCTCAGCTCAGAAGCTTGAAACACCGAGAAACATCTCACAGAGTAAACCAGAACTGAAAACGGAAAAACATCCCTTCAGAATAAAATCCCGTGTCATTATCATACCAAGGGAGGGATCATGTTTACTGTACAAACCTTTATATTTAGATGTGCAGAGATATCAGCAACAGAAGGATACGGTTATGGAATACGCTCAGAAATCTTAGCTACCATTTCAGTTGGCTAACCGCTGTCAATTTGTTATGTTAGCCATAGATGTAATTATAGAAGCAAATTAACAAATATAAATCACTGTTCAAAAATCTGGGGTTTCGTAAGATGTCGTAATGAAATGATTACTTATTCAGAACAAAAGATTTGATCACAGGATTAAATTTTCAAGTATATTTATATCTAAATTTGTTACTTATTTTTTATTAAATAAAATGCTAATTAGTAAGCATCAGAGACTTCTTTCAAACACTAAAAATCGTACCCACCTCAAACTTCTAAATGGTAGACGCTTGTGTACTGGGGCCTTAGTGTAGACGTCTTGAACAAATGCTAGTTCATTTCGAAAGAAAGGCACTCTTTCAGATGACTGGACCTCCCCTTCCAGCCTACAGACTGAACACATTATCATTATTATGATTATATTTTCTCCATGGCACACAGAGGCTCCTGCAGGACAGAGTGATGAGGGATGAGCTTGTTTTAGCACTTTGCACATCTGAGAATAACATGTTTCACATCACACACACACAAAATGTGTGAAGTCAATCAGAAGAACTGAGCCTGAAGCCTTTGGGATTTGTGTTATAATACACCGCTCATTGTCTTTCTAACCCACACACGGTTTGAGGAAGTACCCAAATGCACATGCACTGGTGATTTCTGCTATTCAAGGCACTGCAAATCAGACTATGCTCTGAATCACTAGATATCACTATAAATATGTCTAGAAGAAATATTTCACCCGTTTTATCACCTGTCAGGCAGAAATATTGGCCTGAATTCACTGTGAACTGCGCAATCAGTTATCATGTCAGTATCACAAAAACCTAGTGAAACACAAAAGCCGTTTACTACATCCAAAATAATTACCAAACTATTCTGCAGAAAGCTAAACTGATTAACATAATGGTGCGATCCCCATTTAATGGCCCAATTCAACAAATTGCTGTTTTACAAGTTGTTTTTCTGAGCCTGAAACCATTATGATAATAAGTCGCACAATAGAGAAGACAAACAGCACTTCAGGGAGGACACAGAGTTGCTAATATCAGACAACTTTGTAAATGAGCGAGTGTTTAAAGGCTGAAATGGCAAGGCAGAATGCACACACAGCTTGACTTCACAGACAGAAAGAGAAAGCAAGCTGTTCAGGTCAAAGCCAATCCATTACGGCTGAGAACATTAGTCCTGTAGGTATGCATATACTTGTGAATACTTAACGAATTGCAAGACATTCTGTTGAGATAACAGTAATATTAGTGCACAAAGTAAACAAAAAATTGCACGCACAAACCATTTTACTTTCAGAACAAATATTTTCTGTTTAAAACTAAATATAACAAAACCAAATTGAGAGAAGGACTAGATTTATCCATTAGACTGCTAAGCTATCCGTCCATCCTGACCTCATGAGAAAACAATTCTTTAATTTGTTAGGTTTTTAGAAAAGTACTTGGCATGAAGATCCACCCCTAAAAATGATGTTGAGGCGTAAGGATATAGCTCAAATGGATTGCACAAATTGATTCGAATTAGTCACCAAGCTGCCAAACGTTGCAAAAACAGGTAAAAGTTGCAATGAGTGTGTTGACAATGTTGCTTTGTTCTGTCGTTAGTGATTACACAAAAATGGAAATTTGTTAAAAATAATGTACTCACCCTCATGACATTCAAACATGAGTTTGTTTTTCTCAATTGAACAGACTGGGAGAAACGCAGTAATCCACACCACTTCAGTCCATCAATTAACGTCTTACGAAGTCAAAAGCTGCATAATTGTAAGACAGAAATCCATCCCCTCTTTTGGACGCTTTTGGCTTGTAAATGATGCTTGATCTGTGCATATCTCTCTTAACACTATATAATACGACACTATAGATTAATGACTCATATTTAACTGGAAGCATGAGTTTGAACAGTTTTTGAAGCTACAAACACACTGCTTTTTAAATCACAGGATGTTAATTGATGAACTGAAGTTTATTTGGAGATTACTTGTGGTGTTTTTGTTTGTGATGTGTTTATCAGCTCTTTGGACTCTCATTCTGACGGCAAAAACATTTGGTAAGTATTAACTATGAGTTGTCCCTTAATAAAAACTTAAGTTGCTGCTTCTTAACAGTTAGTGCAGTAGTGTATTTAGGTATTGGGTAGGGTAAGGGATGTAGAATAAGCTTATGTAGAATAAGACATTAATATGTGCTTAATTAGCACTAATAAATGGCTAATATGCTAGTAATATGCATGCTAATAAGCAACTAATATGTGCAACTGTAAAATAAAATGTTACCAAAAATTATATATTTATAGCAGTAAATTTACTAAATATATTCATGCAATATGATCTTTACTTAATGTCTTATTGCTTTTTGGCATAGAAAAAAATAATTTATCATTTTTACCCATACAATGTATTTTTAGCTATTGCTATAAACATATCCCAGGGACTTAAGGCTGGTTTTGTGGTCACACATAGAGATAACATGTGTCGACAAACAGACCAGAAACACAAACAGGGTCGATTCTGATATATGTTGACTTCAAAAATGTGAGATGCTTTTGACTCGCATTTGAGGTCAGTAAGGAGGCTTTTGGCTCTTAGTGGTTTTGACAGGGCAAAACACTGAAAGAGTTTTCCTTTGAACTGTGAGTTATTAGAGTAGATAAGAACACAGTCAGTGTAATATACATCACATTAAAACCGCCTCGGGGCAACAGCGCTGATCTGCTAGTATTTAGGATGCACGTCTCTCGATCTCCCTCCTTCTACATCTGAATGAACACACTCAGAACAAGCAGTCAGATGCAAAAAGTGGAGTCTCTGCGAACACCTTGTTGAGTGCATCCCTCAGTGCTCAAGAACAAAAGCACTTTGTATCGCTCTGAAAGCTACAGTGCTTCAGAAGCTCAGCGCTTGTGCGATAACACGCGGTGCATCTAACCCGCAGAACTGCTTGTTCCATCATTTCAGTCCCGGGAGCCTGGAATTAAACCGCTCAGGAGAGCTGCCTTTACTTTGAACATCTCGTTGTCTGTGACTCTCCACCTTGACGTACATGACTAATCTGCAAAAAGACAAAGAACGCTCTAATTTAAGCCGCCGCTCTCTGTGACATTAAAATCCAGCACATGCCGCATTAGTGCACGAGTATATAGATGCTAAAGTGCAATGAAATCACATCAAAGTATGGCACCCGAAATGTTCCACATGTGAATGATTTATAATAAGACATCAAATCTTTATGTTTAGCAGCACTGAACTGTCTCTTTATGGCTCGGAGGCACAGGGGGCGTGCGATTTCTCTTACAGTATCAGCACATGAGTGGATTAATCTAGAATTTACGGACAACAGCAAATCAAAGGCGCTGCCTCCAAACGTATCACCTTCAAAGAAAGCTTTTCCACTGGATTTAAAAGAGACGTAAAGGTGAAAGTGAAGATATTTTTAAAGACTGTTGGTGCCAGAAAGATTACCATAGTAAATGCTCATAAGCCTCTTATTCATGCCAGTGAAAATTCAGCTTTGCATCATAGGAATAAATTATATTTATAAGAGTTTTTAAATAATTTTACTTTTTTGTTTTTATTACATAAATGCAGCCTTGGTGAGCATAAGATACTTATTGGACTGGCCCCTTTAAAAAAAAAAAAAAAAAAAATCCCTTTTTACTCACATACTGTGAATATTAGAATATTTAACATGGTATATTCACTGTAACACACAGCCTTAATGTGACTGTAATTATATAAAAGACTTCAGGTAAGTAATACAGTTATGTATGCACAAGCACATACCCGCTATTTTACATCTGCTTCATGTGTGGCTCATTTATACTATTTATTTAATAGTACAAACAGGCATCAATAGAAATGGTTTACCCATAAATGATCATTTAAGCACCCTCATCTCATTCCAAATCTGTTCGACTGATGCAGCACTGAAAGAAATGTTAAAATGTGTCACATCTGGAGCATAAAGTTTGAGTCCGCCGAAGCATAAGATTTAAGTGCTGCGGTGGGCATCAAAACGCCCAGTGAACAAAACATACATTTGTATCTGTTTTACAAACAAAGCTATTTTGTAAGGCATACAGACTACTTTAATTATAATACGATGGTGCTTTTTTTAAGAGTTCAACATTCCCTGGCCTGTGTCTGGTGTGTGGAAAAGAATTTGGACACTCTTCAAAACATATCCATTTGTGTTCCACTGGAGCGACAAAAAAAATAGTAAAGAAAAAGAAATACGGGTTAGGAAAGATATGTGGGCAAGTACATGATGCAGATTTTCACTTGCAGAAAAAACATTCCTTTAAAATCTGTTTAAACATCTTGATCGGGGTATCTCCAGATTGTGTTATTGTTTTGGAATCTCATGCATATTCACACAAACGTGAAGCCTGATGGTCTGTGTATGTGTTCATGTGTGTGTGTACATACGAGCTAGTGTGAAGGGTGGGAGTAAGCACCAAAACAACATTCTCTTTAGGAGGGGGGTGTGACATTTTGTTTCAGTTCTCAGGATGCAAAAACATAACCAGACAGAAGATGTCATAGTGTACTCCACCCTGCACACACACACACACATGGTTCTTCATCCAAATACTTCTTGCAGAGGAACTGGGGCAAAAATGTAGAGCTAGACACTCACACACACAGACGAATGAAGCAGAAGCTTCTTCAAAGCCGTGAGATCATCCTGCGATCACATTTCAAAAGTGAACTAGCCTGCAGCTCTGTCTCTGTCTCTGGCTTCCGAGAGAGGTCATCATTGCTTGATTCTCACAGTAAAACTCTGCCTGCTCACAAACACATGTTACATGTCTCAGGCCTGAGATAATGCTTGGATTGCTCGAGATATCAGTGATGCTATATACCATGCAATGGTAGAAACATGGAGAAAATCCTGCTTAGGCATTTAAATGTGTAGATATTTTTGGGAAGATATATTTTTTCCCCATCAAGAGTGCATTAAAACAAGTCACAATAAGAGAATAATTTGAAATAATTCTTGAGGAGCAAAGCAGCATATGGGAATGATTTCTGAGGCATCATGTGAAGCATGTTCTGATTTTGCCAAGTTCGATGTGTCCCTAGGTCAAGACATTTTTTTGACCCTGGAACAACATTTGAATGCAAAAAATATAGTTTTGTCCATATCTCAATGATAGATGACTGACACTGATGCACAAGCACCAAACACTGATTGTCAGCCTTAACTTCACAAAAACAGATCTGATTGGTTAATCACAATGTTTTCCAGGTTCAACAAAGATATTGACCCAGGGACATGGTATTAATAAAATACATTTTAAAATGTATTCACATCTTAAATTCCCAAAAATTTTACAATAATACTGGTTTTACTGTTTTAGTGTTTGAAACATTGAAATGCATAAGAGACTTATTATATATATATATATATATATATATATATATATATATATTTAAATAGGTGAGCTCATTTTTTTCATTTTTTGGTTTTGCATCCATCAAGTTAAATTAAAACATACAATAATCAAACCAAATAAAGTATTGCCACATATTTATCTAACATAAAAATTGTATCAAAAAAGTCAAATTTAAAATTCAAATTACTAATTAAAATGACTCATTTCATGCTGTAAGATTTCTGATTTGTACAAATTTGTAGATTGTGCTCAACTGCTAAAAGCCTGTCAATGAACGTAAGCTTTTTTTAGCTGTGGTGCATAAGGTAACGGAGTATAAAACAGTAAAAGTGTGAAGAAATGTGCTGGGAAATGCTTATTGCCCCTCATATTTCTGGGCAGCTGGTAATGATATGACATCATTGGCTCTTCCCCTGACAGCTCAAATTCAATCCAGATCTGCTTCCTGTCCATTCTAGCAGACACAACCCAAGAGAATCGCAAACGTCTCTTCCTGTTCAGCTCTCAAACAATGCTGATCTTCAAAGCCATAAGAGAGCAAATCAAGAAAAAAACAACAACAATCTCATGCACTTCCAAGAGAGCATAAGAAAAGATCAGACATGTCTCAAACGATGCTTAAATTTGTCATATACTGTATGTGCAAGTCAGAGGTTTCAATAAGCTTCTTGATTTTTAACGATAAAATTCAAAATCAGAATTTTAACTTTATTTAACTTGTATGTCAAATGTATATCAAAAATGGTCTTATTTGAATATAGTTTTAATACAAAAAATTATAATAATTATTTAAACAAATCTTTAAACAAGACATTTTAGTACACTTAGTAATCTATATGCACACTTTTTGATTAAAAATAAATAAATAAATAGCTACTCATATTGTGCTGCTTGACTGATTTGGATCGATTTTCAGGATCAAATAGATCTGAGCCTTATCCATATTGATTGTATAGCTATGCTTAATGTACGTAAAAAAAAAAAAAACAACAACTCTTAATTGCAAACAATTTTGATTAAAAATAAATATAATTATTATAACTGAATCAATTATCATTTGAATTAAATATTAAAATAATTACTTTTTAATTAAAAATAATTATTTCTCAGAAGTATATACAGGAAAAACATTTGAGACGAAGCTGATCCCTGAAGGAATCACTGAAACTTTGTGAAACTCATGAATGAACCATTCGTTAAGTCAAAGCAATAAAAAAGCAACCTCTGAGCAAAAAACCTGTGGGACATCCCACATGCGTTCACGTCAGATCCTCTTAAAGAATTAACTTCTTAAACTCGTGACAGTACAAAGACAAACACACATATTTACATAGTTTACATAATTCCACACCTCAAATTTTCCAAGAATTTGCGAGTGTCCTCAGGTTGATCTGGGGAGCGTGCGAGTCGCGGCAGGTCTCGGCATGAGGGACGCGTGGAGAAACGCGGGCGAGCAGCAGGTAGATCTTACAGGTGGTGTTTGCACAGCTGAGTAACAGGAATCTTAGAAGAGCACGTGTTGAACGCAGCCCAGATGCTGCCACACCCTGTCAAACACACTCACCCTCCTCCATAAAGCCATTACAACTCCAACCACTTCCTCAAGCGAGCGGGTGGCCACCAGATGTGTTTTTGTGCTTTATCCTTGACTGTACATTCACTGTTATCAGCTACTAGTTGTCATATTACTACTGTTGATTGTAATACAGGTTAGGGGTCAGGTTGTATAATAAAAAGAACTTGAACTAAACATAAAAAATAAAAACATAAAAATAAAAGCTCATTAAAAACAGAAATAAATATTATAATAGTATATAAATAATACTAAAATAACACCATTGTACAGTTGCAATTTGGTACAAATCATTTCTTTAAAAGTTTAAAATTAATCAAATCATTTATTTATTATTATATATATTTTATATGTATATATATTATATATATATATATATATATAATATAAATTATATTGATATAAATGTATATATAAATATATATATATATACTGTATGTGTGTGTCTCTATATATATACAAAATAGATAAATAAAAAGCTTGCTTCTTTTAGACTTTTTTAATTTACTAAACTGCTTGTCTTCATAAGATAAAAAAATAACACTAGCTTCTCTAATCATCACACAATAAAATCTGCTATCATAAGCTACAAGTTTCTCATACTCGTTGCTGTGAGAAAATGAAGTTAAAACAAAAACAGTCTCCATGCTTTGCTCAAACATATATAAATTAGTGCTGTCAAATGATTAATCACAATTAATCACATCCAAAATAAGTTTTTGTTTACACGTGTGTACAGTGTGTATTTATGCATAGATAAATACACACATACCTGTATATTACAAAAATAATAATAATATATTGTTACATGTATATGTATTATAAATATATTTAACATCTAAACATAACATACTTTCGGAAATATATACATTCGTGTGTGTGTATTTAAAAAATAATATATGTATGTATACACAGTACACACAAATATATTATGAACACAAACATTTTATTTTGGATTAAATTTAATTTAAAAAAATGGCTTAGTTTTCAAAACTTAAACATTTTAAATTACAGTAAAAAAAAAAAAAATTAAATATAATTAATATTTTACAGCTCTGCATGGAACTGCTGTGAGAGACCAAAACAGAAATTTGCACCATTCTACATAAATGAAGCTAAATGACAGGACCAGAAGAGAGAGAGAGGAGGAAAGAGTATGGAGAGGTTCTGGTTTTCCTCACAGGAAGTTGCCTCTCCCTTTCTGTCTTTACTTTCCTGCGTTTGAACATACGAGAATAGCCAAGAGTTCCAGTAAATGAATACATGCCCGAACAATGTCCTGAGCATCAGGACACAAACACTGCACAGAGAAAACTATTTATTTATTTATTTTTCATATTTCAGATATATGCTCAGTTGCCCTAAAAAAGGTGTAAACTTTCGCAGCAATAATTTCAAAGAGAAGTGAATATATTCACTGTATTTCATCAACACAGCTGCCATAACTCCTGCTGGAGAACAGGATTCCAGAAACCGTAATTCACTCGATTACAAAAGCAAACAATCTTCAGTCCTGGTAATGAGCCTTTTTTTTTCTCCGCTTTGTGATCGTTTTGCATGGCACACTTTTCACAGAGCACCAGGCCTTTCTCCTGACCCTGACAGATCTAACAAGCACCACACAAATAATCAGTTTTGCCCACTAAACTGCAACGGCTATGGACCAATTAGCTCCCACTGTTACCCACAAGCAAAAAAACCCACTACTGCTTCAAAGAGAATGTTAAACGCAATAACACCAGTGAGAACGCACAACACAGCAGGAACTATACCAGCATTATTAAACGAAACACACATTCCCAAACAATAAAGGATGCTGGTATTTTTCTTACAAAAACAGTAAAGTGCATGTGTTTTTATTTCAGTCGTGAAATACAGACATCATCTGTCACCTCCAAATAGTGTCAACTAAGTATGACTTTAACCCACAATATTCCTTTGAATCATGAGAGAAATAAAAATACGCGGCTCTTGAGGAGGACTTAAGGGGGATCAAGCATGTGTCAAATGTAAATGCATCCACAACAATAACATACACTGAGAGAAATGTCTTTCGTTATGAGGGAACTTAAAAACATAATGTAATTGTTGAGAGAATTTAATCTTTTTTTGAATGGTCAAAGATAAACACTGCTTTAAAATGCTCTACATAACAGACCCTGTTGATTTCTATCAAACAGCCTTAATGTTTTCTAATAAACCATGGCTCTATTATTTTCCTTTTTAAAAGCATCTATAAATGCATGTAAATAAATAGGTTAAACATCAGATTAGTGCTTCTGTGAAGGAAAATAGTCCAAATTGCATTCATAACATGGCTTCTTCGCTCATGTTATTGCATCATATTTGCTGAATAAAATCCAATACATGGTTCCTACTAATCCTATCTCTCCGCTGAGCCAGAACACAACCATTAACTAAATTCTGTTCATATCTGAATAAATAATTTATTTTCTAATCAAATTTTTTTTGCCGCTTGACGAGTGCATTAAAGCTGAAATATATTCTAAAAACAAAAACTTTATTCTAGCTTTGTGTAAAAGCATAAAGTAATTTTATTATTGCTTCAAATCAGGTACTTTTTTCTGCAAATCAGCATATTTTGCTGTGTTATATGCCCAAGTACACAACTTAAACCATTTAAAACTGAATTAAACCACGCACTCATTTATGACTCACATGGTCTCAGTTACTGGACTAATTATTAATTAAAGTGATTCATCACAACAGCAGAGAACATGTCCACACTCATAATGTTACTGAGTCAGTGAATACTTCAACTTGAACATGTACTAAACGTGCATACATCATTCATCGACATCCAGAGTGATGTGAAACAGACCAAGACGCACTGCTACAGAAATACGCCGGTTCTGGGTTCTACTTCTGTGCCTAACCTCTGTTCAGTTCGCAGGTTCTAATTCTGTCTCTGCTGTGAAAGACACCTACGCTCCTGAGGATCGCATGCATGACATTCCTCTCCTCCGCACGTTCACTTTGCGGATCTTCAGGGATGAGAGTGAACAGCGAGTCCCAATGAGGCTGTCTCCGAACTCCCTTCTCATTCCATGCTTACCGCTCGTTCCACTAACCCACATTACGAAGAAACCTACAGATCACCCGGGTTACCAATGCGCTCCATCAAAACCTGAGATCCACTGTTTATCACATGCACACACTTCTATAAAGATGAACAGAACACGTTAGGGAAAACAAACCAATCTCAACTGCTGGTTGCATGCGAGTGTAGATATGGGTGTATCGAACGCACCGGAGCGCACAGCTCCGTTACGCGCTCCGGCGCACTGAAAAAAACAACATTCCTACACATGTGCCACACTAAATAATGCAGTTTGAATTCAGATTAAACACCAACATCATCCTCTTACCGTAAAGTTCAACACGAACGCAGTTTTTTCAAGTGAACGGGTGGTTATGATCCGGTAGTCGGGAGCGCAGAGCGCGCCGGGCGGCTGGTGAAAGCTGACCGCTGCTGCTGGAGGAGGAGGAGGAAACAGGAGGATTTGTGTTGATCTGCAGATTTACTCCTCTGTGAGGGGCTCACCCGCTTTTCCGGCGTTTCCCGTGTGCTCAGAGCCGCCTGGCGACCATTTCTGAAACGATACGAAAAAGTGTGCTTCCAAACCACAGCCTAAACCTAATGCTGTTGTTATGACAGATACGTTGTTATTCCTCCAGGGGGCGCGCAGTGGCCCCAAATGCTGGATCACTTCATTGAAATCCATCGAAATCCAATAAATGTTTAATTTACCAAAAGAAAAAATGAAATGTAGCTATTTAAAGATTGGTCGGTCTCTAGGTCTGGATGTAACACAGTCTCAAACCCTTGGTCTAGGCTCCAATGCAGTCTCCAGTCTGGTAAAACGCTTTGGTTGTGAGAAAAACAAATGTTATGTATAGATTGCTTAAATTATTATTTTAGTTCAGCGTTTACCCCTGCTTCTCTTTAGTTGTGCCTCTAACTTTGTTGACTTTCGGTAAAGTTCTAGATTGTCTCAAGATCTGCTGAATCTCCCCTTTTTAGCTCTTGATGCTGTCTGGTCTAGTTTCAGCTCTGCACCCAGCTTCTAATTTTGATACGAATGCATGCCTTGTTTGTTCCCAGTTCTGTCTCTGTTTTGTTTCTATTGCTTCGAAGGATTTGATAAACAAATTGAAACACGAAACGCCTCATCCAGTCATCACAAACGCCTGTGATTGGTCCATCCTGGTCATCGCAAAGAAAAAAGACGCATACCACGTGATCAGGGCTCGCTTTTCTTCGGCTGAGGTTTGAACAATAATTTGTACTTGAGCGCTTATACTAAAATATTAATTGAAACTAATAAGTGATGTGTAGAATGAACAGAAATAAAATTAATATTGTTTAAACATATTACTTACGACAAAATAGAGACAATTTACGATAAGCTCCGCCCTATTATGACTCCCACTTGTATGCTGTGGGCCATTCTACACTTTTACTGTTTTTATTCGTTTTACAGCATCTGTTCTGCACACAGCAGCTATATATATATGTATATGTTTCTGAAATGCATTAAACGCAATTAAATAATCAATAACTGAAAATTCTGAAATGTTTGTATATATATATTTATGTACGGCCTAAGAAGAAATAATGAAGTAAAAAGATTACAGATACAAATCAGTTTAATGGGTTTAATCTAATTTCTGACTTATTTTTAGTCTACACATAATAGTGCAATAGTAAAACTAAAATTTTGTTCTCTCAGATTGAATAAAATGGAAGACAGGCCATCTGCTGGTTAAAATATAATATGTTTAAATACATTTTTTAATTATTTCATTTTAGAGTTGTGTATTATTCTGGATTAGTATATCTGTAATCCACACACTGGTCCTATTAGCTCTGTTTGTAAGTTGTTTTATTTGTGGGTGTGTTGTGATATCCACGGTGATACCATATCACTGTAAATGGACTTTGGACATCTATTAAAGCATCACACTAAAAATAAACATAGCATTCAGGAAATGCACACCATTTATGTAATATAAACATGCTTTCTGACCATGATGAGACTTTGATGTCTATGTAACCGATATAGACAGTTTTTAAAATGTTTAAAGTTATCTAATGAGCCGAACAACATTTAGGCCTAAATATTATTATTATTATTATTATTATTTAACCAGCGTTTTTCTTTTCTTTGCCTTTCTTTTTCAATCTTTTTCTATCACTAGAGAACAGCCAACCCAATCTGCTTTAAATACATTTTGAACTAAATGAAAAAGGTATATTCATTAAAAAGCAGTGAAGAATATTTCTTAGATGTATAAACATTACTGCTTTTGCCATATTCATCATGACTGTAAGGATAATAAATGTTAGCCCAAGGCCATCATTCACGTGCCCTGTGATAAAATTGTAAGGGCCTGGGAAACAGCTCCTATAACGCCGACCCTAGTTACACCTCAGCAGTAAAGCAGGACTTCTGTCCCGTCAGAGGTTGATTTCTTGTTCTTCTCTTTCTGATCAAACCCACGTCACTCTCTTTATGATATTGTGAGCTCCAATATAAATGCCATGACAACACGAGCAGATGTCCGTGACTGTACAGACGATTACTTTATGGTTTTATTGTCCTCCTGGTGATGAGTTTCATCATGAGCCTATCTGAGATCAGTTTTCCCCACCCAAGACCAAACCAGGGTAACAGCAGGTGCTGGTTTCAGATCAGTGACAAAGTACAATCTATACAGCAGCATTTATGACCCCAGCAGCCACCAACACCTCACCTCCTCTCAAGATCTCTCATTTTCCAGCTACAGAGCGACAGGAATCGAGGTCTGCTTGACAAGAAAACGTCAGGACCGTAAAACAAAGGGGCACCGTTACACAGAAACCATGCCATCCGGGAAAAAGCTAGCGCATTTCTTGTCGAGTGCTGCTTTGTGTGCAGTTGGAGTGGCTGTATTGGGTTATGGGATGTCGACGGATTGGGCCGATGCCTTCTTGGACTGCGCTCCACTCGGTGGTGAATTCAATGGAAGCTCCACTCTCACAACTGGCCTTTTCAATGGCACAGAAACCAAAATCAGGTGCCCCAGGATTGACTCACCAGGAAAAGAAGTGAACGGTGAGGCTTAAACTCATTTTCTACATGCAATTTTACATAATATATGTTACATCATTTTCAAACGTGTTAAAACTAAATGAAAGAATTTAAATAAATTACACAAAATAACCATTAATTAACTATATAAGTTAAATTGCTTTAAAAAAAAAAAAAAAAAAATAATTATAATCTAGTTCATAATAACAAAATACCATGCAAACAGCATTTTTTATTGAATAATTTTATGCTAAATGTACAAAACTATGTTTGTTGGGTTACTGTTCACTCTTAGGATAAAAAGGTACAAAAGAAGTCACTGGGATGATGCCTCTTCCAAAGGTACAATTATATACAGTAACGTTAAGATACTTATATGCATACTTTAGGTACTAAAATTAACCTTTAAGGTTCATATATGCAAGTATGTACCTTTTGAAAGGGTGCCACACATGTGACAGCTTTTTTACCTTTTTTTCTGAGAGTGTTCAACACAGTATTGAGCCATTTTGTGGTTGAGAAATGTGAGAGGAAAGTGATTCTCTACATCTGTATGAATTATAGGAGAACTGACGGAAGACATCCACTAAAAATGACCAAAAACTTTAACAGACATTGAGTTACAACTGATGATGAAAAAACTCCTACAGCAAACGCATTCAAATATTTTTAAATGCAGTTTTGGGCTACTGTTTATGATATGAATACTAAGAAGCACAATAAAAAAAACTAGAACTAAGACGACCTTTGGAATCTGTTGGAGTTTGAACCACCATTCCATAAAAATCCCTTTTTATGCCTGGAATTCGTCAAAGATCATGTCAAACTACATCTTTCATGTAAAAACATAGATAAAAAATTATGTTTCACGCGTTGAACTCATAATAAACTGTATATTCTCCTTCTCTTAGTGTTCAACCGTCTGGCAAAATTTGCAGGCGCTCCGATCATCCTGCACGGTCTGGTTGTCATCCTGTTGGCTCTGGCTCTCTTGGGGTCTGCAGGCAGTATTCTGGTCACACTGTACAACAGCTTCAGTAACCCCTATCAGACATACATGGGACCGATGGGGCTTTACACATGCAGCGGACTCAGTGGTGAGCAAACACTCTCTCTCACCAAGACATTTGAATCTCAAACACTATTTGGCTTGCATTTGACCCCTTTATTTTAATTCTTCATTTGACTCTTTTTAAATGTCTAAAACCTTGGCTAAAGGTTTAAATGAGGGTGACAGTCATCCGTTCATTGGGTAAAATAGTGATCACATTGACTAAGATAAACTGCATGCAAAAACCATTTCAATACTGTATGGAAACCTGTTTCCACCATGGAATATAAAAACTATAAAAGGATAACTCCAAGTTTCTGTTTCACAATTCAAACTGAATTCAAAATTGTGAGATTCAAATTACTTTGCATATCTTGCAACTCTGACTTTATAGCTCACAATTCTGTGAGATAGTTTTTTATTTTTTTTCACAACAGATTCTTATGGAACTTTTTAAATACATAAAACTCCCAATGAGATAAAAAAAATCTAAATGATCAATTTAAGTTTATATTCCGCAATTCTAAGTTTATATAAGGGGAAAAAAATATATTACAATTGCAAAATGTAAATCAGAACTAAAATACTTTATATAAATTGCAATTCTGAAGATAAAAATTAATTATGATATATAAACTTCATATTTTGCCAGTCAAACGTTTTTCCAAAGAATTGTGAATTATAAACTCTGAATTTATATCTAGCGCACTAAATTCTGAGTTCATCTGAGTTATGAGCATTTGGACTTTATTTCCTAAAAACAGAAAGTTTCTGATTATCTTATGATTAGATCTCAGTAAATTCTGATTTGATATCTTTATTAATTCTGAGAATTGTCAGAATTTTTTTTTTTTTGTAATTCTGACTATATTTCTTATTTTTTCAAATTTTCCTAATTGTCCTATTTTTGCATCTTCAGATTTACAAGAAAAAAGTAAGAATGGTGAGATATAAACTCAAAGATCAGAATTCTGACCACATTTTTCTTTCAGTTCCAAGAGTACCTCACGATTCTTAACTAATCTCTTGCATTTCTGAGTAAAATATATTTAAAAACGTTCTCATGCCAGAAAAAGGCTCCCCATTCAGATTTTTCTCCTGTTCAAGTTGGTCCCCTGAGTTCAGACCATCATACATCTACTCTTATATAGTTAAAAGGATCTGTTTGTGTGTTGGAAAGATTACTAATGTGTCTTATCTCTTGTCTAGTATGTGTGTCCACCCTGGCGCTGATTCTGTACGTGTCAAACATCTACTTGGGCGAGATGTTGCAGACGCTGGTAAAAGTAGAAGCCGCAGTGGATTTGAGGGATCCAAAAATTACCCTAAGGGTAGGGTTCTTCCTCCTGATACCGTACATCGCCACTAACTTGCTGGCCATCCTTGTAGTCTATCTGTACGTCCACGCTGCATACACTCGCCGCAAAGAGCAGGAGAAACCAACGGAGGATGCACCTAAAGAGATCATGATGTACTAAAGCAAAACATCTGTTCAACAGGCAATGATTTTCAGACTGGAGCTGAACTGAGTCCGTACATAAGAAACTGACACATTAACTGTGAAGTGCATTGCAAAACTGAACTTAGTCAAAGGCTACATATATACATACTTAAGTCTCACTTTAAAAAACTGCATTTGATAAGAATGTCTCAGATGCTTTTTGTGTTTGTGTTTCGTTAGCTGTTTTGCTTGTTCTGTTGTCAGTTTTGATATTTTATCAAATGAATGTTTTAAGTGTGACTTGAGTGTTTAAGTATTTTTATGGGCCAATAAAATATTTTATTGCACGTATGTTTAAGAACAATAACATCATAATATTGTAAAAACGTTTCATAAATGTCATTTATATGTCTTTTCTACTGAGAACCCAACAATTATGTGCATGAAATGTAACTGGTTAATACAAAATTTAATTTACTTCTTTCACTGTAAGCCAATGTAATACTTTTTTGCATATTTTATTGCAGAGATGTGAAAATATTTAGCTCTTATACTATTTATCTGCTTATGCATCAAATATAATATATGAGGAAAAACTTTTAATAATAAACTGTCAGTATATTTCAATTCCACTGTTTCATTCTTTAAATAGTATGTAAATATTACTGTAATTATTTATTATAATAATACATCTTTTTAAGTGGATGATGATTCTGTTTACTTTTTTAATATATTAATATATTTCTTTTTTTCTTTTTTTTTTTACTAAGCTTAAATTAAGTGCAAAAAAATCTTAATCTTTTGCAAAAAAATATTGCTCACTTACTGATTTACTGTATTAAACATTTTAAAACCTGACTAATAAAATCTAATGGCTCACTAAATTACACTGACGGATTATAATATAAGAGATTGTATCTATTATAGGACTGTCAGATCATGGTGAGTCACCGTATGACGTAATTTTCCAGAATCACTGCATTAGATGAACCTTTGGCCCCTGGACTTTGTGAAAATAGTTAATTATTCATTAATATAACCTGCAGGAGTGTGATCTGAGCTTCATTCAGCAGAGGGCAGCAGCAATGTGTTTATCAAGCTCTCTACTGCCACCCTACAGAGATCATTTCAGGAAAAAAAAAACTTTCTTCATTTTAAAAGACTGCATTTTCAAAGTACTATTATATAAGTAAGTATATAGAAGTAGCTATTGTATGATACATTATTCTCTCAGAGTATCTCAGAGTATTCACATATCACCGTGATTGCTTGCAAACCAAAGCAGGTTATTACTGTTGTTTAAAATTAAAACTTAAAAAAACAACAACAAATCAATAAATACATATACATAAATATATATAAATTAATTATTATTTATTAATATTTTTTGTTTAGTTTTGAATTTTGCATTCAAATATATGGGCCAAAAATATTTAAGTATTAAAATAACTACACTTGAATTGACAAGAATGTCATTTATTTATTTATTTTATATAAGTAAGTAAAGAAATCACTAAATAACACAAAATACTAATGTATTTAAAATAGTCTTTATGAACATATTGCAAATAATAAAAATATACAAAAAAAAAAGAAAAGAAAGAAAGAAATCAACATCTGTGCTAAATGTACTGGTTTGGATGACTTCAAATGGTTAAAATATAAATCTGGAGTTTGAAATGAAAACATAATTATTTCTGAAATAATTTGTGACTTCTAAATTAAGGGAGAAATGACTTTGCATCCATTAAAAATCACAAAAAACTCAATTTATTTAAATAACGCTGAGCATAAATTCAGAGAAAAATTCAGAGAAAAGAGCAGAGACTATGACTTTGTGAACATAGTCATATTTATAATAATGACAAAAATTAAACAAAATTACAGAAGTTAAAATGACAACAGAAAAAATCAATCTAAACAAAAAAGTATAACAATATATCAATACTAAAATACTTTTTCACTTAAAAAAAAAAAAAAATTAAATTGTGTGTGTCAACTGTATATACACTGTACAAATGTATTTAAAAAAAAAAAAAAGAAAAAAATTTGTATATAAGTTTATGACTTTCAAAACTAAACTCAGGTGCATCTTCTCCACTGATCATCCTTGAGATGTTTCTAACTGATTTCACCTGTTTTAAATTCAGTTGATTGGATGTGATGTGATTGGATGGAAAGGTACACACCTGTGTTGTAATGCTATTTAACCGAAATTATATAATTTCACTATTTGAGTTATTTTCTTCATCGAATTAATCACTTCTTTAAAAACAAACACAAATATGCACAATAAATAACAGATAATAAAATCATATGCTCATGTACAGCTTATGATTCTCAGAAGTGCATTTAAGGGGATTTTGACTAAACTATCCTCCTCCAAATCATCAGAAATTTGAGCTGACGCCACAGACATACTCAACCTCGCTCTGAACTCGACCTGATTCAACACGTACTCAACCTGGTCCACATTAGACCTTTTGACATAAACCATCTAAACTAAAGCTTTAAATATGAACCTATCGGCTGTCAACACCAGCTCTATTCATAACCCTGAACCTCGGAGAGACCCCACAACTGATTTAAACCCTCCAAAACATTTAACACTGATGTATCAAGGTTACACTAAATAACTAACTATATAATATATTCACACAAAAACTGTGATGCAACAAATTCATATTCACTGTACTGTACGTGTGCCCTAAAGAACCGTTTCACCTGATTTAACCCATAAAAATTTAATTTGTTGTCATAAATGAATGCATTTAGGTTGATTTAGTAAGTTAAATATTTATTACTTGAGATGTTACCATTTCAAGGTTACTATTTTCTTCAGTAGTCAAATTATAAATATTTTTGTAACATATTTCTGATGTTTACATGTCTATTTTGTGTAAACAAAGAGCTAAAGATTGAATAAAGTCCATCAGGGTTGTCCATCAGCTTTAACATTTTCAAAAGATATATTAATTTTTGGACAAAATGTACTTAAAGTAATTTTTATGAATATTGATAACTTTATTAATATGTGATATACTTTCTCATTACGCTGAGAGAAAACTAAGACCAACAGTCTTGGAATGTCTTATGATCTTAAAATTCTTTATTTGTAAACATTGTAAACATGACATCAAACACTGACATTTGAACATTCTTAGAATTTTACAAATAAACATTCAAATAATGTTACAATTTGGCTGAAAATAAAGTTTAGTGGAATACTGTTTTGAAAAGTTATAATCATGACAAGAAAACTGGATATTTAAACATTTTAGAAACATCAAAACCATGTTCTCACAAGGTTTTTTATAACTAAAATTTGCTATCTGGAATATTAAAACACTATAGAAAGTGATTTTTCTATGTATAAATGTTACAGTATTACTTAATCAGAAGTTTAGTAACTCTGGTCTGATGTTTTGTCTTTTTGATACATCAAAGCAAATCAAATGAAATAGAACTGAAATGATATGAATCACAGCGGGTGTCAGTTTACCGTCTTTGTGGGGATTATGTGGACGCTCACGCGTGACGTTTCTCAAATGCTGGACTTCAATGGGAATCTCTCAGAGGCGTTTGGTATGCAAACACAGAGTGAATTACATCAGGAATGGAGGATTATCTCTTCTCCTTTATTCAGGCCTTTCTCTGGCTGTCTCTGAGTCTCAGTCAGCGGACAGACTCCTGAGTTCGGGTCACTCGGAGGGTGTGAATGGATTAAGGAAAGACCCTCTGTAGTTCTGAAACACAATTCCCCCCTAAACCTGTATCAGAGAGGTGACACACACACACACCTGTGCCTGCAGGGCATACACACACACACACACACACACACACATACACACACTCACACACAATGTATGAACATTATTGCATTAAACAAAAAATATCAAATTTTCAGATCAAGATCAAAGAGCTTTTGTGATTTTTAATGGATGCAGTCATTTCTCTCTTAATTTAGATGCTACACAAACATTAAGTCACAAATTATTTCAATAATAATTTTGTCTCCAGATTTATATTTTTACCATTTGAGGTCATCCTCATATTTATATTTTTATTATTTGCAATATGTTCATCTATAATGGCATGTGTTTTATTTATGTTATTTTGTTATTTACTTACTTAAATATATATATAAAAGAAATAAAAAAAATAAATGAAATTCTTGTCATTATATATATATATATATACATACATATATATAATATTATATACAAATAATGAATAATAATTTGGTTTAATTAAAACATAAATATAAAGAAAAATTAAAAAGAAAAAATGTAGATAAATAAATAAATACGTAATATATTAAATAAATGTTTAAGCTTAACTTATATTTATGATGCTCAAACCTTAGCTAAGGGGCTCTGTTCCACTGAACATAAAATATGATGACAAGAACATGCTGATGCCAAATCCATATGAATGTTTTGGCCAGCATACACACACATTCATAATCCAACATCCTAAACCTTGCACCCTGAGCAAGATTTACACCATGAGAGTGAGAAGTGATCTGAAACGGGGATTCCTATTCACACACTGGCCTGGATGCGGCGGAGACAGGCAGGAACCAGCGCTTATCACTACCATTAATCTTCATTTGTCAGAGAGGGCAGAGCATGAAGGGGTGGAGAGAAGGAGGGAGCGAGGAGAGAAGGAGAGAAGAGAATAATTACACCCTTGCTGCTCCATTATGGTGTCATTCTTCAGTTAACATCAGATAAGATCACACCTCAAGCTATTTCTCCACTTTAGTCTGCTCTTTCTCTCACAAACACCTGAGCAGACTGACAGAGAGAGCGGCTGTGCTCCTATTCAGCTGTCTACTGCCTACACAGGCAACTGTCTGCTAAGACAACATCTTAATTCACATGGCACTTAAGGGACCTGATCACAACTGGTTTCAATAGAACTGCCATGTTGCTAAGCTAATAAAACAATACTTTCTGGTTGATATTAAGTATATAACGTACATAACATACTTAAATATAGAATTCATAGAATTTATAGAAATCAGCAATGAACTTTATAGATATCATAATACAAATTAGGATTATTATTATATTAAATGTGGAAATATATTTAACTTTCAAATGCCAAAGTGTTTAAAATTTTCCTTAAAGCACCAATAAATTATAAAAAAAATATAAAAATGTATTAATAAAATCAAATTTTGTAAATTATATATATTTAGCATATTTCTTTATTTTTATATTTTGTATATATCACATTTTAAGACATTACATTCACATTTCCTTTCTGATTTTTTAGTTTTTGTTTATGGATGATGCAATTCATTGTCTTTGCAGTGAAAATAGAAATGAAACAACATGAAGCATCAACATTGTGAATACACTTATAATGCCTCTAAATGCTCTCTAGCTAGGCAGCTTACTAGGATTTGAAACAAACCCCGTTTCTTACACTGACTACCTTAAAAAGAGCTCACGACTGGAGGAGCTGGAAGTTAACCTGTCAAACTCCACCTATTCACCAATCTCCACCGCACATCTCAGCTTATCTTCACTATGATTAAGTGTACATCTGACCCCAGATCAGCGTCACGAGGCATGATATGTCAGAGCCACAGGTTGACTGGTGCAATCACAGGTTAATCTGTCCTAGTTAAGAGCTGTTGTCCCCTTCGGCAGGCCGCGAGCACAGAGGATGCCATACTGACGTCTGCTGTGATTGATGAAGAGTCCGGGACACTTTCTCTGAGCAGAGCTCTTAACTGACCATTTGATGGATCTATCCTCAGACTACTAAAGTCAAAAAAAAGTGCCATGACGGGACAATATTATACTGCCCCCCAGTGGCACAGTTCTTACAGTTTATATCGTAATAGCACACAGTCTAAGGGTCTGCTAATAAGAGCCAATGGATCTACAAATGAACACTAACAAGACAGTCATAAAACTGTCAAGAAGATAAACAGGCAATTATAGGAGCTGACTTTACTTCTGTTTCTCTACACAAGACCCTGTTGTGTAAAATCATCCATTACAAATAAAAATGACAGCTGGGTAAATAATTAATTTGCTTAATATTTCCCATATGTGACCCTGGACCACAAAACCTTAATTTGCACTTGTATTTATAGCAATGGACAGCAATACATGGTATGCTTCAAAATTATTGATTTTCCTTTTATGCCAAAAGTCATCATGGGGTTTTCACCCCAAAAAAAATTTTTTTTTGATTTATAAAAAAAAAAAAAAAGATTACATTCGAAGCATCCTAGGTTTTTGTGACTTTCTTCTTTCACATGAATCCAATCATATTTAAATTAAAACTAATCTATCTATCTATCTCTCTATCTCTCTCTCTCTCTCTCTCTCTGGATCTATCAATTTCTTTATCCATCCATCCATCCATCCATCCATATTTCTTTCTACATTTATCTATCTGGTGATTTTCTTTCCTTCCTATTTGATTTTAGTTCTGCATCCTTATACTGTAATCAAATTTCAATTGCAATTTAGAATCCTGCTCGCTACACAAATTAAAGTAAAATAAGAAAACAAAGTTAAGTTAATAAGTTAATAACAGTTTTTCTCAGTGGCTTTGGTGCATTTCTCACAACACTATTTAAATTTACACAACAGTTAATGCATTTCTCAAAACAATTAGTACAAACTGCAAAACCTAGTTGATAACCTGCAAACGTGTGTCACTTTCTCAGAATGAATAGTAAGTGTTCATGTCAATGAAAGTGTCAGTGTCTTCAAGATGAAAAGTCCTGACACCATTGTTTATAAACAAGATCTTGTCATGTTCTCATTAAGACAGTTTACTCTGTACACTTTTTCCAATGCAAAAAGGCAGACTTCCTGAAAATGCTCAAGACAGCACTATATAGTATTTGCACAGCCATTTGAAAACTACAGTAAATTTAGACATCAGTGTATGTACTGAGGTATCTGAGTACAAGACACTGAATATGTATGTTTCACATTTTTACTGCATATGCTCTTTGCAATTATCATTTACTGTATTAGAAGCATTGTGCAAACCATTCCATTTAGAAGACATTTTCAGATTTTTTTTTTTTTTTCAAATTTGCTTGTTGACTCAAGCAGTGAAATGAGGACTAATAGTTTTATATAGAATGACTATTCAGCATTCACAAGTTTAGTTCATTGTGACTGACATGACATAAGCAAATGATAACGTAATAAAACAGCAGAAAGTTGTATGAAAGCAATTGATGCATGTCCAAAAGCATTGCAATTTGTTGTAAGGAATGAGAAACTGCTATGATGTGCACACATGACTAATTGTTTTGAGAAATGCATGAACTGTTGTGCACCAAAGCAACTGAGAAAAACTGTAATTTGTGAACAGTCTTTTAAAAATGTATTTTTATCAATGTTTTTTTCTATACAGTACGTGTGCTCAATTTACTTGTATTGAACTGCTGCGGTTTCCAGGCATCATGCTCACACTTAAACTGACACTGATCCTGCAGTTTACTGTGAAAACTGCCCTCATTTCCCACTCAAAAAGCACCTTTGTATGTGGAGCAGCACATCTTCACTCATTTGTGGCTGTCAGTCGAGCAGTAACCGAAGCTCTAGGTGATGGGTTGACGTTTGAGATGAAAGCCGAGGTCGTCACTGGAGCGAGACGTTCTTTTAGAGATCACAGACCTGACGGTGAAACTGAGAGGGTGATTCTCTTCTCTCCTCCACACGCGAGATCTCGCTGTCTCTCCCAGATCTCAGACCATCTCTGAGAGCGATATCATGGGGTCCATTTCAAATGCATTTCAACAGTTCCAGCAGCAGGCGTCTCTTCACACTCAGCACAGGTGTCAGTTTGGTGAAATACTGTTGGAGCACCGAACGCTCCGGTTCGTCATGCTACATCTCCGGTCCATAAAATCTATAAAACATATCAGCACAGTTTGACATCTCAATGTGATGTCAGGCTTGACGGAGTGTGACAGATCTTAGGGTTCACTCACAGCAGACGGAGAAAAGAACAATGTGTTCTCCATCCTGAAAGAGCTTGGGTGCAAAGAGCATTTAACGGTTTGTAGACAGACAGACAAACAGATAGATAGATAAATAGATAGATTTAGATTTAGATAGACTAATTAACAGTTAATAAATACGGTAGTTGTTAGGTTTAGGGATGTAGAATAAGGCATTAAGATGTTCCTGATTAGCACTAATAAATGGCTAATATTCTAGTAATATGCATGCTAATAAGGAACTAATGAGTGCAACCACATAATAAAGTGTTACTGATAGATAGATAGATATAGAAAGACAGATAGATAGATAGATAGATAGATAGATAGATAGATAGATTTATATATATATATATATATATATAGACACACATACACACATACATATATATATATATATATATATATGTATTTATTTAATTATTAATTTTTAAAAAAATGTCTTGTTTTTTCATTTATTTATATATTTGGAAAGAAGGAAAGTAAATATTTCTAGTGCTTATAAAATTAGGCCTAGAGGTTTCTCAACGTTATTTTTTTTACGTTTCTTAACGCTTTATTTATCTGTATTTAATTATTTTATCTGCCATATTACAGTAAAACTCATATGCAAGTCATGTATCAATATGCAATCTACATAGTTTCAATATGAAGCATTTGTGCAATGTGCTTATGCATTCCAGGATCAAATACAGCTGTTGAACTTCCTGAAATTAAACATGAAATGCTCTTCCTGTCATTCCAGTTCAAATCTCAGTTCAACTTTCATATTCTTTAATTGATTCTGAATTTTGAGGTCTTTCAAGGTGTTTCACAAAAACAAAAAGTCAAGAAATATAAAAAAGCATAAAAAATATTTAAAAAAGCATGTCTGATCTGACCTGACTTCACATTGACGACTGAGTCTTGAGGTTGAGAGGTTTCTGAGGAAAAGCCATATCAGGTTCCTCGTGTCCCTCGGGGTTAGCGTGAGGTGATTTTCAGATGGTGCTGTAATTTGTCCTGTTGTCTGTGGATAATTGCAGGTTTGTATCATGTCCGTGGCTGAGAAAGGCACGATGAAGGCGTCTTAGTCAACAGAGGAAGCTCTGAATGCCTGGAAAGCACACGGGTGACTTTTGTGGCTAAATTGCACCCTGGGAAAGATGATGTGATGATTGATACAGTGACGCTATATGAGTCTCCTGCTCAAAGACTGGAGAAAACAGATTTTAGATAAATATAAAACCAAAATTAATAATCCCTCAAACTGTGCTCTTTAAAAAGTCAACACAATAAAATGGCCAAAATCAATTTTTATTCTATTCTTAAATTTTACTATTATTAAAATACATTTGAATTGTATAAACAGAAATTGTATAAAATATATTTTAAAATTATGTTTAAAGAAGTATTTTTTTAAAGAATGTTTCTGAAAGTAGCTCTTAATTTGTGTTTAATTTATTTTATTAAAAATACTGAAATACTATTACAATTTAAAATAACTAATGTGAAGCTGAAGTTACAGCATAAATGCTCCAGACCTTATGTCACATATGCTGATTATGTTTATTTACTTTTTTTATTTACCTTTTTTTAAATTTTATTTATTTATCAAATTATTGTAAGATAGAATGATCAGAACTGCTATTCACATTAATTTTAAATGGTCTATAATCTATACAGTGGTCATATTTGCTTCGCTTTTAATCTTCTGTAAGGGTACAATTTAAAGGTACAAAATCTGTTACTGGCACTGTAACCTTTGCAAAATATTCATCTTTGTACCATAATTACCTCTATATGGGGCATATTAGTACCTTAAAAGCACACATTAATACCTTAAGTGTACATATTAACACATAATTTAAACATTTGTACCTTTTGAGAGCAAACCAAGAGTTACTGCTTTTGTATCTTTATTTTCTGAGCAATTAATTCCTCAGCCCTCTGAGACACTTATCCTCCAGTAAAACCTCTCCTGGGTGAATTTTCTTTGATTATAACGTTGCGTTTCACTACGGCTGCCAGAAATCTGACAACTGATCGGACAGTTTGTTTTAGCATGAAGCAGTTAACCTCAAGACCTCAGCAACATAACGCCAAGAGCACAAAACCACACACATCAGAATAACACAGCGCTGGAAGGTTTTAGGAAGAACTTAAGGCAGATGGTAAGAACGTGCAGCAGAGTTTCTCATGGTTTGTGTCGATCTATCACCTGCTGATCGATGTCAACACCGAGAGGAAGAGGCGATCAGAGAGCGCTGCTAAAGACAGACACAGAGGATCGTCTTGCCACGGCCATTGTAAGTGTCCATTCACAGAGCACTTAACACAGGACTGCAGTCAACAGGTGGGCGTGTCGCCTCAGCCCCGGGGCCACTCTCAGCCCTCGTCTTTTGTCATCCCTCTATCCTTCTATCTGTCTGTCTCTCAGCCCCGCGCTCAGATATTCGCCTGGAGCGCAGTCACTTCCTCAGCATTCCTCTCTACTCGACTGCACCCGGTAAAAGACCCTCATGAGGAGAAGCGAGAGGGGCCCCGAGCGGACCCACAGCTCACCTGAGTATCCATGTCTTCTGATCTGACCCCCATCTGGAGGGACATCAATTCAGCTTCAGGAAACTAAAATGGACAAATCTTTCAACAAAACCTTTTCTTCCCCTTCATAAAATTTCAAATTTGAAATTATTCAAAAATCTAGTGTCGTGCGTTATGAGTCTGGAGATGTGTGTGTGTTTATATATATATATATATATATATATATATGCTCTGTTTATAATTAAAATAATATTTTTAAAAAATGTATATATTAAAATAGAATAATATTTTTTAAAGTTCTATTTAAATTATCAATAAAAATAAATAACAAGAAACATTAAAAAATACCACTTATATTATGTCTTTTACTCTGTTTATATGTTAATAATAAATAATAAATTAATAACAATATTACAATATGTATACATATACACACGTGCATACATATAATTATATAGCTTTATTACATAATTTAATATATTGAAATATGTGTGAGGCTGTATAAATTCTACAATTATTATTCAAATTATTATATTATAATATTATTATAAATATTGTTTATGTTTATATTTTATGTAACAAAATAGTATGATAACGAGCAGTTATTTTGCTTAATTTCAGTGCCCAGCTGTTCCTATGTTTTTTTTTAATTTTTAATTTTTTACTTTTTTCAACCTCTTACTTTTTCTCAGAGGTGCTCAAGACTTAAATCTACTACTAAAGAACTTAAGGAGAAATTAATTGAGAAAATACGCAACCAAGATCATCGACAAAGAGGATGGTTACTGCTACGATCTACACTTCTTATCAAATTAAACCACTTGAGACGATTTTCTAGAGTAAGGGAACTAAAAAAGCTTCTCTAGAGCACACTCTCTTGTCGCACATTAAATACCCTAAAGCTGCTCATCAAACAAACTGCAGGTGCTGAGACAGAACGATATGTGCTGCATGTGTTTTGATAGCCCAGGCAGATGCTGCATCTTCAGCATGTGTCCGTCACAAAGATGTGGGTGTAAACTGCCCCCGTGGACTTCTCTCTGGGCAGGCCGGGGCGGTGTCAGTGTGATCTATGAACGCTGTAACCTGAGCTGCAGCAGGGATGGAGGGATACAGAGACATTCCAGCCTCTCACGGGCCCTCAGAGCTCTATAGGGGCCACCGGTGCTCACTGCAAACATGCCAATCACCCCAACTGAGATTAATCACACGAAAGTCCAAGTGCATTTCAAAGTTAGATTTTTTTTCATATCAAGATTTCTTTTTCTAATTTTTTTTGCAGTGATGCTTAAGAAGAACAATGTTTTTTTTTTTTATATATATATTTATATATATATACACTTTAAAAAAAGAACTTTTAGTGCAGTGAAAAAGCTCCATTAATGTCAAAAGTTCTTAATGGAACAACAAATAATCTTTATTTAAGAGTGGCTTGTGAAATTAATGTAATATATTTTGGGAGCAAATGAAGTTGTTGGTTTATTACATTATAAGTGCAATAAAGTTTAAGAAATAATAATAAAAAAGAGTAGTATAAACTTAAGTGTAAAATAAAATGATCATTGTAAATTACATGTTGCTAAAATGAAATAAGTGACATTGTATTTTAGTAACATTAAATGTAAAATTTAACAATTTTATTTCTGACCTGCATGGGAAACAGTAATATATTTAAAATTACAACACTAAACCAAATTATTAAAATATAAAAATATTTACTGGAACTTTTTATTTTAGCAACTTGTAATTTAAAATGTTTTATTTTATTGTTTTTATTTTATAAATTCAGAAATTTAATTCAAAAGATATATAAAATTACGCTAAACCAAGCTATTAATTAAAAAAAATATATTTTAGTAAAATGTCATTAAAAATGCTTTATTTGCTGAAATGTATGAAAAACAGTAATTCAAAATATGTATAAAATTACAACACTAAAATAAATTGTAGTAATTCAAGTCAACAGTAATGCAAATTATCTTTTTTTTTTCTTTTTGCTTAAAATTTGCATCTAACCACAGAACAGGTTAAAGTCAGGTTCACTGGCCACTATTTACCTGAAATAACTGTCAAAGCCTTGTCTATATGCCAGTCACCCTACAAACTCCCTATTAACTCAATCAATGGATATCAACATTGGTGACAAAACATTTATTTGTTTGTTTTTTAATTATGAATTCTAATGAATAAAAAGAGTAGACGCTGAAGAGGAAAAAGAATCAAAAGGAGTGTAAGACACAAGAATTTCATGCCTGAGGATGTAAACACTCCCTCTTGTTGGGTTCATTCATGTTTTCCTGATTGACTGGCGGCCGTGAGCCTCTCAATTAGGTCATCATTTTAATTGCGCAGCATTTACACCATCTGCAATAGGGAAAGAAGCATGCACATTAAAAATATGTCATTTTCCCTTTCTGTAGACAAACTAAAATTATAACAAGGTTCTTCTGAGCATCTGAGGCAGTGTTACAAAAGGCCAGCAGAGGGCCCTGTCCAGCTCTGTGTCACAGCGTGTGTGATGAGCATGACTGTTACAGTAGGCCTGCAAAAAATCAAAACACTATAAAACTGGAGAGCTATGGGAACGATCATCTCTTACAGCCTACAGGTGATTTATCTCGACGGATGAACACAGACAGGCGTCAAACTAACCACAACACAACTCCTTCAACTTTCCTTTCCCTTGCAAAACTTCAAATAGATTTCAGTCCTGTACCTGCATGATCTCAAACTGTATAAATCAACAAATAAACAATGATATGACAATATACGTGTTATGGGGGGAGTAACTGTCAGAATTTATGAAACCAACTTGAATATTTGGACGGGAAATTTTGATATATATTGTCGGTGCACAGGAGGTATGACTCGTGCATGTTTATTTGTTGTGCTTGCTGAGAGTCTCTTAGTGCTGAGATGAAGTGAGTTCAGTAGGTGACTCTAAACATTGGTTCTTGTAATGGTTAATCCTGTTAGACTGACAGCATCTCTTCGGCTCCTCGGCCGCGGGGAACCCGCTCTAGCTGTCAATCCACATACAACTCACAACAACTAAAAGCTTTCGCTGTGGCTCCAGGAGTCACACTTTCTAGAAACAATCCCATACTGCCCTATTCTATATAGACTGTCAGTACGGCCTACTGAAAAAATGGCATCACAGTCATAAAGAGACACGTTTCATCATTAAATCGATTCAAGAGGATGAATTTGACAAATACTGACTTTATGAAGCCAAATCCAGTTTCTCTTACATATATCAGCAAATCTCAAATGCATTTATTTTTAATGCAAGAGATGCTACTTTAGGTTCCACAAACAATAAGATTCAACATTAATAATAGATAAATCATTGAAGAAAAAAAAAAAAAAATCAGTGATATGTAATAACTGAACTTTATTCACTCATAGTTCATATATAATATGTATGTGTACAGGCCCATCTCAATTAGAATTTAGAAAAAAAATAATTTCAGTAATTCAACTCAAATTGTGAAACTTGTATATTAAATAAATTAGGTGCGCACAGACTAAAGTAGTTTAAGTCTTCGATTCTTTTAATTGTGATGATTTAGGCTCACATTTAACAAAATCCCACCATTTTACTCCATTTCACTCTCAACAAATTAGAATACTTCATTTTTTGTGAATTGTTGGCCTACTGGAATGTATGTTCATTTACTGTATGTGTACTCGATACTTGGTAGGGGCTCCTTTTGCTTTAATCATTGCCTCGATTCGGCATGTGCTCGGAGGTGCTCAGTTTGTGGCACTGCTGAGGTTGTATGGAACCCCAGGTGTCTTTGACAGTGGCCTACATCTGCATGTTTTGGTCTCCTGTTTCTCAATTTTCTTTTGACAATACCCATAGGTCTGGTAAGTTTACTGGCCAGTCAAGCACAATAACACCATGGTCATTTAACCAACTTTTAGCGCTTTTGGCAGTGTGGGCAGGTGCCAAATCCTGCTGGAAAATTAATTCAGCATTTTTAAAAAGCTGGTCAGCAGAAGGAAGCATGAAGTTCTCCAGAAAACAGGAGCAGTGACATTGGTTTTCAAAAAACAAAATGGACCAATTATGAAGGATCATGTGACACCGAAGACTGGAGTAATGATGCTGAAAATTATTCAAAAATTATTTATAGGAGCAAATTAGGTTTTAATGTATATTAAAATAGAAACCCGTTATTTTAAATGGCAAAACATATTTCACAATATACTTTTTTCCTGTATTTGTGATCAAATAAATGTAGCCTTGATGAACATAATAAACATTAAAAAGATTTTAAAATCATTAAATCTTTAAATTATAATATAAATTATAATATAAATATTAAATCAATCAAATTTAGTTTTAAACCTTTTTTGTATTATGTATATTATTTTAACAAAAACATACAACCTTAAATATAAAATTACTTTAATAATAACAATAAAAAATAATAAAATATTAAAATATGTAGTATACAAATTAAAATATATGATTCTATACAATGTCAATAAGCAATTAGAAGTACATTTAAATGAAAAATAACAAATCAAAACAAAACTTTTTTTAAAGACTACATTAAACTACATCAGAAAAACTACGCCTACAGAGGCATTTCCAGATATGTCTCTGATTATCGTCGTCTTGACTACAGAGGCCGTCTCTGCATTTGATAAATAACCAGTTTAATCTCATGAATATACATTAGAATCACTCTGTTCTCCTACTTGATAATGTTCAGTGCTTTGCTACAATCTTTATTGTTAAAAGCGCTATATAAATAAAAAGTGATTGATTAATGTTTGGACCCCACTGAATGTTCAGCAGACAAAACCCTGACACTGGTCCTAATTCTGAGATGTTTTTCAGCGTATGTTCATCTGACCTGATGATCTTTTCACAGCATTTGCAAATAAAGCACATTTGTTTCAGCAGTGACTGATGCTTCTCGCTGTGCTGTCAGTCAGGATTCACACGCGGCCCACCACCTCCAGCTTCAGGTTTCTCTGGCATCTCTCGCTCTTGCTCAAGCAGCTAAGTGGCCCTTCTCTCTGGTTCAGCTTATCGATGGCTTTGTCCCTCAAATTTCTAGTTATTTGATCTGGTCTGCGCAAAGGCGTCGAGGTAAATGAGGTATTGTCTTGTGGTTAGGTTAGCTTACCTCTCACTGAGATTTCAGCGCCACGGCAGGCATAAACCTGGCAAAGAGTCAGAAACAACAAAGAAGATTCCCACTACAATCGAGACGTAACCTCAGCACAATCACCACTTTATTTTAGGAGCTTCCTCCTACTGCTGAGAAAAAGAAAACACAACACCTTGCTCGAGAGTCTTTATGCATGATTGACTATTTCTGAGCTGAAAGTGAAGCACACATTCATGATTTTAAATTTTGTGCATAAGATGCTTATATTTCCCCACTGGAAAGAAAATCAGAAACAAGATCTACTTGAGAGTCCTCTGCATCTCAGACACTCCCTCTGAGATTGAGATCCAAGTAATCTCACTATATATGTCAAACAATTAATCGCAATTAATCACATCCAGAACAAAAGTATTAATTTACATATGTTTGTGTGCTGTGTATATTTATTATGTATACGCAAAAACAAACACATGCATTTATATATATTTAAGAACAATATGTTATGTTTATATATAAAATATATTCATACTTGATATAAAAAACATAAATATATACAATGCAAATATTTCCAAAATAAATGCTGTTTATGAGTGCATTTATATATATATATATATATATATATATAATAAATACA
>JAUCMU010000021.1:15769796-15790779 GCA_032275025.1 Enteromius treurensis
GTCAAGACTGGTGTTTGAAGATTCAAATTAGATATAAAAGTTTACAGAATGGTATACATCTTAGGATCACAAAAGTAGAAAAATGAATCTGCAAGTAATCTTTAAATACAGAAAAGGTTTCTGTTTGGAACCATAACTTTTTAACTGTTATATCACAACAGAAATAACTCTTAAAACCAGTGAAGTAAACTGACATTAGTAATACTTTTTGTATATGGTTAGGGAAAAAGCACTGTATTTATTTATATATATACATATTGTATAACATATTTCATTAAGTTTTTATATATATATATATATATATATATATATAATCAAATACTTCCAATAAATGTATTTTGGTAAATCCTAACTTTATCTGTTTATTCTTCATTACATTTTCTGTGTGTATTTCATGGTTCGTGAAAATAAATAACTGTAAACTGAACTGATGCTTAGGATAGTACAGTAACTTGAATGCAGCTCTTCTATATTTAGAATTATATTTTGCCATTGTAATCAAAAGCAACATTGGATTTTTTTTTTAAATGACCAATAATTCTGAATCTTATTTTATTTTTTTGTGGTCCACCAACATGCAAGTAGCGATTTTAGCTGTCAATTGAGCAATACTTGATAGTTACACACCACTTGACAACCTTTGAGTCTATTGGAAAATTACTGTTTTCCCCTTGTAACAAGCTCTCCCCTTGAAAGCTGCTTGAATATAGACGCTGAAAGTCTCTTCAAAATTTGTCACTGACTTTGTGGTCTAACTGCTCTACTTGTTCCAAATGTAAGGCTTATACATGTATTGAAGTCCTCTGAAGCTGCGATTGTTGATGGCTGTAACCTCTCTCTTGTCCCTGTAGTGAGAGACGATAGCATGTCCTTGGACTCGGACCTGGATTCCCCAGATAACCCTGTCCTGGTCTCTGTCTCACCGGAAATACCCCATGTTGCCCCGGACCAGCGCCCGCTCCCCGAACCCTCTCTACAGGACCAAGCCAATCCAATTCCTGTGATCACAACCACCAGCGAGACACCGAATCCGTTAGACTTCGTGGCTCTCAGTGAAGCCATCTCTCAATTCAAGGCTTCCAGGATGCTTTCCATGCCAGACGCCGACGAAACTCTGCAGACATCTTTTGGAGTTGACCCTCACCAGAGCTTCCTGAGCCACAGCGATCTGTCTAATTCCTATCCTCGGTGTTCCTCGGGAAACCACAGTGTGTCCAATACTCGGCCTGAGACTCCAGTCAAAACTGAATTGAAGACTGAATCTTCTTCTCCAGTCGAAGCCAGTCATGAACTGGTTCAGTATGGAGAAACAGCAGCTAAGAGCACCAGCAGTATACTGAATGTTTCCAAAGCTTGGGAGCCATCCAGCACAAGCTCCATGGACACGACTAATGCTGGACAAGCGTCCAATGAAAGCATCTCAGACAAGCCTGCAGTGAACATTGCTGGTTCCTCCGAAGCATTGGTAAAATATGGGAGCAGTGGTTTTCCTCCCAGAGCTGCCAGCTCTACACAGGCCTTTTATCCAGCGCTGCAGAATTTTGTGTCCGGCCCTAGGTTCATCTCTCATAATGCTGCAGTTGGAAATCCTCTTCTGAACAGCCTTGGAGTCATGGGAGCTCCTGTCTTCGGAGGGTTACTACCCAATCCTAGCATGCAGATGTCCTGGAGTGATGGTTTAGCACAGGGCTCGGCTCCGGGCCTGTGGGGGGCACACTATGGCGTGAATATGCAGCAGATCCACCGGTCTCCATTCCTCCAGACCTGGCAGGGAAACCCTGCCTTCCAGGGCAACGCATATCATCCCAACAGAGGAGGATTCGGTGGTTGGTGAACCAGCGACGCGTGTAGTTCTCAGAAACTTGTGTTTACAACTTAGTCTCAGTTCCACTTTTGTATATAGTAGAAGAGAAATCAAACACTTCTAGTTTTTTCTCCGGGAGTGAATTAAAAAAGTGATTTGTTTCATATTTTTCAAGAGCATTATATTTGTATTTTGCTTTTGCATGTTGGTCGGGCTCATAATGTTGGTTAATTTTCCCCCTTTTGTAAAGAAGCTCAATACCTTGTTTTTAATATTATTTTTATAAAGCCGATAATATACATTAAACCACTTTCAAACTAGTCTAGAGTGTGTCTGTATTGCTGACTCAGAAGTAATATTGGTCATGTAAATTGAGCAGAACCAGTGTGAAAAGCATGGTCAACACAACGCCAAGTTTAATTTAAAAGGTTTTAAATAAGTTTAATTCACATGTAGGGAAAACAAAAGATCTAGTGCTGTCAAAAGCATCAAAAATGTGTTGTTTTTTTTGTTTGCGCTGCACGTATTGCATTTCAAACACATGCATGTAAATATTTTAATAAATTGTGTGTGTCAGGTGTATATAATATATACATACTCAATTTATTATATTATTTTTATATGTACATGCAGGTGTTTGTATATACATAAATATACATGCTACACATGTCATGTAAACAAAGACTTTTATGTTGGATGCATTTAATCACAATAAATAGTTTGATAGCTCTTTAAAATTCACATTCAAGTCATAAAATCCAGTCTTAGAAGTCACATTCAAGATGTGCAGTTTAAAATCAACCCCAGAAATGTGTCAGACGGCAACATTTCCACTACTGACATCTTGCAGTATAAAGTGCTGATTTTGTTTTTGGAAGCAGCTTTGGTTCACACAGGTCTGAAAGGTGAGAAGTGGTTTCTGTGTTGTGTTTGCACAGCAGGGTTCACAACTGCACAACTGGTTTCCAACTCTCTTTGTCTCTGCAGCAGACCCTGAAATAAAAGAAAGCAACATCAACATGGGCTGCCGTATTTTCTTGCTGGATTTAGTTTGGTCAAAAGTACACAGAATTAAGGACAAGCTTCCTCACTGCAACAGTTAACCCAGAGTTTTGTTACAGTTAAAATATCACCCCAAAAAAAAAATTTGTGAATGTATCTTTAAGTGCACACTATATAAAGACAGGGTAAATCAGTCCGTTTACTATCCAAGCTGACAGACTAAAACGAGAAATGCTCTGTGCAGTCTCTTGTTTTTGGAGCGTTACCTGTCTGAGCTCAGACAGACCCTTCAGGATGGCCTGCTGCCGTTCAGTGCTTTTAGGAGAATGCTGGACCAGAGGGGGCGCCTGCTTGCTGCTGCTCACAACTGCAAGAAGCATCAGAAACTTGATTTGTGTATTACATATACGTGCAGTTTGGTCTGCTTTGGCAAAGGGAACGCCTTTTTTCTATCAAAAATAGATTTGACAGGTAACTGAACAAATTTTTTGGTATGACTTTGGTGTTTTTATGAGCTGCTGTAGGCTGAAGCTCTTTTTTTCAGCAAAGCACAAAAGCAGGTAATGTCAGATTTGCAAAGTTAAACAGAAATGAAAACTATGCAAATCACCTTTAGTTTGCTGAGCTGTGTCGACCCTCTGCTGGGTTTCATGTGTCGGGGGTCTGGAGAGGGGAGCCAGGGGGTCCATGTTGTACACCTCGTCTGTGCGCACATACGGCACATAGTCTAATAACGGTGGGCAGCCTGTGTTCTCTGTCACCTGGTAAGAAGACTGATGCACACGGGTCTTTACTGCAGGAGATTGCACCCTGCTGGAGACAGAAGACCTTCACACTTTATAATGACATTTTTGTGCCTTCATCCACTTTTAGTCATGAGATAAACATACTGAACATCAAGCATACTAAACAAAAATTCTTCTTCCTAGTATAACCTTAAAAATGTATAATGATAAATGAAGCAAAATATTAACTTCCTTTCTAGAAAGATAACCTTGCTATGTAATTCTTAACAAATCCTTCTAATGCTGACCTGGGACTCAAGAAACCTTTCTTTTAATTAGCACAGTTGGAAAAGATTGTGTTGCATAATTACATTTTTCATATTTATATGTACTTTATGCAAGTAGTCTGTTTGATTAGATATACATGCTCACAATTGTATATAATACATTTTACAAAATTATATTACGGGATGAGCTTCATATATCCATTAAAGTATCAATATATTTATACATTATAATGTTAAAGCAAGAAAGATATTAATAAAAAAAAAACTATTAAATTTGCTTCATGCATCTGGCTAAAAAAAAAAGAAACACTCACCTTTCACTGCTGAAGGCCGGTGCATCTTGGGGTTGGTTGTCACTCTAAACAGAAGAGTGAAATTACGTCAACACACAGATATGCATTCATTAACATTTACACTACATGCTTTAACAGGGATGGCAACTGTCACTCTTAAGGGAATAGTTCACCCAAAAGTGAAAATTCTGTTATCATTTCTTAACTCTCAAGTAGTTCCAATCGGTATGAAGTTCTTCGATATTTAGAAAGATATTTAGAAAAATGTGTGTAACCAGGCTGTTTCGGTCACCATTGATTTCCATAGTCATTTTTCTTTTCCTTCTATGGAAAAAAAAAAAAAATTTTTCAAAATGTCTTACTTTGTGTGCAGCAGAAAAAATTAATTCCTACAGGCTTGGAACTGCTCAAGGGTGAGTAAATGATGACATAATTTTCATTTTTGGTGAACTATTTTGTTAACTACTAATCAAAAACAGCATACTCTCTGGCGCTGTGCTTGAGGAGAGGTCCTGAGTCCCTGTGCTTGAGGTTTGTGGTTGTGAAGCAGATCTTGCTGCGGTGTCCGAGGCAGTGTGCTTCTCTCCTGCAGTGTCATCAGCTGCCTCTGTCTCTGTCTCCTGCTCTCCTGCCGGTGTCTCTGCAGCGCTTCCGGATAGCGCTCAGACGCTGGGACGAAGGCTTTGCTGGGTCTCTGTGTGTTCCACTCGGGCCTCTTCTCCAGCCTGTGGACCCTGCTGCTCCGTGCGTAAGGCTCGTAAGCGTCTGCTTCTCTCATATGCTGTTTGCTTTGGCTCTTTTCAGATGCTTTTCCTTCACAGCTCTGGGATGTGTTGTTTGGAGGAACTTGGAATGTGACTGCTGCATTGTGAATAACAGTCTCGTTCTCAGGCTGAGGACTGATCTCTGCAAAATCACAAACTGGTATCAAACTCATACTTTCAGTAAGCCAAATGTTTTCACCTGCCAATGAAGTTTATGTCATTATTTACCATCTTCACCGTTGTAACCGAATGTCAGATCTCCTTTTTGGAACTTAAAAGCCATTTCCAATGATTGTCTGCATTAAGAGTCTTTCAGCAGATGAGGATAAGTAAATGATGACAGAATCTAACACACCTGTCTGAACAGCAGTGTCTTTTCTTGGAGATGTTGTGGAAGGAGGTGCTGTTCTCATTGCTGATGGACCAGGTAAATCGTCACCACTAAGGGCTAAAAGACCATTTTATAATAATGCATACAAAATCTTGTAAAAACAAAGGAAGTTTATTGTCCCTCATACCCTGTGAGACAGAGTCTGCTTCCAGGCTGTGCAGTAGTTTGGTGACATCATGGCCTTTCTTGGCCAGGTCTCTGATTCTCTGGATGTGTTTGTCTTTGCATGCCTCCTCTTGGGCTCTTTGAATGCTCAGATACAGCTCCTCCGTTTTACGAGACTGCACCTCCTGAAATAGAGTTTTCACCACTTTCAGTATTCAATATAAATGGGTCCTACTGTTTTATTTAGTTGTTTTTTTTAATATATATATATATAAAAGCTAAGACTCTGCTGTTTCAAAAATATTTAAATAGATTGGATGTGTTCTTTTGATATTTTTAACAACTATTTTTCAAAATTACATGGTACAATTACAGTACACGGTTTGACATTGGGGGGGGTGGGGTGGGGGGGGGGGGGGTGAATCCAATTGATTGAAACGACTTTGCAATAACAAATTTGGTAGAGTCAATATTTGCATTTTCTAGATGACCATTAAAGTACCAATAACCAGAAGTGAAGCGCAGATTACTCTCTCTAATTAAATAGCGTTTAATCTGCTTGTGCAGAGGATGTTAGGATCCCACTAGATTCACAGCCACTCTCCAAAACAATACCTTTCAAAGACTCTCAGCTAATCAGAACACTAATGTTTTGTGATAACAGTTTATCATTTCAGTTGATCAGAACAGTAATTTCAGTGATGTCTATGAAAGCTTTTTCCACCATAAAAACGTCATTTTGACTACTTCACTGTTTTTTGTTTTTTTTTCAGACCCCTTGTGAGACCATATGCCGGTGCGGTTGGCCTTGGGTTCCTCCTAATGCAAGACAATGCTAGACCTCATATGACTGGAGTGTGTCAGCAGTTACTGCAGGACGAAGGCATTGATGCTATAGACTGGCCACCCGTTCCCAGGACCTGAATCCAATCTGGGACATCATCTCTCGCTCCATCCACCAACGCCACGTTGCACCACAGACTGTCTAGATTTCGGCGGATGCTTTAGTCCAGGTCTGGGAGAAGTTCCCTAAGGAGACCATCCTCCACCTCATAAGGAGCATGCCAAGGCATTGTAGGGAGGTCATACAGGCACGTGGAGGCCACACTACTGAGCCTAATTTTGACTTGTTTTAAGGACATTACATCAAAGCTGGATCAGCCTGTGGTGTGTTTTTCTACTTCAAGTTTGAGTGTCTTCAAATCCAGACCATGGGTTAATAAATTTGATTTCCGTTGATCCTTTTTGTTGTCGGCACATTCAACTAAAGAACAAAGTATTTAATATGATTATTTAATTCATTCAGATCTAGGATGTGTTACAATACATTAAATGATACAATGACAAAACCACAAAAAAAAAAAACACAAAAAATACTAAAACAAAAAAATTAAGCTGAAAAATATTTTAAAATAAAAGAAAATTCAAACATAACTAAGTACTATATTCTCATAGAAATACATTACTAAAACAACAGAGTGCAGCACTCCAATAGTCATCTATGTTCATTTAGGAAGCACTTAGAAGGCAGCTGTCTATGTAGGCTAGATTACTATGTGTGTGTGTTGATGTCAAAGCAGTCCAACAAAATAAACAATAATCATTCTATTATTCTATCATATTTTTATCAGAAGAGATGCACGAGGTTGAAAAATAAAGTGTATCCGTTTATCTTAGCTTTTTAGAAACATTGGTTCTTTGAAAAACACCAGTACACTATTATAAGTCCCTTTATGATGAGCTGCAAACCTAGTTCTCTTTAGTTTGGCTTGAGACGTCTGTTAGCTGTTTAATGTGGATTCGTGTTGGTAATCATACCCCAGTTGGTTCTTTAAGACAACAGCTGAGAATGCTAGTCGTCTCTTACTCTTCCACATTATACATCATCCCTCTCCATGTCTGATCTTCCTGTAAACCTTTACAATCAGTACTATCTGAAATGACTGTGAACCGAGAGTCAGCCGGTGTATAGCGCTTCTTTCTGGGCTGCTAAAAACAGGCCGCTCATCAAAGCTGAGTCTGGCCCATTTAAAGCGAGGGCATGCGAAACGTTCATGGGATGAGCTGTCAACATCACCCGTCTCTCGCTCACGGCTCATTCACTCGCTCGATATGGTGTCATGGGAATGGAATGTGGTCACATGACAATATCCTGGCCAGAATTGCAGGAAATTATGTTGTTTTGTGTACAACCATTACAACACATGCAACAGTGCCATATACAAATGTGTGTATTTAACCCATCATTTGCATTTAATCAGTCATTTGCATTCACAAGATTGTTTATGTTTTTCTGTTTCACAATATGTGACTGTAACACCCTTTGCAGTTCACGAGATGCTCTGTAATCTCATATAGTAAGATTGTCATGCATGACACACAACAATGCAGAGATATAACCAAATGCACTTATTTTCGTTTTTTCATATTTAACCCAAAGTCAAAATGAAATAAATTATAAAAATAAAAAAAGAATAAAGAAGAGAACATTATTTACATTAAAACTACATTTTTAATTATGCTCTAAAATAAGTTACATTACCTAACCCAACCTAACCCTAACACTTTAGTTCTACAATTTAGTTCTATTTTAAATTAACTCCCTTTTAACTTTTTATTCATCAAAGAATCTTGAAAAATAATAATAAAATGAATGACAGCTTTTACAAAACTATTGAACAGCACAACTGTTTTCAAGATTAATCATAAGACATGTTCTGAGCAGTAAATTAGAATATTAGACTGATTTCTGAAAGATCACGTGACACTAAAGACTGGAGTCATTGTGCTAAAAATGTATCTTTTTCACACAGGAATTAATTACATTTTTCAAGTAGAAATAGCTATTTTTAACTGTAATATTTGTAGTTTTTATAGCATTTTGAACAAATAGTAATGTTTCTTTTTTTAATATGTAAACATTAGTAGTAAAATACTGAAGTATGCGAATGCAGACTAAAATAGAACCCTGTTCACTTCCAGAATTTCGTTCCTCCTGAAATTCAGCAACGCCTTTGATGTCGACCACAGGAGGATCTTCACCAAATATATAATAATGAGTGTTATGAGGATGAGCACCTTATCACAGTAATTCACAGAGGGAGTGAGGGGGTCACTCTCTCATTTAAAGCTCTTTCTTCTCTTCTTTAGATTGATAGCGAATTCCTCTGAAGTCCAGCCCAGCCTTGAAGTGCAGGCTGGCTTAGACCCGAACACAAGGGGTGTGGTGTGGTAGAGGCATGTCTGGCCTCTTTTGAAAGGGTATCACTTAGTCCCCTCAGCAATGGATCTTCTGAGGCTTACACAGGCCTGCAGAGGACACAACACTCTCAGACTGATGCATGGCATTAGAGAAAGCTTGGGGGGTGGAGGTCTTATACCTGTTTAGAAGAGCACTGGAATGCAGTTAAGACAATGACAACATGCCATTTATGTGGATCTGTATTCCTACTTAACTATATTTTGGGGACAAATTTGTACCAAAAATAAGCTATACCTGACAAAGTCCCGCTATTTTGGCCACTGTCCCCATATATAAAAGTAGTATAAAAATAAAGATAAAAAAGGGGAAAAAATGATATCCTGGTTATAGATATGTCCTTTTCTGTAAATTCAAGTTTTTTTTTGTGCACGAGTTGTATGTCTATTCTCATAAAGATGCAGATTTTTTGTCTTCACAAGATGTTAACTGATGGACTGGAGTTGTGTGGATTACTTGTGGATTATTGTGATGCTTTTATCAGCTGTTTGGACTCTCCTTCTGACGCCACCCATTCACCCATTGAGCAAGTGATGTAATGCTAAATTTATCCAAATCTGTTCTGATGAAGAAACAAACTCATCTACATCTTGGCCTGAGGGTAAACTATGAGCATTTTTTATTTTTTTAGCTGAACTATTTCATTAAAAAATACCAAATAAGACCTTATTGTAAAGTGTCAACGAAAATTAACAGGCCTTGGCTATCATGCATCAGTCAATACATCATCTTCTCATCACAAAATATGGCAAATGACTACAAAATATATAACAGAGTGAACGATTTCTCTCACAACTGGAGAAATTCTCAACAATCAAGCGAAAATAAACTGTCTTCCACAGCAGAATGCTGAAGAGCTCAGCATGAGGGTGTGAAAATACCTTGAAACGCCTTTACACTGCCATTTTTTCCATCACCGATGCACGCAGTATTTCCCAGTAGCTATATATCAGCCTCATCACACACTAATATTCCCAACACAGTGGCTGAAACCTCCCTAAATCATTTTGCATGTCAAGTGCTGACAGCTCAGAGAGCTTCTACTGGTCTGGCTCTATATAAACGCATCCATATGGAGGCTGCTGGGCCGATCTCATGCCATTATCAGCCCATACATTACCTCTTTTATGGGCTCAGTAAGGAATCTGATGAAACCATACCAGAGTCATGCCAGTAGATGAGCATTATCCTCAGATATCAAATGTATGCTTCATGTTTTTTACAGTGCTGCGAGTAGCCCGATGTTCCCAGCAGCGCGTTGCGGCCTTAAATATTTAACTTCCTCCAGAGATCTCGCAGCGATATGAGATATTAGCCTCCTAATTCCTGCTGACTGGTACAAGCAGATGTTGAACGTCAGGTTGAATGAAGACAGAATAAGTGTCTGAACTATCATGTTCTCCAGGTCAGACAGGGTTGGTTTTCATATCGCACGTTCGGTTGGTGATAAAGCTGGGTTTCGAGGCTGGACACGTTGCCCAGGATCCAGACGCAACATTTACTGTATTATAGGTTTGACAGTGATGAACAGACCGTAGGATGACTGAACCATCACTACTGTAAGTTATGGGTCTGTTTTGATAGAGCTGACTGGGCAGTAATGGTATCATGTTCATGCAGCAAATGCAAAATAAAATGGTCAAGTCAGGTCTTTCCAATGAGGTCATGGAAGCTTACGCAGATTTGATTCTTTATAAAGTCTAGTTTTACTCAAGTTTATCAATTATTTATCATCTACATCAAACTGATAGACTTTGGTAATTTACATTTATCTTAGTGTCCGTTTCCCTGACCGCTGATATACAGTACCAAAGGCTGGACAACTTGAATAAATATATGGTATTATATCTAATGGCGTACGTTTATATGATTCAGATTGTATGAATTTCATTTTTAACATTTTTAAATAATTTTATTAAGAACTGTATTTGGTTATATAAAATAATACATTACAGGAATATATATATATATATATATATATATATATATATATAGTATAGCATACTGTATATGTGTGTGTGTGTGTGTGTATTTAAATATCTAACAATTAGAAACATATTTAAAGAGTTAAATTACATATCAAACCAATAAAAACATATTTAATATGTTTTATAAGTTTAAAATATTTTTGAAACATGTAATAAAAATAAAACATTGTTTTAAAAATCTGTAAATCATTTTATTGTGCTTCAACCTATATAAAGTCATAAAAGTACTAATTAAACTAAAAGTTTAATAAGTACTATAGCAAAAAAATCTGAAGCTCTCTCTCAACATACATATTTTGTCATTATAGTGTTGTCATACAATAAGCATAAAACATTTAAATTTACAGACACACACACACACACACTTTTTGCCCAATTTTCAATTGAATTAAATTAATTCATACTTTTATATTCTTAAATATAGAACATTGTAGTTGTGTCAAAACATTACATTTAATTGATAGACTTTCTATGAAGGCACGTTAACAGGTTTAATTCACATTATCCTAAAGTCTTGAACTAGGATATACTTTTTCCTGTTCTTGTGCCCCCCGAACAGGTAAAAGCATCTGTTGGCTAATGGCAATGGTGTTTCACACGTCCCAGAGTGCAACACTATCCTCCAGTTACTCATCAGTTTGGTCTCAATCTGTGAGTTGCTGAGTGACTGCACTTCCCCAGGAGTCGTGTTATCAGAAACACGACTCCTCACACTCTGTTTATCTTTACAAAACCCACGCTCAGTGCCTGATCTCTGAACTATTTGGAAATTAAAAAGCATGAAGCCACACAAACAATATTATTTTCCACATCCTTCCAGCGATTTATAGATAAATGCATTGATCTGAATGAAACGGTGCATGATTTTAAAACCCCTCACCTTACATAACGCCTTTTCCCGGGATTCTTGGACAAGGATTAGGTGTCAGATGTCAGAAGAAAGTGATATTTCCTCTTCCTGCTCTGGGAAAACAGGATTAGATTAGATTAGATCAGATTATCAGATTGGATTAGATTAGAATCTTAGTCAAACCTCAACAGTGTGTGTTTTGATGAAGCTCTAGTTTAGCAAAGTTTAAACCTCTGACTATGGTTTTTGTCCTCACAGGAGGACTAGAAGAACATTAGGACCCTTTGAGACCCCCACAGAGAGGCATGCTGACCAATCCCTGCCCCAGGGCATCCTCACCTCACATACAGGAGCCTGGCACCTGGGAGATGGGAAAGGTGAAGGGTGAGGGCCCCCAGGGGCCTCGCGGTCAGTCTGGACCTTCAGCTATGGGGCAACACCTTCAGCATATGAGTCCATCTGAAAATATTCAAGATTAAATGTAAAGGTCAAGAAAAAAAAAAAAAAAAAGGCAATGCATAAATTCTGACCACTTATGTTGTATTTTGAATCTAAGAATAAAAAAATATCAAACAATATAAGAAATTATCAAATGCACTAAATAATTATTAAAATTGCAAATAGAAGATGATGAATTCCAACAATTTAACATAGTTATTGGCAAGAAAAATAGAATTCAGTTAAATCTTATTTGTTTGTTTATGAATGAATAAATGATAAAACGCCCTAAGCTGTAACACAAACTGGGGTAAGTTGTCACAGTGGAATCTGCAATTTAAGAGATATTCTAACAAAATTTAGCAGTAAATAATAAATATATAAGTTAACCACCAGTATTACAATGCATTGTTAAAAGTTATTTTAAACACGTGACAGCAAACGTTAGCTTTACAACGACGAGCCTTTCAGTTAATTTCATTATAGTAACTTGCAAGACACAGCTAGCCGGAAAAACTGTGACAGCCTGCTCGAATTTAAGAATAGAACACAGAATCACCATAATCTGCGTCTTTGATTGATGTTGTGACGAAATCATGAACCAAGTTAAGCCTACCTGTACGGACGTGCTGTAGCCTAAACTTTCTTTATGTCACATTAGCATTGGCGCATTCATATTGCAGTTTTAGCATCGGCTGTCGTAAGGTAGCCTATCGATGATGACGTCGGTATCACTCTGTAACACTTGAAGAGGGTGCAGTTTGCACAATAATTCATGCAAATGAACAGAAACCAGCGATTATGAGGAGGAATAAACACGAAGAGTCATTTATTTGCTAGGGGAATTTTTTTGTTTTTAAAATAAATAAAAAGTCAACATTTGATCAATTTTAACACGCATAACATGAAAATAAAATTGCTTAAATGTTGATTATATGATCTTAAGAAGTGCTTACATCACTCTTGAGAAATAAAGCCAAAGATTTATTTTTTTTTAATTAGAACTCAAGATGTTTGTTGTCTAAACTAAGATTGTTAAAAATTTTATCACCTTAGACATTTTTATTTAGCATTGACCCCCTATAGTGTTTTATAAATCAACAAAGCTAATTTCTTGTCATTTGGTCTCATTTATGTTCATTGCAACTGCATGTTCTTCTCATAACGGATATATTGTCAATATGAGAATCTATCCTGCTACACTGGAACAACAATGTCCTTTGTTAGAATAAAGGCACAAGGAGGGAAATGCGCTTTGAGTGCTTTCATTTGTTCTGTGTTTTCACTAGAGAGCAGCAGGGTGTCTCTGGTGATGCCAGATCCATTTGCGTTCCAGCACCATGGACACGAATCTCCTGTCAGTTCTGCTTTATCCCAGAGCCAATTCAGTTATATTGCGGTAAGGCCTATGTGTTTATTTTCATTTTCTTTCTTTGGAGTACATTGACTTTGAAATAAGACCATAAACTGAAACCAAAAAGCCAGAAAAACCATATAAAGTTAGTGGCACGATCCTCCAAAGTCAACTTCCCTCCTAAAAATCAAGATGAAAAGTGGAACAAAGGGCTTTTACAGTATAATGTGATATTGGAACCTTTAAATTGTTCAGCTTGCTGATTTAAAGTGATTTAAAGAACCCAGAAATGTCAATCTGAGAGCCTAAAATTATGCAATAAGAACTTTTTAATAACCATATAACAACCCAAGAACTTAAGAGCCACTAGATTTGTTTTAAAGAGTGAGAAGGATGTGAACCTTACAGCATCCCAGCTAACAGGGAACCTTCTCAGAACCCTTTGGCAAGGTTCTCGTTCCAGTATAGCCTTAACACAATGCTTGTGTGGTTATCTGGTCTTCAGGAAGGCTCTCAATCATTGTACGTACAAGAAAAGATACAAAATAGATATAAAAAAAATATTAAATTCAATTTTCCCTTTTTCAAATTTCCCTTTTTTCTTTAACATTCATAACCAAGAAGAAGAATGCATATATATATATGATTTATTTAGATTTTTTAAACCATAAAGTCTCGGAATTGTATTTTGTTAGCTGGGATTTTTATACAAAATTAAATAAGCCGAGTGTAAATAAAAGCTCCCAGACAAACAGCCGAACTTTTGAACTCTCCAGATATGAAGCTGTGATGACTTGTCTAAATCAGCTGCATGCAAAGCGACAAGCGGAAAATGTCTCAGTCTCACCTACTGTTTTCATGCAGGTCAGACTGGACATGGGGCAATAGTGGAAGGAATAGTTAAATCTCTATATAAACCAGCGGATCATATAAAGCTATTTACAGTACAGCGTCACCCATTTGAGTCGGTGCCATTCGATCCCAGAGCCTATACAGTAAATAAACAATCCGAAAACTTCCCTGAGATAATGAGGACAGTGAAGAGTTAAATGTGTCTGGCTTTTTGCAGAAAGCAATTAGGAGAGGACACAGCGGGGGCACGGATTAATACAAACGCTCGATTAAACCTGAAATTCTTTTGATAAATAATTGTCAACTCAATATGTTTGCTGGAGTTGAGCTGTTATGGGAAAAAGATGGGCGCTGGTTAAATTACCTTGAAATTCGGGGTTCCAGAAAGAACACAACACATTTTCACTCCAAACCTAAAGTGCAATCTGATCTTTCAATGCTACTGTTCAAAACTAAACTGTACTTTGGTGCAAAAGCTAATTAAAAGTTGTCCATAAACTGCTTGTTTGATTGCAGCCATCCACAAACAAACTATATATAATTGCGAGCGACTGTAAACAGACTACATAAACAAGCAAACATGTCTTAATTGCTGTTAAAGTTTTGTGCATCTCTGCGGCCACCTGCTGATCGCGTGGGAACACACTGAAATGCGCTAGGTGTTTGTTGTGCCATTGAGCAGATAATGGGAAAACATCATAAACAGCAAATAAACAGAAATCGAAGCTGCAGACATTTCAGATATATGCATGTTTATTTACAAATCAAAAACATTCCATTTAAATAAAATATATCTACATTTGTTCTACAAAAAACTGAAGGCACTTGTTATGGTGGCCTAGGAAATAGACAAGTGTGGACTTGTTAAAGTATCACAGTTTGGTGCAAGGTTACTATTTATTCATAGCAGAATGAATGTAAAAGATGAAAACCCACTTGCTGATGCATCCCAAAACACCAGACAGAATGAAAATGAACCGTGTGACTGAGGTGAGGGTGTATGCAGTCTAACGTAAGAACATATTGTCCATGTACTCACAGAGCACATTAGAGGCTGACAAACTCTAAACTTCTGTTCCGTCCCGGTTGTATATGAGGTTATTGACACTGAAATGGTTGGAGAGCGAGTTGATCAAGCCACTGTTGTTATGGGACGCTGAGTAGTAGTTCAGTCTGTTGGTGTTGAGATGGCCTGGTTCTGTTGGAGGGGCAATTTCATGTCCAGACATGCCGTGCGTAAAATCCCCCAAGTGTCCAGAACTGACGTCTCTGCTTCTGATGCCGTTGCCGCTTCCAGCCATTATCGAGTTCATGTTACCGAGAAAGTTGTTAAAACACGGGCTATGCTCTGCGGAGGGTGAGGGGGACGATTTGGGTTCGCTTGAGGTCGGAGAGTTCTGGAGGCTCTGCGGGGACGCGCTCATCAGACTCGCCGTGTCCGCCAATTTGAGCGCGTCCTCGGACTTTACCGACAGGCTACTGGCGCTTCCGTCAGCTCTTCTCTTCCTCTTCCTTCTGAAGTTGCCGTTATCGAACATTTTCTCGCAGTTGGGATCCAAAGTCCAGTAATTTCCTTTCCCTTTAAAAAAACAAAGGAGAAAACAAGTTAGCATTGCACTAAAACCTAGCGCGTAATTTAGCACGCCAAACGATTCGAAATTTTGAATAAAGCGCATTCAAACTTACCAGGGTCATCCTCATCCCGCGCGACTTTTTTGAAGCAATCGTTCAAGGACAGATTGTGCCTTATGGAGTTCTGCCACCCGGCTTTGCTTTTCTTATAAAAAGGAAAGTTGTCCGCCACATACTGATAAATCTGACTGAGCGTCAGTTTCTTATCCTGCGCGTTCTGGATAGCCATCGCGATCAGCGCTGAATAGGAGTAAGGCGGTCTAACCATCTTGAAAAGTTCTTGCTGACTTGAAATGGACAGCCAACCGAGATCCGCGCTTCCGAAGCCGGTGGGAGGAGGAAGAAACTGCCGCTGGTTCGACCCAAATCCTGACTGAATGTAAGAGCCTCCATTCGGACCTGAGAGATACGGGGATGAGGTGATACCTGGGCTGTTCATCCACAAGTACGGGTTGGCTGTGGCTGAGGTGTATTCGCCGAGTCCGTAGCTGGAAGGATGCGCAGGTGGCCTCTGCGCGTGGTGGTGGTGGAGGTTCTGTTGATACATGCTGAAGTTGGTGTCGCAGTACACGGTCATGTCCAGGATGTCCTGCGCGTTGTGGTGCTGGAGGGGACTGGTCTGCTGGCTCGACGGCTGCTGGCCGAACGCGTTCATAATCCGCTCTCCCTCCAGAAACATGAGTTTCGCCGTTCAGACCCGCTGGGTGTGATCGTCTCTGAGGGTTTACTCGAGAGTGCCCGAGTGCGCGTCAGGGGAGGGGTATTTAAACGGTCCAGGGAGCATGGAGTGAATGAACTGATGGTTGGCAACCCCTCCCACTGTCACACTTCTCCTCAATTAACTTCTTCCAATATGCATCAATCTGGCGTCGAGATCATTCTAGTGATAAGCATTTAAGATTCGAGCTGGACCAAAATAGTGTTTAACTAAAGATAAAAAAAGATACTTAGTTATTTAAAAGAAAGAAAGAAAAGGTTATGATTAAGTGGTCAAACTTTTCGTGTATGTTATTTTTTTAAATATTTCTGTCTCGAATGGAAAAATTATAATGAATAAATATAATAAAATATATTTATTTTTTTAACCTTTCCAACGCCAAAGGGAGAAAAGAGACAGTTCGTAAGATAGCGGGGCATGTTGTCACAATGCAATGGGTTAGTTGTTTACGTTAGTCTGCAATTCATATAACAGGTTGCTTTAAAAATAAAATAAGTAAAATTGTTTATATATAACATATAATTGTTTATATATATATATCACTAAACTTCCAAAATGTAACAAAGCATAACCATTGCTTTCAACAAATGGTGTAATAAATTCCATTTATTTCAAAACCTGCAATCATTATTGGCTCAGTTTTATTAATTGTAGTAATTGTTTATCCAGCAGCCTTTACAAAAATGTGGGAATTTAACGTTATTTTGGTATAACATATAAAGCAACCGGTAGAGAAAACAAGCATTGGTGTAAACAGACATTTGACTTAAAATCTCAGTTGATGACAACTATATATTCTCCCAAGCCAACGTGTTCTATGTGAATAAAATAGCTAAACATCTAAATGTTTTTTCGGTGATTATGGTGTTTGTCAATGAAATGAGACGTTTAGTTTGGACAGAAGGTAATCATGTATCATCATCACTTAACATAAAATTAGTCTAATTGGACGAAACTCCCCCTCCCCTATCCTATGTAAATGCACAGTGCAGCTATATCACGCGAACTCAGCGAAGTTTCACTTGAATTTACAATTGGACATGGTAAAAGAGTCAGAGTGAACAGAAGTGGGAAGATTTGGTAAAGGCGTTCAGTTATTCAGCTGGTGCATGAATAGCTTTCATCGTATAGCTTTCTGGTGCATACACTTTGCTTATTTTTAATTATGTATTACATTTTTGAAAATGCAGAGGACATTCGTCCGACGAGCACATCTATAAAATAATATAATAAAATATAATATAAATATAATAAAGTCAACCAACAAACAAATAAGAATATGGTCTACTCTGGAAATATTTGTGTAACTATTGTAGTATTAAATATAAGTATTAAATATAACCGGAGGAATATAATTAATGCAAAAATATGAGGATTTATTAAAGATTTTTACAATTTAAAAATGAGTCTTTCTTTTAATTAAATCTAATAATGCGTCTTTGTCTTTTGGTCTTTGTTCAATAGTAAACAGACATTTACCATATAACCCCAATCATAAAAGGATAAAAATAAAATAACTGACTGAGTTATAACTGAATAACTGTGTTTGTCATTCACATTGTGATAAAGCTGATAAAAGTCGTTTACGGGCCTGGTGGGGATGCAGAGATGCTTCTCTATCGCCTCCTTCTGGTGTACAAAAACATCTCAACACTGTGGAGAGTTGAGTGACATGCAATCGCAATAATAAACACACGATTTAGCAAATAACAGAAAATTCCAGAACACGGACATATTTCTGATTACTGTTTTATTTTTTGTCTGTTTTGTTTATGATATCCAGAGGTGGGTAGTAACGAGTTACATTTACTTCGTTACATTTACTTGAGTAAAATTTTTGGGTAACTAATACTTTTGGAGTATATTTAAAAATGGGTACTTTTACTCTTACTCAAGTAATTTTTTTGTGAAAAAACGGTACTTTTACTTCGTTACTGTGGGCGACGCTCCTCTCGTTACTTCATCTTAATGCAGTACAAGTTAAAATGCTTTCGTTTATTCCAGACTAGCCGTCTACTTTTCTCTCGGCAGTGAACGATGCCCATTCGCAAATGATTCATTCTATTGAGTCAGTTCTGTTCAAAGGCTCTCCAGGCTGTAAACTATGAACTGGATTCAGGAATGGCTCTCCCGGCATTAAACTATGAACTGATATCAGGAACGGCTCTCCCGGTCGCAACTCAGGAACTGGATCTGGGATCGGCTCTACTGGCCGTGACTCAGGAACAGGGATCAGCTCTACTGGCTGTGACTCAGGAACTGGGATCAGCTCTACTGGCTGTGAGTCAGGAACTGGATCAGGGATTGGCTCTACTGGCTGTGACTCAGGAGCTGGAACTGGGATCAGCTCTACTGCCTGTGACTCAGGAACTGGATCAGGGATGGGCTCTACTGGCTGTGACTCAGGGAATGGATCCAGGATCGGCTCTACTGGCTGTGACTCAGGAACTGAATCTGGGATCGGCTCTACTGGCCGCAACTCAGGAACTGGATCTGGGATCGGCTCTACTGGCCGTGACTCAGGAACTGGGATCAGCTCTACTGGCTGTGACTCAGGAACTGGGATCAGCTCTACTGGCAGTGAGTCAGGAACTGGATCAGGGATTGGCTCTACTGGCTGTGACTCAGGAGCTGGAACTGGGATCAGCTCTACTGGCTGTGACTCAGGAACTGGATCAGGGATTGGCTCTACTGGCTGTGACTCAGGGAATGGATCCAGGATCGGCTCTACTGGCTGTAACTCAGGAGCTGGAACTGGGATCAGCTCTACTGGCTGTGACTCAGGAACTGGATCCGGTATAGGCGGAACGGGTTTGGCAGGGATCAGATCGGGCTTATCGGCCCACAAATTCACCTCCAGGGCTGGGAACCGTGGAAATCCTGGGCCGCTTACGAGATTTTGGCACCAATGGAACCCCCATATTGCCCCTCTTTGGTAGGGAACTCACGCCATATGGCAAGGCGGGAGCCGGGCAATGGAGGATGGCCTCCTGGCCGTTGCTCGTGCCGGGCAGTAAAAGGTATGAGCCCGTTCAAGAGGCGGTGGAGGATCTCCTCAGGGCTGATAATTTTTCTGTTAGGGGCCGAGCTTCTGTAACGCTCAGTAACTGGCGTGAGACAGGAGGTAAGTGAAACATTGGTATTTATTTTATTTAAACACAAAGTCGCTTGGCATACAGAACCATAAAGGAAAGCAGCAAATGAAACATCTCCGGATCACCACTCAAGCTGCCCTGGCAATTAAAGGGTCAATAACTTCACCGGTCTAGGCAGGGGCAGCGTTTCACAGCATTCGTGACAGGTAATTCAGTGACTTGGATACAAAACGATCTCCTGATTGTACATCATAGAAAGGACAGGTAAGTAAAGGGTGAGTATTCTTACAGGTGCAAGCAGAGGCAGTGTCTGCTGATGACTTAGCTGACTGTGAGGAGTGTGACAATAACTTTGGTGCTAATAACAGTTTAACATTACTAACACTGGACTGGCCTACGTTTGGGGTCTGTGTTATTATATCTTGCTGCGGTGCCATATACTGTAGGTTGATGGTAAAATAACTGCTGTTTGTTGTTATTGTTGTTGAAATAGCTTTTCTGTTAAAATAACATTCTGTTCATTCAACTATACTTTTATGAAACTTAGACTAAAACTTATACTATAACTTATACTAATATTACTTATACTAATAAATAATATTTTGGAGGTGGGGCACAACCAATGCCATCTGCCTCAAGTACCAGTGCTACTGTACAGCTGATGATGATTTGTTTATACCTTTGTTGTTGTTTATTTGTTTGTTTCAGTATGAAATCTAACATGGCTACATTTATTTTATATTATTATATTTTTATAATAATAATTGTTATTTTTATCTTTAATAAGGTGCATCCTCTACAGGTGAGGAGCACTCACCAGCACCTTTAAAGGTAAACTTCACATTCCTTTAAAAACCTGATGGTCGAAGCTTCCATTACCAATACACATACAGACAGATAATTAATGGAGAAAAAGATCAAGCAGAGCTTGTCTTTCTTTTGTCTTTTCATACAAAAATATCCTGTTTGTATTTGACTAATTTGTTGTTCTTTGGTATTTAGCTTTATATTTTATTATAATTTTTTTTTTTTTTTGTAGTTGACTGTATTGCACTTTTTTACATGTTGCATTTTTTTTTAAAGTGGTTAAATTGTTTACAGGAGAAAAAATAAATAAATAAATAAATATAAAAAAGATGAAAATAAAGTTTTGGGTAGGGTTAGGGAGGACTTTATTTTCCCAATAAGGGTGTCAACCATGGCATCTATTTGTCACGGTTGTGTTGCAGGAAAGACGAGTAGAGAATTCAAGATACTTTGATAACAGTTCCTTTTAATACTCACAATGGTTAGAGACAGGCAGGTAGGCAAAATGATGAGCACACACAAACGTATCCACACATAGACATAGACAATGAACCGACAAACTAAACAGAACTGAGGAGAACTTATAAAGGGAAGTCAATTAGTACAAACAAGGGAGGCA
>JAUCMU010000021.1:15815356-15832218 GCA_032275025.1 Enteromius treurensis
AATTCTAGGGTTGTAAATGGACCTGTAAAACCGTTTCTGGGCATTTTTTACCCTTACCTAAGCTACATACCTTCTATTTACATATCAGAGAACAATTTAAAATATTCTCTCAAATCATTCTATGGCACCTTTAAATAAAACTGTTGTATTAATCATTTAAACTAACTAGTTCTTTTTGAGCTGGATGATTGCCAGAGAAACGCGAAAGATGTGATTTCATTGTAATATATTTTGAATCATCAGTGTGCTTTCTGTTAATGTGGATTACCAACTTCTTTTTAGCATAGTGACTGAACAATGTGGGCATTTAATAACATCTTTGCTTTTCTGTGAACCTTTTGTTGTGGACAGAGGAGTCAGTGCAGGAGATAATATAGACAGTGCAGGTGTCATCTTAAAGGGATTTGAAACCAGTGCATGTGTTTGTGAACCTACTTTAGAAAACATTTGCCTTTTTTAAATGACCTTAACTGTGTTTGAGCCTCTATAAGTAAGCTACAGCTAGAGAAAAATAAAGTAATATGAACCTACCTTTGAATACAATTGCCCTTTTTAAATGGCATTCCCAGTGTTGCTTGTTGTTTTTCAGGGTGGTTGGTTTCCAGGCAGGGCATAAACTGCAGCGATACAGTATACAACATGATGTGCATTGTGGCACCAGGGGGTTTTAAGAAACTAATAATATTGATTGATGCATCAATAAGAGCAGGATATTCGGGTTCGGGTCAGGCTCGGTCACATCAGTGCGAATATGCTCCTGTGTTATAAACGCCGCTTTTTGCCCTGCGTGCGCTGATGCTCTCATCTGTTGACTTTTCCGAACACCTTCAGTTGCTTAATAAAAGCGGGCTTTCCACACAAAAAAGTGGATGTATCATTAGTATGGAAAAAAAAGATATTTTAAATGTGTCGGGCTGGGATCGGGCTCGGACATAAATATCTTAATTCCTGTCGTGTTCGGTTACTGCTCTGTCGGACGCGGGCCAGACTCGGACAGAAAAATGAGGCCCGATCTGCACTTTTACTCACACACCTACATACATACATACATAAAACATAAAATGTCTCTCAGATGTAATAATCTGAAGTAAGAAAAGTAGGAGCAGGACAAAATATCAAATGTGGTGCTTTACAATACATTTTACACTACCTGTTTTGCTAATAAACACCACATTTAATTGTATCATTCATTTTGGTTATAAAATCAGTAACACAACAATAAGTTGTAAGAAATTAACTTACGAAAGCATTTAAACCATTCTGTTCAGTAGTTTAGCTTACTTTAGCTGTATTTAAGTAAGTTACTGAGTGGTTGGCTAGTTAGGCTAAAGTATACAGTTAATGTAACTCTTTAAACACAAACAGAGAGCAGCGAACACGTTGGCAAACAAAATTTCGTATATCAGTATACAATTCTAATTAAACACTCACAGATACACATATGCACTTACAGCAATGATTCTTGAACTAAATTCGGTAGTTATTCTCAATCCAACACGTCCCACTACACGCAGATTGCAAATAACGCAGGTACTGGAGAGCGCAGGTGTCGACTGCAGGTGACGTAGCAGGTTCCTGAGAGTGCAACTTGCAGAGGAGGTTTGGGTGACTGAGTGCAGGTCTGACAGTGGAGGTGCAGATCTGCAGCCAGACCCTTCCTAAAAAAGTTTGTAACCAAGCTGATTTGGTCACCACTGTCTCCCATAGTAGGAAAAAAAATACTATGGAAGTCAATGGTGACCCAAAACAGCCTGGTTACAAACGTTTTCTAAATATCTTTCTTTGTGTTGGGCACAATGGGCAGAAAAAAAACATTCATACAGGTTTGGAACTACTCAAGGGTGAGTAAATGATGACAGAATTTTCATTTTTGGGTAAACTACCGGTATTCCTTTAATATTTCATAATATTTTTAACATCTTCAAATGTCATGTGATAGTTTTTTGTTAGGAAAAGGCAGACATTTATGATATTTTTCATTAATGAATGATCCAGACAAGTGTTTTGAACCACAAGATTTAACAAAACTGAAAGATCTGCTCACAATGAAGAAATCTCATTCACATGCAAAGAAGCCTATTGCGGCAGATTTGAGGAAGTTATTTTAAGATTTACATGGATTGGGAAAAACATGGAAATCATGTTTCTCTCTTCTTCTTCTTTTTTTTTATTTTTTTTACTTTTATGCTGTTTTGTGCCCTTATAAAATAAAACCACTCTATTGTCAACCTGGAGTTTACAGTCTTTGCATGGTCAATTAGATGTGCTGTAAGGTGCTAAGTAAACATGACATCATTTGTTTCTTTTCATTTATTTGTATATACGGTTATAATAATATTATGGTTTTATTGTTTGCAGTTTTCTTAACTTCAGCTCGATGCTGTTTGGCAGACCATACTTAACAAGCTCCTGCTTTATCTGAAACACAGATGAACAAACAGATCAAATTTAGCTCATTTTGTCTAATAGCATCACATTTTGTATACATGGTCATGTTTGTGTCTTACTCGCTGAATTACGGTCTGAAGGTTTCCACTATCTGTTAGGTCAGAAAATGAGGAAAGTTTTGCTTGGAGTCCAACGATGTACTCTACAGGGAAATACAAATACACTTTAAATGTTGAATTATTTATTTAATGTGCTCAGGTTTCTAGTAGGCTACAGCAAAACGAAACAAGTTCAGTGTGGGTGAAATGAAGTTTGACTTGTTTGTTGTGTTGGGACATTTTTTTAGTTTTTATTTTGTACTGTACAGTATACTGTAGCACATATTATGATGATGAACAAACTGAAAGTAATGCGTGAGTTGTAAGGTTACTTTTGTTCAAGTTTGAGCCGCTGTCCACCCTGAAGACCCATCGCCCGGGAAAATCAACATTACTGGAGTTCCTGAGGTTCGGGATGAAACTCCCATTGACTGATTCAGGAATCACAAAGTAGTGTGTTGAGTTTATTGTGTCAAAACCAGCCTGAAAGTGTATAAAACAACTATTCAGTTTTTATACCTACATTAAAATACAGTAGTGAAGTGTAAAATATTGTTTATGAAATGAAAACAAGTTTCTGTTACCTGCACTGGATGTCCTGTTGCAGCAATGTCACCATAATTTATCAGAATAAATGAATAATTACCACCTGAAATTAAAACCACTTGAAATGATGTTTCCTGCAAAGATTGAAAAAAAGAAAATTACTTTAGTTTACATTTGATTTTTTTTTACATTATGAAAAATATTTTTTTATATAATATGATATTTTCTCTGTCACTGTATTTACATGGGATTTCAGACTTACTGTGGTGGTTAAGCTGAAGTAAGCAACTTTTTCCCAAGTTGCAACAAAGACCCAAGAAGCGTTAAAGTTCAGATTTGGAAAATATGTGTTTATATCCCGAGTGGCGTGAGTCAAAACACTTCCACTGGTGTATTGATGATGTAAAACAACACCTCTCTCACGGTTGTCAAGATCAGTCCAGAGACCAGCAATTATATCTTGACTTGTGTGAGCAGGAAACAAGTAGGGGATAAATTGTGATGAAGGCTGGACGAATGTGAGCTGGCCATTATTATTCACCTGAAACATGAGAAATATTGTCAAAATCACTGATCACAGAGGAGTTTATAACATTTTCACACCTCACATTTAGATCTACAATGAAGATGGAATCGATTTCTTACATAAATCTCCCTGTATGTGCGACCAAAGAACAGAAATGGACTCGACAGCTGAATAACAGAAGAGCCTCCATCATCAACAGCAGTATTTCTTGTGTCTTCTGATGAGCCGAATGGGTAGAATATTTCTGGTGCTGCCAAGAGAATGAAAGAAATAAAAATAAAAAAATCAGTTTTTATATTTCACTCTGATTTATGAGGCTCAGGTTTGACAATGATGACTTGGACTTGGATTGACAGTAAAATAATTAACAACTTAAGTAATTTTTACACGTTTTGAAAATGTTTTTTGAAGAAACAGTGCACCACTTCGATACATATGGATTCAAACTTAATATGACAACAGGTGGAATCTAAACAGAGTCAGAGTCAGAGCTGCATACATCTACTAATAGTCATACACATCCTCCTAATGAAAGTCTTACCTGATCCGTAGTTCACAAGAAAAGCCCAGCGACCTGGAACATTTACGTTAGTCGTGTTCTTGAGGATTGGGATGGAGCTGCCATTAGTTGAATAATGAATTTGAAAAAAGTCTGTGGAGTTTATTGTATCATATCCAGCCTATTAAAAACAAAGGGGGAAAAAATTATGTTATTAAGACATACAGAGGCATTCGTAATAGAATTATAATCCTGTTATATTGGTTTTACCTCCACTGGAAAAGGTATGGCAACACAATCACCATAATTCATCAGGATGAAAGAAAAACCATCTCCTGAAATTAAAACTACTTGAAATGTGATTGCCTGAAAAAAATAAAACCTCTTGATTAATGGTCAATACAGTCTTTGAGCATGTGCCTTTAAAGAAAATATAGGTAAACAATTTACCGGTCCTGAGTGAAGATTAAATATACTTGTATTCCGCGTGTGAACATAGTCCCATGTTGCAACAAAGACCCAAGAAGCAGAGAAAGCCCTCTGAGGGAAATACTGTTTCATATCCCGAGTGGCGCGAGTGAGGACGCTTCCATTTGTGTACTGATGATATGAATAAACACCCATCCCAAAGTCATTAAGGTCAGTCCAGAGCGGAGCAATGTAATCTTTATTTCCATATGCAGGTAAAGGGTAAGGTTGAGCTTCTGGTAAAGGTTGATTGAACGTGAGGAGTCCATTACTTTTCACCTAGAATTAAAGAAATCAGTTTGAATATACCCATCAAAATATTTGTTTTCATATTTAGTCTGGCAGTAAAACTGGATTCTCACATATGTGTGGTTGTATGTGCGGCCAAAGAAAGAAAATGGGGTGGAGAAGGCAACGTAATCGTAGCTTTCATTTAAATTAATAAAATGTTCTGTGTCTCCAGCCGCTGAGCCGAATGGATAGAATATCGTTGATGCTGCTAAGAGAATAAACACAAAAAATACAAAAGGTTTACATTTCTCACTGATTTCTGATAATCATAATTCTTTACATCATGTGTGAGAACTGACTGTGATTAGTATTGACACAAAAATAGCCTCTGATGGCTGACTGGCTTTTACTGTTCATATAATGTCACCATTATTCATATATAAGAAATAATCAAAGAAACTGCAACTAAACAGTTGTTTTGATTAAACACCCCTTCTCAGGTTTGTTCACAACATAGACCTGGTTCTAATTCACCTTAGCACCCTTGGTAATTTTGTTAAAGTTTAATTAATTTAAAGTTTAAATCAGCTGAAGATGTTATACTGGTGGAGGACAGTTCGAGAGGACAAACATATTTTTTTTCTGGTTCTAATAAAGGTAGGTATTACCTGCCAGTGGTGGTGTTGCAGATGCAGATGAATTTAATGCGGTTGTCGTTGTTTCAGATGTGGTTGATGCAGATAAAGTTAATGGAGATGTTGTTTGTGCCCTGGCTGAAAGAGAAATTTTTTATTGCCTTTTTCACATTAAGACTGATAATCGAACAGAAAGTAACCAAAGCCTTACTAAGTGACAGGACAGATATGCACAGCAGCAGAAATGGAGACAGTCTCATGATGATGAAGTCTGAAATAAAACCCAGAATGTAAGGGGTCCTTGTTCTGTAACCAGGAAGTTTTTTTTAAGTATCATGCAAAATCATAAATGCAAACAGCCATTAATATACATTTCTATGTATCAATTTATTTTTCCTGCTGTATATGCTGAATGCTGTTTAAAAACATTCCTCTTCATTTTCACTCCAGTGTTATAAAATTACACTATAAATTACTCACCCCTAAGCGATCTTATAGGTGTATATGACTTTCTTCTTTCAGACGAACACAGTCAGAGTTTTTAAAAACGATCCTGTCTCTTCCAGGCTTGGTAATGCTGTCATAGCCAAAAATCTGGAACTCATCGATCTGCTTCCGAGGGCATAACCCTCCGGAGGCATATAGGTCACATTTACATCACAGTACTTGTGGATTAATCCGATTTACAGAGCTTTAAAATCATGGCCCCTATCCACCAGCATTACCAATCTTGGAAGAGCCAGGATCAATAAATTAATAAAAAGAAAATCTCCAACTGTATTCGTCTGAAAGATGAAAGTCATATACACGCAGGATGGCTTGGGGGTGAGTAAAATATGCCTTTAACACTAACCATAAATTCAGCTCTAGTATAACTTACTTTTTGTACACAGTCTGTGACATTTTCCAGCTAAAACGTTCCAGCCACGAGGAACATTTTATATTTTTTGAGTGACTTTAAGTCAACAATGACCAATCTAGGATGGTATGTAAGTTGATAGACCTGCTCTGATCCAATCATTAAATCAATGAGCACATGACTTACTAAAACAGCAACAAACAGATCAGAGCAGTTTTACTGGATTTAAAAAGAAATATGACAGGTTTATAGAAAAGTTGATTTGATCACAAACTTTTGAGAACAGGTAGGTCAGTTCAGTAATTTGTAATGTTTTTATTTAACCTGTTACACTAGTAAAAAATTTGCTCTCTAAAAAAATAGACCTATAGTTAATGGAGCTCAACATTGTAGAAAAATATGGTAACCCTTTGTTTTGATGGTCCCTTTTGAACAATCTGTTGATAATAAGTAGCTTTGCACCTACATGTCAACTAACTCTCATTAGAATATTAGCACACTCTCTAATCATGAAAAGCGCTATACAAATAAATTTGAATTGAATTTGAATTAATTAATATCTGCTAACTCTTTATTGTGATGGTCTCCCAAAAGACACTCTACTGAGATAACTTAAAGACACTATAAGTAACTTTGCAAGTACATATCAACTTATTCTAACCCTAACCCTACCAGTCTACTAATACTCTGCTAGCACTCTATTGAGGCCATAGGTGATCTCTTCCAAAGACCTGCCCTGCACCTTATTTTGTGAACAGACCTCTTCTTCTGGAGAGAGCACTAGAGACCTGCCAAGTGCTGGTGACCTTCTCACAGTACATCCTGGATCCATTGAGCAAAAAAGCAGTGAACATGAATGCAAGGCTCTGCAAGCAAATCGGAGAGTGCAGAGCAGAACACAGCAAACAGCAAGAACAAGTCATGGGGCCACTCTTTAAAAACACAGATGAACTTTATCATTAATTATCTCACAGCTTCCCTTCTTCAAGTTTCTGCACATAAATGCTTTCACACACCTTTATTAAAAGGGCACTGCTGTTCAACAGCTGCTTGATTTTAAAATCTCCATCTATACTATACTCACCAGTCTGTCTAGCTGTGCTCAGAGTCAACTAACATGAGCACAAAGAATCTATAGGAGGATATTTCTTCTTAATATTCAGCAATGTTATCGAATTGAGTGGATGAGAAGTGAACAGGGCTGATGTTGATCACTGTTTTCTCCAGAGCGGTTTAAAGATGTATTGTACTACTTGTATGTTCTGCACTGACAAAAATTATCATCTTAGTATTTCTGTCTTGTTTTCTAGTAAAATTACTTAGTAATATATCAAAAATATAAAAATATCTGCCAATGCGGAAAGAAAAATAATCCTCTTTAGCCTTTGAATTCTAATTAATTACTTTATCAGATTTATGGCAGATTTGTTTTAAATGTTATTTTAAGCAAAAACAAACTACATTTATATTTATATATATATATATATATATATATATATACATACATATACTGAATATATTAAACCATTTTATAAGTTTTCAAGATTTGGCAGCGAAGCGGTGTCTCATAGTAATCACTGACTTAGTTCTTCTGTCAGTGGCACTCACTTGATGAAAAAGAGGGCAGCCATTTCAACTTGGCACAGAGCACATTTCAATTTGGTAGATTGGGTGAAGATTTACTCTTTGCCAGCTGTGATTATGCTGACAAAGGGACTGAGGTGCCTGCCAGGACAATCAGATGAAAGTGCAATGCTGGGCAAAACAGTGTTTGAACTACCGGCGACTCAGCAGGAGTTTAAAACACATGCTCAGTTGATTCTCTTAGACAGCAATGCGATTAAATGAAGAGTAAAATTTAGAAAAGACCTTTCTTATGGAGTATAGCCCACACAAAACTATACTGACAGCATGCAAGTTTCAACATCAGGTAGATTAACCCCTTCCTACCAGAGCAACTGGTAGCTACTCTTTCGAGCCCTTGTTACATCTGTCTAATCTTCCAAACCCTTTCTGGACAGCTCAGTCTCTGACAATATTTGAGAAACAATTGAAAACCTTTGAAATAATCAAAAAGTAATCAGAACCTAGAATCAATCATATTTTCCAGGTCGATTTTTTCAAATATTTGCCCTTTAAAAACACTACAGCGTGTGGAGTCACGTGACCCTGCTCCGTTATTTCGCCTCCGCAAAGCAGATGTTGATAACAAAAGTGTTCACAAATGTCACACAGTATGAGAAGAGTTCAAGAAGATGGAAAGAAATAACTTAGGGGGGGATCGTTTCTCTTTGGTTTTTTGGGAACAGAAATGCTAAAACGGCAGCTTGGCCAGACTAATTTTGCTCGCGAAGTGAATGTAGCGTCAAAGGAAGTATGGGCGGGCCCAGGCTACTGCCAGACATGTACAAGACATAACCTGAGAGTAAATTCATGTTCAAATAGTGACATGACAAGATCACTAAGATCACCTCATGCAACCATGTCTCATTACAACAGTCTGTTGTTTACATTGATACTAGGGATGCAACGGTACAGTGAGCCCTCGGTTCGGTTTGTTTCACGGTTTTCTGGCCACGGTAACGGTTCGGTTTCGATACATCAATATTACGGTACAGTACTGTATGTGAGTTCTAACATAGCAGGAGGTCATTCGCCCTTTCTATTTCAAGTTACCAAGGTACAGAGACAATATTAAATGTAAAAAAGGTACATATTAAGTCAAAACACCACATTTATTTTTAAAAAACTCTTTCAAAATAAAAAGTCCAGTATAAAGTAAAATATAAACATGAACTTTATTCAAATAAATATTGACTGCAAAAAGAAAATACTTAAGTTTTCTAAACACACCATCAGACCAAACAACAATAACAAAGTGTATCACTAAGTGGTGGCGCTTACTCGCGTTGTAAAGTTCTGGAATAATTTTGTTGCTGAAACGTTAACCTATGCAGCCTGAGCCGGAAACAGAATTGATTCGCTCGTCTCTCGAGTCTTCGGGTTTTTCCGAGTCGTTCGTTCATCCCGTGACAGCCCCATAAGCTTCACCTATGCAGCCTGAGCCGTGTGTGACTGAACGAATCACTCCCAACGAGACGACTCGTTCTTAAAATTAAAAATGAACGAATCGTTCAAGAACGACACATCTCTAGTCTTGAGAAGTTCTGACCATCGCCTGATTGTCTATGCGCTTAATACATAGAAAATGCCAATTTTAATTAAAAGGAAAGTTTAATGCCTCAAATAGGTTACTGAAATATTGCGGCTCACGTGGGTGTACCGAACCGAACAGGGTGAACCGAACGGTTCGATAAACCACCGAAGAGATACTATTTATTTATTTTCTACTTTTCATAAGAAAAACATTGAAAAATTAATTTTGTTTCCAAAAGTGCAAGTTGTTTATTTATTCATTTATTTTTAAGAACAAAGTGACTGTTCGTTTTAAGCAATGTGTGCTTTAATTTCAGTTGTTCAACATTGATGTTTAATAAATAATCATAGATAGTAGATTAAATCAAGTAATGCACCCTTCATTCAAAAAATCTCTCACTTGTAATATGTGAGCATATTTACTGTACAAAACTTGTCAGTGAACTATAAGGGCAAAAAAATAAGATATATAAATAAAATAATCATAATCGTGTTAAAATGTTCAATTAATCAAGATTTTGATTTTAGGCCAAATCGCCCAGCCCTACTTTCAAATGCATTTAATGACATTTTAAAAAACAAATAAAAATTATACATACCTGTTCTAGCTTGTACTATTATGAGACAATGTAAAAAACCTTTTTATTGCTGGTCTTCTCATGTTATAGCTTTTATAAAATGAACACCTTGCTGTATACAAGCATCTGAGACAAAGTTGATCCTTAACTTACAGTGACATGACCTGTGTACCTTTGGTACCTGTCAAGCAGGCATAGTATCTTTAGGAGTAGATCAGGCCCACAACACCTGCATCACTCATTAGAGAAGCTCGGGATCATTGGACTCAAGCAGCATAATTAATGCAGGCCTTGTAAGCTGCTTTGTCTAAGAGTTGCTGCCAGTTTCCCCTAATGAGAGTCCATCCTGCTGCGATCCACAGAGCAAAGTGTCACAGTCCTGTAGCCTCATGCAAATGCTTTAGTCAAATGACCGGCACACTTACAGCCGGGGGTTGGGAGACATTGACATTCAAAACGCATCACCCACTTCACATTCCTGTTCCTCTCTGCAAACAAAATAAGGCTGTATTTAAACAACAGTTCCTGTAGTGCGGAGATGTGCTGGCTCTCCTCAACACGACAGCAGAGATGACCGGAGATGGACGATGCGACTGAAAACCTTCGAGTCCTGGCTGCAGTCGCTTCCTTCCTTTTCTGCATTCCTCTGTTTTTGAAGTGTGAAGAACAGCATGCTGTGTTTCTCCTGCTCTACACATTCAAAGACCATGTCTTGGATCAAGCATTTTACTGAACTTTTGCTCTCTTTAATGCTCGACATTTATCATACACAACATCAACACAACAGCGGCAGCGGCCGCAGCATACTTTAGCAGACACTTTTATCCAAATCCAAACTAGGATTCAGATACCTTTAGCCACTGTTTACATACCAGCACACGAGTCTGCGTGTGTGTGTGTGTGTGTGTGCGTGTGTGAGAGAGAGCTTTGTTACTGTCATTTATTTTTTTTTTCGCATGCAGCAACACTTGTATGCGTGTTAAAATATTTCTCATGCCAATAAAGCACCTTAAAATTGAATCAACGAGACAGACAGAAATCCTGACACCAGCCTGCAGTGTCCAGCTAGTCAAAAACAGATGCTTGTCTATGTCAAAACACAACACTTCTGTGGAGCTCTAATGGACCTTGGTTCGCTTGTTAAACCGAGCATTTAGAGAGCGCTGCATTGTGGCTAGGGACGCAATGCAGGTCAGCGGATAGATATCAGGGCAGGACAGACTCGTGGCAAAACTCCTCTGGGAACAGAAGCAGATCCCAGAGCAGCTGAGAGGAGCAGAAACCTGTTCCTGAGGAATCTGAAGAGTGCCAGAGAAGTACACATAGGCTACATCTTATGTTCCAGAAGCACACGCTCCAACCGACATAAAAACGACAATCTTCTTAAGAAATTAGGTAAAAAATGACCCCAGATAAATTCCAAGAAGTCTGCAAGAATGCTATTTTCTAAAAAAAAAAAAAATTATTACTTAATTTCTGCGTAAAAGAAGAAAACAACCGTTTTCTTTCTGACTGAATGAATGCCTGAAGACTCGTAAAAGAAAAACATAAAATTCGGCTTTTTTTGCAATGCATGCAGATCATCATAATAACCATAGCAGACCTAAGACTGGGTAGCGACATATCTCATTTTCGACAGGAATGAAATCAAGGCTGTGAAGTCCAAGTACAATGCCTTCAGTGGATCGTCCTGTTACAAGTTACAGATTGTGAAAATGACTTTATACAGTGTAAAGACTGGAGTCTTTAATATAGTGAACGACTTGATTAACATGCATACTATTTTTATCACCAGTGTCCAGCATTCGGCCACGCATGGTTTTATGCACAGCATATTTTAAAATGTGTAATTATGGGAAAATGTTTAAAAAACAATTATGTTCATTGGCGTGTCACTTCAAAACATCTCCCTTAGCAAAAAGCCTGGTTTAAGTTTTCAAATCAGTCTCATTTAGTGTTTGCAACCTGCTCTGCTGGGGATTTCTGATCATTTGATTGTTCCTGGGTAGAGGAGCGCAGCACTGCCAAGAATCAGGCAGAAAAACACATACTTGCAAACCATGACATGACATTCAAAAGGACACTTCCTCATCTCTTAATACATGCATCTAGTTTCACGGCACACAATTCATCAGTGCACATTATTTTAAGACACATCTGTCTGGAACAATAAAGGTTGAATAAAAGGTTTTGTTGATTTGTGCATTTGTGCAGTGGAAGAAAAGTGCAAGAACGTAGTTGATCCACAGCCTTCTGTTCTTAAAGACAAATGCTCACATTCTTGTGTCACATTTGCCAGAAGACAGCAACCCTCCAGTTCTCCTTCCTAGCCAGCGAAAATTCCTAATTCTAGAGTCAGAAATAATCTGCCCACTAAAAAGGCCATACAATTTTGCAGTTGTGTAAGAGATTTTCAATAAGAAGTAGATTTGCTTTTGTCTCTAATGCTAAGGATTCAGAGAAAGAGATTTCCCTGAACAAATGAGATTAATTACCTTATTCTGATCAGTCCAGTACAAGAAGTAGCCCCTCGGATCCACACGCAACGTCACCGGCGTAACTGTGGTGCAGTCCTACAAAAACACAAGAGGGAAAGTTCAAAACCTTAGTTAATCTTCAAAACCAATTTTATATTTCTAATGAAATCCGAGAGCTCTCTGACTCTTCATTATACCATTATCAAGGCCCAGACCCAGAATCAGTGGCCTGTAGCACAAAGCGAGAGGCACAAGCTTGCAAAAGTTCCAGAGTAAGTTTTAAGTAGGCAAAACCTAAACGAATCGAGCCTGGTTTCGATCGGGTTCTGAAAACGGCTGCATGCTACTGACCACAGGGGTCCTACCGTAATGTTATAAAGCCATGAGTAGAGTTTTTGTGCACAAAGAAAACAAAAAATAACGACGTGAAATTCATCAAAATCAACAAAGGTCTTACGGTTTGTGACGACTTAAGGATGAGTGATTACTTACAGAACTTTCATTTTTGGCTGAACTACCTGAGACTGAAGTGTGGTAGATGAATTATGGCATGTTTCTGTTCATGTAAGAAACAGAGAAATTAAAGAGAAGGAGACGACTGTAGTTCCTGCAAAACAAACCTCATCGTGAAGGTCTGGTGTGAGCAGCTCGTGTGACATGTAACCCTCAGGACAACTTTACATAGCAGCTGCAGATATTACTGGAGCTCTATAAAAAGACCCACACGCCTTTGTTATGTGGCGATTTGTAGCTCCTAAATTTCAGCAGGGGCCGATTACACATGCCAGTGTCCAAAACACTACATCTGTGACCAGCATGCACTGAGTAAGGGATAATGGACAGGCAGCCAATAGTTCTCGCAGAAATAAGCCCGGACAGTGTGATCACGCTGAAGGGGCTTATTTCGCGATAACTACCGGCTGCCTGTATATTATCCCGCTTATTACAAGGCTACTTGTCACATAAGGAAAAAAAAACGAACATGAATATGAATTTGAAACATTTTATTGGCATATTTGTTTTAAATTAACATTTTCATCGTTCAGCGAAACGATATAGTACAACGTGACTAACATTCAACCGTAAGACAATTTATAACATCTACATATGAATAATATTAATTATTAATAGGAAAATTTTCCATTGTAAATTGTGGTTGTCAAGTGTTTGTCACAAGATGGCGCCAAACGGTAATCTTTGTTGGCGCGGAGGGATTTTAAACATAAGTAGTGCCGGCTATGCGTTATTACTTTGGAGCGGTTATTATTCAAAAAGACGAACCTGCAAATGTCTCAACTGACCAATCAGAATCAAGCGTTCCAGAGAGCCGTGTAATAATAATAAATAACCCCCCCCAGATAACACAGCAGAGGTTTTACGAGTGTGTTCAATCAAGCACAAAGTCAACAACTCGTCTGACCGGTTCCTGTTTCTAACTGATTTATTGCTGGGAGGTTTTTGGATGCAGGTTCTGCCACCGAAAGACAAACACTTGCCAATAACCCTGGTATTGACATGTTATAGGTAACAGAGGGAGTTTAATCACATTGTGTCCTTCAGTGATTCAAAACCAATGTTCAGCTCTATTGCAGTATTCAAAACAAGCATAACAAGAGTCCGGGCTCTGCTTCCGACTGGCTTTAAAGCTTATAAAAACATTTGAGATACACATCACATCAACTCTATTAAAAAAAGCCGCACTTTAGGTTTCATTTGGCAGCTTATTCCCTTTATTTCCTGCAATGAGCACAACATTAAGCAAAAGGATCAAACGGATCTGCTGAAAAACTCTGGTTTTCGAAAGCCTCTTCCGGAAAACCACTTTCCTTTTCAGTTTGACCAGCGAGACCACAAAGACTTTAAAAGCTAAAGTGAAACAGGATGAAGAAAGGTGAAAGAATAAAAGGGGCAAAAGAGGAAGGAGTGCACAGGACAAAAACATGTGAGCTGCGGGGAAACTCAGGAAATCAGCCTGGAATGACCACAAACCGGCAAAAACAGGAGCGTCTGATGCATCCCTGCTCCTCACGCACATGTTCGGAAACACGGCTGTCCCTAGGGAGATCAGAGAAAGTGATCCACTACTTCAAGACTACATAATTTATCAGCACTTCTGATATTTAATTTCTTTCTTTCTTTCTTTTTTAAACAACAACTGTAAATCTACATGGAAACGTGAAGCTACGTGAAAAACATGTGAATTAAATGTAATATCAGCTTCTGTTCTGAACCCACTTAAACGCTCTCATTTAGATTTATTGATTTAGCAGATGCTTTTATTCAAACTGACTTATATATGAGAAATGTAACAAAGTAACTCATCCCGAGGCTTGCTAAAATTCATTTTATTTTGGCTTCTCGTCATCAGATTTTTAAAACTGACTAGTGGTTATAACAAGTCAATTCCTCAGTTATTTGAAAGAAGCCCTGTATAATTAGACTTGTTTTTAGTTAATCTCAATCCAATAAGTAATTACATGGTGTCTTTTTATTCGAAAGAGAGAATCACGATACTGTACAGTGTGTCCTTGACTCCCAAAAGTTTAAAAACCTTACTTTTTTTGACCTCACTAACTATATGGTTGCTGAATGAAAAATCAACTAGTCAACCATCACGCCAGTTTAGGACACAGTAAGATCGGAGCTCCATCTTCACGCATTACCATCAATAATAATAATCATAAACAACTCTCTGATCTGCTGTGATGGTTCAGTACACGCTGGCACTTTTCAAAAACATCCATTCATTCATTTATTCATTCATTTCACGAGTTCAAAGGCAGGGCAAAGCACTGCAGATATTGAAGAACATTTCTGAAGCACAGCAGCACATTGCTAGACATGTTCATATAAACCTGCAAAGCCACTTCTATCTTATACAAAACCTCATCTCCATGCCAAACACAACACAGTTGGCTTGGACTTATTAACAAAACAATTCTTATATGTGCAATCAGTTTGAAAAACCAATAATACAACGAACCTATTCATAATTTGTGTCAAACTCACATTGCACTGTAATTGCAAGGTAATGTAGTTATCACTGTTATGATCGGTTACGTTCGTCCCTCCATGAAGCTCTGTATCAGCATTTTGTTTGGCTAACCCTAACCAGACCACTTGGACTTGATGACCTGTGTAGACATCTTTGACCTTTTAAGGCAGAAGAGTCCATGAAAGGGGATAATATGAGGAAATATCGGAACAAGGAAATGTTACCTTGAAAACAATCATTACATTTCCACGATTACCTGCCAGGTGCACATGCTTCAGTTGTCATGATTTAAATGGCACCACTAACTCGCTTTTAAAGAAACGGAAACAGTTACGCAAACATGATCTATATTGTACACACGCACTCACACAAATAATGTATATATGTAGAGTAGGATATATACTCCTACACTATATATCAGCCTTTACTCAGCATCATGTCGATCCAAAACAAGGATGCGTTTCTGCAATGTGTTAAACTTATGATACTTTGGAGAAACGCTTGGGATCTGGGATGGGTTCCCAGCAATTTTCGTATTTATGTTGTACGAGTTTGAAAGACATGACAACAGATGACATTTTAATTTGGACAACTGTATCCATAAAAAAAAAAAAAAAAAATCAAATTTAAGATGCAAAGCACTCCGAGAGAAAACAAGCATCTGTGTAATTGGACTTTTTGACAGAATCTGACAGTTAACGTTACAGTCTCACTGCTGCACAAGAACATTCTAAAAAAGGGAAACGGACTGAATTCGACTTGCATGTTACTCACATCGTCCCATTTAATGAATTTGCCGCCGGTCCTCAGGCTCTCGGTCACCGACACGCGTTTGAGCTGGAGCGCGTGAACTCCCGGCTGCGCTCCCGCCATCTGCGCGCGTCTGCTGCTGCTGCTTCTCCTCAGATCTGAAGCTCTCACACTTTCGCTGCTGCCTCTCTATGAAAGAGCTCTCGGCTCGCTCCCGAGATCAGATGCGCGCTCTCGTTGGTCCTTGCGCTCCAGAGTGCGTCGCCGCCAACATGCGCGCAAACCTTCAGAGAGGAAACATTAAAGATGAAATGAATCGTGACATACAGATGATTTGAGCTTTTGTTCTATAGTATCACGCGATAAGAAACAGCTTTAAGCAGGACATTTTAAGTCGTCTACAATATTAATAATGCATTACAAAAAATAAGTCAATTAACTGGTAATTATAACCGGCACAAAACCTAAATAATATAGAAGCAATATAAAAAACAAACAAACAAAAACACACAATTACTCTTGTCTGTAGTTCACAGAATAGCGAATGATAGTGAATTATTAATCCATTATGATAGACTCATTCAGTTAAGAGTCACTACTCGCTGGAGTTACGAAAATAACGTAAATTTCGTGACCCTGACACGAATCAATAGATT
>JAUCMU010000021.1:15841994-15874254 GCA_032275025.1 Enteromius treurensis
CTAACCCCACCTACAATCCCTGCCGGACCTGGGCCTCGAACCTGCGACCTTTGGGTTACAAACCCAACTCCCTATCCATTAGGCCACGACTGCCCCCTAATGTAGTTTTCAGCATTAATCCATAATAGTAATCCATAATAGTAATAGTAGTAGTTTATACTCATTTAACGCCCTGTCAGCATCTTATACCATTTACATTTCAAAAACAATAAAAAATTACAAGTATAACAATTGTTATATTAAAAAACATATGATACAAATCTGGTAAAATGACACTAAATGACTATAATACGCAATAAAAAAATGTTCATCCTCTGGTGTCCTCTAACAGCAATATCCACCAGATTATTCATTTAGATGCGTTTTAAATGCTCATGAATGTTCACCTGAATCAGGCCAGATGACTTCAATAAAGGAAGCAATATTTCCCAAAGTTTAGCTTGAAGTAGCAATTTGAAATTTGAATTTTCCCCCTCACAAACACGTTACAATACATTAATTGATGGACCGGAGTGGTGAGGATTATTGTGGCGTTATTTTCAGCTGTCTGGACTCTCATTCTGACAGCACCCATTCACTGCAGAGCATCCGCTTGAGAGCAAGAGATGCAATGTTGAAACAAACATTTAGTGTAGAATCCAAAATGTTCTGTATGAATTGACACGAATGAATGCACAATTTGCCATTTTTAGATGCTGAATGCTGCATGTTTCAGACCGATTCACTGAGACGAGAGCAGTCATTCTGACTGGATGTGCTGCAAAAGTGACCTTGAACATACAAAACATGCTCCTGCATTGATTATGCACGTATGAGGCAATGCTTTATTTTCAAAACCTTTTTAGTAAAGTGAAAGCTGCAGTCTTTATGATGCAAACACGTCCACCAGTTTTAGGAGCTTTTCAGTTTTCAAGAACTCTATTCCTGAACTTTTGAGTCTGTCTCAAGCAACGAGTAAATGAACTCACCTGAGACTCAACTTACCTCTTTCTAGACTTGTTTTGCGGAGGTAACATCACACAAACAGAGCCGACTGACAGACACTTAAGGCACTGGATTAATTAGCACCAAATAAGAGGCACTTAACAAATACATTGAGTTTATTCAGAAGTCAGTAGTAAATTTGGAGCAGTCAATGTTATCGATATGCTTTTATGTGGTTTATATGCTTGATTGGTACAATGACTTTTAGTTGTTTTCCCTCCATTTGGGGACGAACAACACCACGCAATCAATAACTGATACATGTAAGAATACCTTTACTGTCCCTCTTATTAGAAAACCGAGCCCTTTTTGGATAAAAATGCCAATTTGTATAAACTGCGAATACAAAAAAAGGATAAAATTTACTTTCAAGAAAACAATAAAATAAAATCATATATACAAACCTCTGTACATAAATGTGTATATATCGAGGATAAAAACATCGGGTAAAAATGGGAGAAAGAGGGAACTTTGATTATGCGACACCAGAGTGGTTTGAATTGGTCACGTGTCTCAATGATAATGTGCATAAAAACCCTCCATTCATCTCAAGTGGAGTTTTAGTTAAACATGCACCATCTGCCAAAAACACCCAGAATTCCCTGACTCCGGTTACACTGCATCTATATTTGCTGTCATGCGGCGAGGCGCCTGAGGCCTGGAGTGATGTGAAATAGACTGAGTCTCTAAGCTTGTATTGTCACCCGGGTGCAGGCTGAGCGCGCCGATCCAGCAGTGGACAATAATCAGCCGTTATGAGCGGGGCTGAGGTGAGGTATTCATCATGCCATACTGTCAGGGATAGGTTGATGGAAAATCGTTGGAAGAGGGCCGACGCGGATGTCTCTGCTAGACTATTCTGTTTTGCTGGCTTATTGGACGATTCCCGAGTCGATGGAGGTCTGCTTGCGAGTGGTCTTCGGAGGGGGAGGAGGAGGGGTCTTGCTGGGTAATGGAGGCGGAAGGTGCTGGAAAAACCAGGAAAAAAAAGAAAAAGAGAGTTTTTAAAACAGTGGAGTTAAGCATTAATTCTTCATTACACGAGTCACTGGAGAGATCAAATGGTGCAGCTTCCAGGCTAAACTCCACATTACATTCCCTTCAGGTCTCTGTGATGATATCTGCTCTCTTCATATGAATAATATACGAAAGCAACACTAAACAAAATATATATTAAATATATATAGAATATTGATATTTTTTGTAAAAAATAAAATAAAATAAAAAATTCTAAGACCATTAAGCAGTCATAGAGATAGATAGAGAGTAAATAATACAAATAAATAAAGATATATATATATATATATATATATAATGATTGAATTAATAAAGTAGATCTAATATTACTAAAAAAATAGAAAAAAAGTCAAAAACTTTTCAGATGTTTGGGTTTGTGGCATATATTTTTAAAAATAAATGATTTACATGTTTAAATGAATTAAAAGTAACAGTGAAAACATGTATAGTGTTAGAAGAGATTTCTATTTCATTTCAATGCTGGTTAGGGTTTCCACAAAAACACGGAAGAAATGACTCTTTTGCATTAAATTAGCATATTAAAATGATGCCTGGAAGAATTCTGAAAACTCAACTTCATTACAAATCATCCCCACACCAAGCCTTTGAACATTAAGTGTACCATAAAAGAATATTTTACAGCCTGCCATTACACAGCAAAGAACTTCAAGCCGTTTTGCCCTTTAACACTGTAATATGACGTAACTTCCAGCGGCTGCAGAGAAGGTTAATTAAACAGCGTCTGGGATTTTTTTTTTTTAAGTACAATCCAGCAGAGAGAAAGAGACTCAGACACGAGCGGCAGTTCGAGGGCACCTTCATCTGCTCTGGTCAAGCTGTGTTTGACCGTCACACACATCCTGAGCGCTTCACACGCTTCAAACGCCTAAACTGACAAATCACCTGAACATAACACTACACTGACCATCCAACATCAGGAAGGGATTTCTTCATGGATTCTTAACCAGTAATGAGCATGCAGAAATAATGGAAAATAAGATTAAGCATCTTCATAAATACATGTGTGACCCTGGACCACAAAAACCAGTCTTAAGTTGCGGGGGTACATTAGTAGCAGCAGCCAAAAATATATTTTATGGGTCAAAATTATAGATTTTTCTTTTATGCCAAAAAAAAAAATTAGGATATTGATTAAAGATCATGTTCCATGAAGATATTTATTTTTGATTCTTAATATGCATTGCTAAGAACTTTATCTGGACAACTTTAAAAGGTGGTTTTCTCAGTATTTCGATTTTTTTGCACCCTCAGATTTCAAAGAGTTGTATCTCGGCCAAATATCGTCCTATCCTAACAAACTTCTGACTGGTTTTGTGGTACAGCACAGGGTCACATGTGTCAGTCGCTGTCGGATGTGGGCTGTGTGTTTTACCCGCTGGTGTGGGAGAGGAGGAGGGGGCGTGGTCGGACTGGCCAGGTCTGAGTTGTCCATCAGGTTTCCATAGTCGCCCATGCTGCTCTTGACAGGAAGTGGGGGTGGAGTCTCGCCCTTATCTCCATAACCCGTCCCATTCAGCTCTAGATCTGCGTGGAAACAAGATAGATCGCAACATGACGATGCATGACATTTTCACCTGTGCCTAAATCTTTCTTAAATCATTCCACTCCAAATCCCATTCCAATGTAAACAAGCTGTTTTAGGAGGCCTGCTCACTGATTCCAGCACGCGCTGCAAACTCAGAATTCAGAGAGCGTTCTGAACCCACGGGAGAGTAAACGCCTCGCACTAGAGTCTGAATCCATTAACGTTTTCACAAGCGGTGAGTGGGAGACCAGATCAGACACGCTTTCATCTGAGTTATTTAACACCTCTGCAGCCTCCCAGAGTCCTGCGTTTCACATCACAGCGTTACGTTTGTGTGTCACCACATTACAGCATCAGACAGAGCTCCAGACGTCAGCAAACGCCTCATATTTTGAGGATGTGGTTTAAGGCGGGAGAACGTTTGGTTGCATTTAAATTCACCGACTGTTACACGACATGAAGCATTCGAAAACATATAATCATAAATAAAATATCGTCATAACAAACACATTCAACTTGGATGAAAGGCAAGATGGAGTACAATTCAAAAAGAAAAAAAATTCAAACATTTTTCTGGATAAATAATTCCTTAATAGGTTTGCTGCCTTATAACATAAAAAAATGTATTTATATGAGTGAGAAATGAAGTAAAAATGGCTATTTATAGGAAGAAAAAAATTGCTAAGAGTTTGTACCATATGCTTTTTACACCTCGAATAAAGCAATAAACTGATATCCTTTTTAAAAGCTAATATTAGCATAATAGCATAATATTACAAACATTTTTTTTATTTTTTATTAATACCATTCTAATAGCCTTAATATAGACTTCTATTTACTATGGACAGATTCAGTATTGCATCACAGGAATAAATTACATTTTAAACTAGGCTATTCAAACAGAAAACGGCTCTTTTGAAATGCAATATTTGACAGATTTCACTTTGTCTTTAATCAGTTTTATTGGTGAGCTTAAGAGTCTTCTTTCAAATACGAGAAAAAGTAAGTAAATAAATAATCTTTTCGACCCCAAACTTTTAAATGATAATGTACATCAAGGACTTGGATAATTATCAACAGCTCCATTTGTTCCAACAGCTAAAATATGATGAATGATGTTGATAAAACAACACCAGAGGATAATATGTGAAGCCAACGCTAGTTCTGCTGCATTTCAGCAGATCAAAGAGAGTTTGCTTTTATTTATTATTACTTCAAATATGCAGACCGCTGTAGGCACGCAGGTGTTCAGATGTGTGATTAGATGTCTCCACGCTGAATTTCTCATATTTACTGTGGCCTTTTAGCTTAAGTCATTCAAATGATGCCAAAATGTAAGCTTTGGACGGTTGAAGCTGTGGTTTTTCAAGAGGCATTGTTATGCATGACGCGAAACATGACGCGAGCTGTTGTACAGTTACTGTAAACCACAGCTTCATACACAGAGCTTAACGGTTATTCCATACACACAGTAAGGTTTCACAGAATAAAACAGAGCAAATAAAGTGCAATGGTATTAATAAACTGCATAAACTGTATTCTTCCGCCAAACAATTTAGTCCCGATTTAGTTGTTTAGTAATTTATGAATCAGAATCAAGAATCGCAACTGTTTGTGGTTTATAATAGCCTTTATATATATATATTATAACAGTGTTCTAGGTTCTGCTGTAGGTGGGCGGGGCTTCCTTATCTTAGTCTGCTGTAGTACAACTGGCCCAATTTCATCGTGTTTTGAAATTAATCTGGAGGGGAATGTGTCAGATCAGAGTGAAGTATGACATACTGGATCCAGACAGTAAGCTGAACTGCAGTTTGGCCCGGGGCGTGATGGGAGGTGGGACGCTGGGTGCAGACGGGTTGGCAGGGGCTCCCGGAGACACCGACAGTCTTTTCTCACCCAGCAAGTTGATCACCTGACTCTTCGGCCTCTGGGGCCTCAACGGACTGATCTGGAGAGAGGGAAAACATGACAGATACACATTACACGCTTTCTGGGAACCACTAATGAAAGGTTAACATAAATGAAGAGTAAATAGGACGGCCGCTCAAAATGTGGCCATGGAAATGGAAACGAATGGAAAGAGTAAAGAGCAGCCGTTCAAACAATACACATTAATATACATGAGCATACAGGCTTATCTAATGCATAATTTAGCAGGCGTATGAATTATTCCAGTTGTAAATGACCATCATTAATATACCATCAGTAGAATAAACTTCAAGGGACGGATACAGGCGGCCAAATAAGTCACTCTTGTGTCACCTGGAACTTGCTGACACTTTGAACCTGCTTGTTTGCAACACAACATCTACAAATGGACATGATGCTAAATTTAAATCGATACAGTAGGTGACACCGGTGCAAATGTGAGCAGGTGTATTATTGCATTGTGATTTTGCATTTCAAACTTGAGATTTTGCACATTATTTGAGTGAAGTAAGATTTACAGTGACAAATTAAATTGTAACATCATAACGCTTTTAAAAAATGTGAGACTATCGGGCGATATCCTACGCAAGCTATGACGACTTCTATTCTAAAAAAAAAAGATCTATGCCCACCACTTAAAAAAATACATGAAACTAATTAAAAATTAATATTATATATTTATATATAAATAAATTAAATACATAAAATGTTTAAATTATTCATTAATAATATAGATATTTGCATTTTTTATGTGTCAGAAGTATACTTATTTATACATTTCTTTTTTATTTTCTCATTAAAAACTTGAATAAAAAAGACATTTGGAATAGAAAAACTAAATAACTACAATTACAAACACATTTATATTTGTGTCCTTCATCGGATAAGGACATTAACAATAAAAAAAGAGAAAGATTGTTAAAGATGTACAAAAAAAAAGAAAAAAAAAGAGCCAGACGGCCTTGTTATCAACATGACAGATTAATCGAGCAGTAAATCAGATTTGCAGCTCTTGCTTTATTGTCTGACTGTGAATTGCAGAGGTCAGCGGCCTATAGAAAGGGTCGAGCTCATTATGATGATTTATAAAAGACAAACTATTCAGAAGGTCTGGGTCTGAGTAATTATTGCGCTAGTTCTCCTTCATTCAGAAATGCAAGGTTAGGTGCTTCCCTCACGATGCCACAATACCTGGTCAAGTCAGAGAGGCTCTGAACGGGTCAATTTATTCTTATTACGTGCTGTTTGTCCTAGAGCTGCTAGTATTCATATTCAAAGAATATGAATCATTTTCACACACAGCCTCAAAAACAGAAACAAAAAGGTGAAAAGGACTGCTCTAGGAACCATTCGTTAAAATGGAAAGCAAACAAATGAAAGTCTTTCAGTTAACAATGCATTCAAAACTATGTGGCTATTACAAACCTGTCAAGAACATGGACAAGAACATTTAACTAATTGGCACGCACAATGAAAAAAAAAACATGCTTTTTGAAAATTGTTAAAAACAAAGTTATCTGTTTTTGCAAATGAACTCTTCAAATATTCTTGTCATTTTGAACAATTATTTAAATTATAATTATTTTAATTTGAGGAACCTCAGCTTGCTTTATTTCAGTTAACTGGCAATGCAATATTTTAATAATTAACTTTTACTAATAATTAATTTGACTAACTTTTTTTTACTAAAGATATATATTATTTTTTTTAAAGAACTTTATTTGTGTGGTTCGTGTGGACTGACACTCACCGTCTCTGACAGAATGACCGCCTCGCTAGGCTGCAGCGGGATATCAGCCGTCTTCAGCTCCTTATCAAACAGCTCCTGGTGCTTGCTGTTCCTCTTCTCTTTCTTTTTCTCCTTCCTGTCTTTCTCAGGTTCGTCTCGATCCAGTTTATCCTGAGACTTACAGTGCAGCTTCTTTGGTAAGAGAGGCTCCAAGGCAAATCTATCAGATGAAAGAGAGAAGAGGAATCAAATGAGGAGAGGAGGATGGAGATAATCGAGCGGCGGCTGTGTTTTATTGGATAAGACTTCTGGGCTGTTTAATATCGCAGAGAAGCCTCTTATGAAGTCTTGAGCAAATATTAGCACTCATTTGACATTTAGCTCCAACTGTAAACTCAAAAGCACATTTCTGGTGTAAGTCTCATGGCAACCAACTCTGTCAGCTAATTGAAAATGACACATTCTGTTTTTATAACATAGTACCTCAGAGATCAGGGTCCAGTCCTCTCTGCTGTTTTGGTTAATAAATGAGTTATATTTTTACAGGCATTACCAAAAATAAATATATATATAATTAAAAAAAAAAGGACAAAAAGAATATACAATAAATACAATTTAACATTAAAATAAAAATAAATAAGCTAAAAATATTAATATTTGAATTTTTAATAAATAAAAAAATTACAAAAGGTTTTTTCATTTTCAATAGGATTATATATATATATATATATATATATATATATATATATATATATATTTTCCCCTATATAAAGTTTAAGTTCTTTGCATTATGTCTTTGTTTAAAATATATTTATAATTTTCTATATAAAATTTATATTTTCCGTTTTAATTAAACTGAAGAAAAATAAGGACATAAAACATACATTACAAATAAATTGTAGCTATTAAAATGCAAAAAAAGGTCAGAAATATATAGTGTCTTTGTTTTCAATATCTTTTTGAAAAACATTTTGATCAGTCTTAACTGATGCATCAAAATACATAAATCATTTTCATATTTTTGAGAAAATATTATGCCCTTAACGCTAATGATACCCAAATAACATTTAAATCAACACAATCTGCAATAACGCTCTTTAATAAATCACAGGCAACCAAAAAAAGCACAAAGGCACATGATTGATGAGCGTTAGTACGCAGCGGCACTGACTCGAAACGCTCTCATGCCGGCTCGTATCCTGTGCCGTTTCTTAAAGTAAATGAAAAGCACAGTTTGTTAGCACAAGCGTACGTGAACCCAGACAGCTGTGTCATCACTATTGGATTTCAAGTCCAGAGCTCAGAACAAACTAGTTTCTTAAAAAGGCAGCGATCATACATCATCCATGCAAACGATAGAATCTCTGCATTAAAGTGCGTTTGGTATCTGCTGACCTGGCCGAGAATGAGACTCCCAGGTGGTTTTGTGCAGCAGGAAGCAACGAAAAAGCCGAGCAGAATCTCTGACTCTCATAATCAGAATGTCGGGCTCAAGCGAATCAAAGCGCTTTAATGAGATGGATTAACTAATCAAACGAAAGCTCTGCCCTTCACAATTAAACAGCAGCGGAGGGCATCGCTGATAGAATCGCTCTCCTCAAACACGCACTAATTAATCCTTAAGGCGGCGCTACACCCAGATCCTACACATATAAAACACATCGGATTCTGTCTGGACTGACGGAACGTCTTAAAGTGAAAGAAGATGATGTTCTTGGAGAAACAGCAGGTGATTCGGTGCATTACGGCCGGAAGCGTGAATGAGAACAGACTGCCTGCTAAGAGAAATGACAAAGGACAGAATCGAAAAAAGTCACTCTAACCGAGGAAGTGTTCTGTGCTAGTCCTTCTGTAACGGTTATAAGAAGAAAATAAATCACTGTCAGCAATACAGCCTGCTCAATATAGAGGTCTTAATCAGTACTGATGCTGAGAGACTTACCGTTATTGAAATAATTCAACACTTTACATCATGTTTGTTAAACCGTTTTGACACAGATTAGATGTCAACTATAGGCTTGTAGTGTTATTTTAGTAACATTCTATCATTCTTCTTGTTTATACGTTGCATTGATTTTTTCTTTTTAAGTTTTCTGTTGTTAATTTTAGCTTTAGTAAATATTCTATTATACTGTGGGTTTGGTTAATATTTTGAAGCTTTTCATGTTTGAAGTTTTTATTTTAATACAAAATGTAAGTTTTTGCTCATTTGCTGTGTTTGTTTCTTAATTTGTTTTTAAATTTTAATGTATTTTTAAAATTTTATTTTGTTTTTAAATATCAATATATATTTATAAAATGTTAAGTTTAGTTTATTAAGTTTATATATATATATATATATATATATATATATATATATATGCATGTATAAATATATTTATTTAATAAATAAGTAAAAAAAAAAAAATAATTTATTAAATCACCATAAAATAAAAATGTACCTAACTAATAAGGTTTAGGGACTAGAACGATTTTTAAAGGACATCTCTTTTGCTCAAGGATGTATCTATTAAATATTATTACTTTAAATATTTTACTTGTCTATTGGAATACATTTTTCGAATGTAATGTATGTCTATGATCAATGCCGAATTCTCAGCATCATTACTCATATGATCACATGACTGCTCATTAAACATTTCTGATTATCAGTGTTGAAAACATATTTCTGTAGAAAGTGACTTTTGTTCAGGAATGTTTGATGAATAGAATGATAAAAAACAGCATTTATTTACAATAAAAATCTTATGTAATATTATAAGTGTCTTTACTGTCAGTTTCGGCCAATTTAATCCATTATAAAACATATGCATAAAACTGTAGTAAGAAAGAAAGCAATAAAGGAGAAATATCTGCAGATATACTGTATTGCTCCAGCAGTAGTCTGGATGGTGTGTGTGTGTGTGTGTACCCGTCTGATCCCGGTCTGGAGGGAGAGTTGTCGGATGATATGGAGGTCACAGACGCGACAGACAGCGGTCTCTGAGACGATGGCATGGTGAAAGAGCGAACCATTGAACGCGGTCGACTGCCCCGGCGCTCGTCCGACACGGGAGGCTGAAACAACACCAGGACATTTCATCAGCTCTTTAAAAAAGCCAACACAGGACACACACGATACGGTTTTTATGATCTTTTTTTTTTTTCTTTTCCTGACACTAAACGACCTCTGTTGTGATTGGCTAACCTCTATCAGCGTGAAATGAGTAACAATATGTGACCCAAGCACGTCCTGATTTTGCCGAGTACTATGTGTCTCTAGGTCAAACATATTTTGTTGACCGTAGAACAACATTTTAATAAAAAAAATTAGTCTTACCATATCTCTACACCTAAACCTACCCTTAATATGGATCGACCAATATGTGTTTTTAGGACCGATGCCGATTATTAAAGACATAGTAGACGATAATTCATATTTTGAACCGATATACGTATGTTTGGTATAACAATGAATGTCAAAATTAAGAAAAAGAAGGGCTCAAGGGCTCGGTCAGATGTTGACCCAGGGAATCAGGTTAGCAGTGACCCGACGCTTCGATCTGAACATAAACAATGTATCCGTGTATGGGTGAACTATCCCTTTAAGAGTTCGACCACACAGCGATGTAACAGTAGATTTCTGCTGCAAACAGGCCAAGCGTCTGTGTGTTTCTGCGGATTCTCACTGCTTTAATAATAGTCTTCGCCTCTTTTTGTGTGAATCTCATAAAGATGTGATTATGAACTGCTCATCTCTTCCTTATCCTCCTCCTGTCCTGTCCTTAAAACAGATATATGTAGCAAAGATCAAGTTTTTCCACACACTGTATAGAAAGCTTCGCTGCTAATTCTAGCGCCTTGACAGAGCGCAGCGATCAATAACTGCCAGCTACAGCAACTCTCTCTCTCTCTTATGTGTTCTCTCCCTTTCTCTACCTGTCTTTCGTACTCTTTTGTCCCCGTCTCTCATTCCCTCCCAAAGACTCCCAGCATTCTCCTGTCAGATATCCAAGCACATCTGTTCAGACCGGAGAAGAGGTGTGATTCTTACAGTGTGTTTGGGAATGTCTTTGTCACAGTTGCATATATGTATATACAGTATACACACACACACACACACACACACACAAACACGTATGAAGTGTAGCACAAAAAAAAAACATGCTCATGGCTAGTTTATCAAACCTCATTTCCAAAAAGCAAAAGCATATTGTCATTAACTATAAACTATTTAATAATTCAATTATCATTAAACAGTAGCATTAGTACAACTACAAATCTTATTTTTATACCAGCAGGATGTGAATATGGATAATATTATATAAAAGGGAAGAAGGCAAGATGTCTTAAACTGAATATGGGTTCTTATTTAACAAGAAAACAATTTTAATCGAAAGGTAGAAGAAAATGAGACGCAATCTTAAAATATGTTAAAACTATGCTGTAACTTTTCTTTTTTTTTTTTTTTTATACGTATATATAATTAATACTATTCGTTTTTTTTATACATTAAATATGGCATTGATTGGCATGTTTTTGACAGTGAGGATAATTAAAAGGTAATGAGTTTCTATAACAGCACTGATGAACTACATGATGAAGACACAAAAAACAGGCTTATATGAAAGACCATTCAGATAGTAAACCTATAATAATTTGATTAACAATGTAACAGCGCAGATAAAAAATAATTGTAATGAAAACATAAATATATAAAGTGTGTGTGAAGACAGATGTTTTCCTAGGAACCATGGTTTCCACCATGGAATAAAATAATAATAATAGCTGCAGGAATTTTTAGGAACATAGACTTGCCTGAATTCATGCTAATTTTCTTTTCCTAACAATTCAAACTTTTTTCTTTTAATTCCAAGTTGATATCTCACCCTTTTTTTGTTCATGCCGTTGAAAAAAAATCATAATTTTCTCTTTTTATTTTGTATTTCTGAGTATTGTAAATTGCACAATTTGGGATTTCTGATTCAGAAATTGCAATTTTGAAAATAAAAGTCTGAAGAATTGTGAGATATAAACACAGAACTGCAAAGAAATTGTTTAAACAAATAAAATAACAATAATAAAAATAATAATGAAACAGATTCCATAGTGGAAACCATTTCCTGCTGTATCTATTTTCCAAAATGGTGTTAGTTTTTGTCATATTAGTTAATAATCATTACATAATTAAAGTTTTTAAACAATGTTTTACAACAAAATTGCTTAAAAAGTACTTATTTTACACGCATATTGTTGTAGAGGATGAACAAAGTATTCAGCCTAATAATACCATCAGTGACTACTTTTTATAGTTACCTTGGAATATTATTTAGACTAACAGCTCTATTAAAGCAGTAACAGCATTTAAAACTGCAATGATACAATGCCTCATAATCATCTAACAGCTGCCATGACTTCATTCAGTACAACACTTCTATAGTGCTTCTCACAATACGCATTCCAAAGCAGCTTATCTTCATAAAGCAGCGTATTTAAATAATAATGCACAGTAAGCGAATCAAAAAAGCATCTCAAGGCAGCGAGGAAGAAACCAAGACCCAACACAGACAAACATGCAACACACAAATCAGACAGAGAATGCGTGCAATGGTTCATAGTGATCTGTTTGTATAGTGAGGTAAGAGTCCATCCTGAGGTCATGTGATGCATGCAAGCGAGGTGTGATGAAGAGGATCTGTGAATGCGTGAAGGCGGGTGGTTATGGCTGAGTGAATGATGAAGGCGTAATGCAGCATGATTTGTAATGCGACTGTCCGCTGGGACTCACTAGTGTTCTGACGCCATACTGCTTCTCCACCTTCTCTCTCAGCTGTTTGAAGCACGCCTCCAAACGCTCGTGAAACGGCCGGAGAGCCTCCGTCACCTTCTCGCCGTGGATGCGAACGCCCTCGGCCAGGTTCGGGATCTGAATGAAACGCACAAACAACAATATAACTTCATATAACTTAATCATTATGAAAGATACACTCAATAAATGGCATCAAACAAGTGTTTATCTAAACCCAATACCATTAACGCTCTGTAATGACTCTCAAATTCAAATGCAATTTTAAAATTCATTGTTACAATTTTTTGTGTATCTAAACAGTATAGAAAAATAAATGCATGTATTGCTTCTATTATGCTTTTTATCTTATGTCATAATATAACATAAATTTAGCCAGAGATAAAATAAAGGAAAAGTTGCAACCAAAACGAACAATCGTATATTCATAAACTAGCGTTAACATTAAATTAAAACAAAATATTTATTTTTAGTTCATGGTATATACAGTATATATATATATATATGCACACACACACACAAACTTTATTGAAAAAAAACAGAAAACAATCCTGCTAACCTCTATTGCTTTTTTTGACAGTTTTCTTGGCTTACAAAGCATTATACGCACTTTATTCTGAACAAATGCATTATACACATTTTTAGAAAGAAGAAAAAAAAATACAAATAAACATAAATAAAAGACTAAAATTCATATAAATACATCATAAACTGTACATAAATAAATTAGGCCTACATTACCATTGCACTAACTAACATAATATTGCAAATGAAATGAAATCCAATAACTATCCTCGCCCCGAATCTCATCCTCAGTCATCAACTAAATCTGTAACCTGCAGCTCTACTGGACTGATTTACTCAAGCCCCTCGGTCGCCTGAAATATCACTCTGAGGTTCAATTTTCTGTCTTCTACATAAAACCTCTGGCCTGACAGACACATATAACAAGCAAACAGCCACTAAAGCACCGGCGCTGGCTTTATTTGCAAGCTACAGTGAAAGATGGATCATATTACACGGGATTTAAAACAAACCTTTGTGCATAAGCATTCTCCGCACAAAGCACTGCCTTCTCTCTCAAAAAGGACTCCTGCACATCTGAATGTTCAGAACAAAGCACAACACATCCGTGCTGCACACACACACAATCTGAACTGCTCAGCTAATTGCAAAGAGAGGTGCTGCTGTCTCCAGACATTATGAGAGTAAATCAGAGCGCTACAAAGAGGAGGTATTTCTGAACCAAATAAACTCCAGCAAGCTTGGCATTCAACTGATGCAATGCAGTGCAATGAGATGGAGAGGAGCACTTCTGCTCACGTCAAAATGGTCATCAACCATGAAAGTAAAGACATCAAGCTTTTCTTCAGAATTTTTAAACAACCTCTCAAAATGAAACAAGCAAAGATTGTAACTTTTGTTTTATCTCTGAAAGAACAGAAGCACTTTGTAACAATTGTCTACCTCTGTGTTTTTGTCTTGTTTTCCAGCAACATGACATGAGTCTAGATTTCTGTAAAATTGATAAAGTAAAAATCAAATCAATTTTCCAATGAAAAAAAAAACAACCTTAACATTAAAATGGTAAACTTTTTAATACATATTTAAATCACTTAAAATTGAATTATTAGTTTAAATATCTGGATCTTAAATATTTATATTATTATAAATGACTATATTATTATTATTATATCAATATTTAATTATATATTAATATATTATTAATTGTATATTTATTAATTTGAAATGCATTCATTTGTTTCAATATTTTTTATGTTTAAATGTTTGTTTTAATATTCAAAATGTGTTCATATTTGCCTTTTTTTTTTTTAAATAAGGCTCAACACAAACAAACATGGATAATTCTATAGCTCCCTGAATAAACACTGTATACTGTAGCATGATATTTCCAAGGCGATGTGGAGTTTGTTCAGATCCTCCTGCAGTTCTACAGTCGTGAGAGGATTCCCGCTTTAATAAGGGTTGTTAGCACCGCGGGGACTTTCTGAAGGAGACAGAGATACAGACAGATAGAGCAGTGCCGCTCATGTCTCCAGGGAAACCCAGACCTTTATAACATGATCAGAGTGAGGGAATTCTGGGTAGGCTGCAGAGCGGCAAAACCGCTAGAAAAATCAGGCTACCAAATCACACAAACACAACTACTACACACACACCTCATCAGCCAACTCTGACTGAAAATAACACTGATGAGCACATATGGACACGGAATGAAGATTTCAGTCTGAATTCTTGTGATCAGGGGTAAAACGATTCAAGTATTTCAGGACCTGAACGTGAGCGTGCCATGATGTTTTTGCACCATTTATGACAATGCAATCTGGCAGAGAGACACACATGATTGGATTTTTCACGTGCTGTCCATCAACACAGCGCTGATAAATTGCTTGTCGTTCACATCCAATAAACTCAGCAGATCATCGAGCTGAAGCTCCTGCTCTTGTCTGAGTGAAAAGCTTTTCTCAGTGCCACAGCGCAAACAAAAAGCACCTGACATCGGTGAATAACAGCTGAAAGAGCAGCAAAGATCGGCGGAGAGCCGTGATCTGACACCAAACAGGGAAAGCAAACTTAATCAAAAGCTGAAGCCGGGGACTGTCCTGCCTTTCCACCGATGTTTACACCACTTCAGTGTCACAGCATCGACCGCAGTGTGTGAAAAATGTACACACGGCCTCTTCAACCTTCAGAACGGGCCGAACGGATCACCATCTCTCACCAAAAAAGTGGCTTTGGGTTGCATAAACATTACAGTCATTAATGTTCACCGTCTGCCCGTATAAACGAGCTGAATGCTGTCGAATCTATAACAATTGCACTTGTGAGTGTCAATAATGTGGTGAGACGGCAACAATGCATGTCTGAGAAAACTGTCTGTATAATAAAGACAGCGTTTCTGAAGCGCGTTTGGTTCCTTCTCCACAATTGATTTGCGGAGGAACACGTCTTTAAAACACATCTGAGGTAAGACAAAGCATGAGACGTATTTTATTCTGTGACAGGATGACAGCTGCTGTAACTCATCTCATGCAAATGTCCTGACCTGACATGAACAAGTGAGAGAAATAAAAAGCTCCAGTCAAAAACAAGATGACTGATACATTCAACAAAAGGCATCAAGCAGCCTTTATCATGTCAGAAATGCATTCAGGTTGTTTTACAAAATGCTCTCTCTTTAATGTGTAAATAATGACTTTTACTGCGCCCTCGCAAGGATTTTCATAAAATGAATATCAAAAATGCTTTTTGCTTTAAAAACCTATTTTACTCCAACTTCTGTTGCTGCTTGTATTATTTAAGCATCACTGAGATTTTAATATTTATTATTTTCTAATCATTCTAATTTACAATCTTAGGAATTTTGCTGTGCATCTTCGATATTTTATTGTCTGTATATTTGTTTTGCATTTATTTTTATTTCAGTTTTAATTATTTTAGCACATCACGTTAAACTCAATTAAAATGAAAAAATGTTGCAACTAACTGAAATAAATCTCAGTTCATAATTATTTTTATTATTTTATTTTAATTTTACTTTTTAGTTTTAATGGACTATAACAGCACATTTTTCTTTGTTATAAACAGACACAGAAAATAAAGACATGTTCTAAAAATATTAAACTTTTTTTGTTGTTGTTATAAAAATAGAAAAAATAGAACTAGTAGTCTATTACTGAATGTATTTGTTGTCTTTACTGTACGTGATCCTTACATTATTTTTTTCTTACATGTATAGCAATAGCCCAAAATACATCGTATGGGTCAAAATGATTGACATCATTCATAAAAATTATGTTCTATGAATTTACAACTGTAAATACATTCAAACTTAATTTTTGGTTAGTAATATGCATTGCTCAGGACTTGATATGGACAGCTTTAAAGGTGATATTTTTCCATATTTCTAAATAGTTGTATCTCGGCCAAATATTGTCTTAAATCTTAAATCAATGGAAAGCTTATTTACTCCGCTTTCAGATGAAGTCAAAACCTCAATTTTGAAATGGACCCTAATGACTTGATGGTTTTGTGGTCCAGGGTTACATATGTGATTTTATTAACGCGTATATACCCACTACAAGCAAGGATATGCATCAATAATGCATGGCAATTTAACCAGAATTAACAGGGAAAAACTGTGCTTTTATAAATTATTCTGATCACTAATTTCAGAATAATTACGGTAACAGCTGTTCTTTTTTTATGAAGGCACCCGTTTTAATGACCCCTTTTGTAGATGACAACTAATCAAAAGCCTCAAAACGTGTCAGCATGAATCTCCACACATTCCTGACACACGGGAAGCCACAGAATCATGTTAATCCAGCAAACGCTCACGCGTCAGCAGATGTGTCCGATCTTTTCCATCCCTTCTACAAACTATCTGGTGTTACATCAATACCTCACATCTGTTCTGCTCACAGAAAATCTCATCATCATCATCTTTCTTTTCAACTGCCTGAAAACACATGGACACACCAGGCTCTCTCTGTCGTTACGTTTCTGTCCACGTCCCTGAAGAGAACGAGTCCTTCAATAACCATTACGTAACCGAAGCGTTTATGTGCTGAGAGTAACTATATACGACGTGCGGCTGGAACAGACAAACAGGCCGAGCGCTCGGACAGCTGGTCAGACTGATGACTATTCATCACACTCACGACAGAGAACGAGTCAAAGTCAAACAGGAGCCTGCTCTTGTAACAACACGTTTCAACCAGTGCCTTTCCATGAATGTGATTACTAGAATTACTAGACTTTTCCAGCCCTCTGGAAAACATGCAAAATGACAAAAAACATCTGTTTTAATACGATACAATATACAGTTAAAAGAGAAGAAACTTGTTCTAATTGGATCATTTTGACCCAGAGCAGATTTAATTATTGGCTAAATTATCCACAAATAATGCTATTTTCACTTAAAACTGAGGAGCATAAGCTGAGATCAATGAGGACCACATCCAATCACGTTCAGAAACACATACAAGACCTTTACTAACTGAAAGAAAACAAGCCGATTAAAAGATTAAATGCACGGTTCTGTGATAACACAGTTTATTTAGAGATTTACAAGTCATTTTTTGGACCCGGAATGCCTACTTAAATTAAGGATTTATATCACAGCACAAGATAAAAACAAACAAACAAACATCAAACGAGCCGTCAGCGAGAGACGTGTTATTGTGTGATACACGGCAGATGTTCTATTCGGAACGATAAAAACTTATTGGATACATTTCCCACTAAACAGCTAGAAATTAAGCTTCATCAGAGCTAAGATCATCTTTTGTAGATCTCTATCTGACGCACATACACCATCTCACAGGAAAGACAGCAGGAGGATTTGATGTGTTGCTCTGCCCTGTAACCATCATCAGTGTTTTTGACACCGAGTACAGAGAGATAAAAGCCTTTAGATTTGAAAAAAGACCGTTTGCAGCACCAAACACGTGCTGCTTCCACCAACATGTGGATGTTCGTCAGTGAATCCCCGGGAGACCTTCCTTTAAATAAAACCTCACACTGGATATTTATACTGCGTGACAGATGCTTTAAGATCTTCTGAAGAGCTGTGATCTCACATCGTGCATGCTGCTTATGAAAACTTATGAGAGAAGTTATATAGAGAGTTTTACTTTTTGAATCAATTCTTTGAGAAAGGACAGCTTGAATCGAATTACAAAAACGCATCACGTATACCAAAGATAACAGCATGCTGCTCCTTAACCAGGAAGCCCAATGCTCTCCCAATACGTATGGGAAGTGATGCGGAAGCATTAAAAATATATTGCTTCATTTTACATCAACAGCAAAATCATGGCATCCACATCATGAATATTCTATATAGAACCAAGTATGCATTCATTATAAAGTGTAGCATTACCTGCCAGGCAATCAGATCCTTCAGTTTTTCAATCTTCTCCTGGTCATTTGGATGTTCCTGGGTGTATTTCTCATTGAAAAATGCCTACGGGTGACAAAATATAGTATGGGGTCTGCAAGAACCGAATTCTATGCAGCTATTTTGAGTTGCAAAAATATTTCCCAATTTTTCTGCATAAATGCATCCTCTACGAGATGACTAGCATGATATAAAATGGTTAAAGTGTCCGTCTGCTGTGATGCAACAGGCAAATAGTTAACGGAATAATCTCATACCTTCTCATAATTAGCAAAGCCACCCATGACAGCTGGGTCCACGATGCCGTTGAGGAGCATAGAGAGGGGGTTGATGGGAAGGCTGGAGTCGTTTAGGTGGCGCTGGACCATGTTGCTGATTTTCTCATTGGTCAGCTGCATTGTCTCCATAGCATTTTCCAACGGACTGATTTCTTCCTGCAAGAAGCAGCAAAAACATATTTACACCCCAAAAAAAAAAAAAACCCTCTTACTTTAACCAGCTGTCTAACACTTACAAGCAACGTCACAAACTCCACTAATGAGCAGCGAAACAACAAGAGCAGGTTTTCAAGTCAAATGATGTGCCATAATCAACACCGAACCGTTTATTGATGGACTAACGAACGGGTTAACATGTTTTCTCTCCAAATATCTGGCTCCCATAACCCATCTGTGACAGGATCTGAAATCGATGTGAGAGACAGACGCTCTGATGTGTCTATCTCGGGAAACTCGTGCCAGGGAGGCTAATGAGAACGAAAGCACACGTGAAGCGTCAGAGAAAACAATGGTGGCCACTCGGTGAGAAGGAGGGCTAAAAAAGGGACGGTGCAAATTAGAATAGATAAACACCAGGGCATGCAGTCTGGGCAGCAAATGATGCCGGAGCTGCTGCAGAGTCAAATATGCGTGCCAGAACACGTAACCACAATTCCCTCAGCGCAGGACGGATTCAGGACAACATGGTCAGAAGAGCATGATGGAAAGAGAGCGTTAGGCAGGCCAGGTCTGCTATAACGGAGTGCAGTGAGAGAGAGAGAGAGGCAGGCCTGTTTTCTTTTGTGGTTTTAAAAGATACTTCATATTCAGTAATATTATTGATTTGGCTGCACTGCTGCTAGCGGATGAGAACACCACTTGAACGAATCACATTTGTCTTCTGTAGAGCTTAGGGTCACCACAGATCCTCTTTTTACTGTCCGGGATCTGCTTATTACGTCAGTGTTTTGGCTTTGTTTTCAGACTTGCTGAAGGATATCCAAGATATTCTACTACAGTAACTACATGTCAACTAATACTCATTAATTTGCAACTACATGTCTACTAACTAGTCAGTATGTTGTGGACCCATCAAAATTAAGTGTTAGGAGATAATAAGTAATCATCGATTCGTCTTAAGCAATATCTTAAAGTTAGGTTAACCTCCAACTTGTCTTAAAGGTAAATGCTTGATAAATGTATTAATTTGTTTTAAATATTAAGCATTAAAACATACAACTACTGTACTTATTACTACGGATGTGCACAAATACCACTGATGCATGCTAACAATAATCGGCCATAATTTGACTTTTAGCTGAATCGGAAATTCAGCAACAACTGTACATTTTAATTGTGCAATTGTGTATTTCATGAGAGCACCCTAGTAAGCTGTGTTCACTCTAGAGGAAGCACAAACAAGACAGCATGCAAATCAACTGCAACAGATCACTTGAGACAAGCTCTTTAATGCAACTTTGAGTGCCGAACTCCTCACACTTACTATTCATGCCAGCTTTTGAAGTATTTTTCATTGAACCGATCAGCAAGTCTTACCAAGAACCGCAATACAATCAGATAACACCAAAGCTAGTCATTTTTTTTAAGAAATAAGATGTATTTGAGATCCTTTGAAGAATTGCACTTAGAAAGTTTCTTGGGAGCTTCTTAAAACTTCTTTCTTAAGAAAAAATGTGTTAATATGCTTAGAAGTTCAGGTTAGAGACAGGTTTAGTGGTATGGGTAGGTTTAATGGTGGGTTAAGGTGTAAGGGATGGGTCTACAGTGTAACTATAAATTCAATTACATTAGTTAATTACAGCTGTAATTACATGTACATATTTTCAAGAATGTAATTACAATTTAAAAACATGTATGTACAAAATAAGTGCATTGTAATAAATAATCTAAATGAATGTATATTGTAGTGAAGTACACCAAATATAAAGTGGGACCTTTTTTGTTGATGCTACAATGCTGAATAAATGCCAATGGGCCATTAGTAAATGTTGAGAGTAAGACCGGTTAAATACACATATATTGTAGACCCAACTGTATCAGAGTTCATCCGAGGTGAAGTGTGAGAGGTTTTTTTCCCCTTTAAACAATCAACAATCTGTGATATGAAGAACCACTTCAGATGCTAAAGCTGTTGTACTCACCGCTGAGACAGACAAGACTTCAAACCAGCGCAGGATGCCGGGCAGCTTATATGCGGTTACGTAAGTCGTCCTTTCAATCCACATGTTCTTTTGGAAGAATGGGAAAAATTGAGTAAAACATTAAGTGAACAGTTAGCAGAAACGAAAGCTTTTAGCAAAGGGCCGCATTTCAGGTAAAGAGTGGCCACAATTTATTCCTGCATGCTTTTTTTCCTTCAATTTAAGCCTCCATTTACTGGATCTTAATGGATGTTTACCAATAGCAGACGTGAGTGGAGGCCGTGGAGGTGGGACAGACTTTATATTTTAGTATAATGGTGCCGTGTTCTCAGGTTTGACATCTCGCTGTAATAACTCGGCGTGAAGCCATCTTTTTAGACAAATGGCTATTAGAAAAACAGTTCCGAGTTCTTCTAAATGAGGAGCTGCAGAGGACTTCACACGAGCGCTGAGTGAAATACAGTAACAAAAGGAGAAGTGCTGTAGTCACTGAAAAGCAAAAGGAAACTCACAGCGAACTCATTGTCCGGATCTTTCTCCCCTTTCCGGACCGGCCGTGAATACTGGAATTTCTGGACTTCATTCACTGTATAAAAGCTGAAAAATAAAAAAGCCAATGAATCATTCTCAGAGTGCTTAGTGGTTTTGAGAGGGTTGCATTGTTCAAGAGATGTGCATGCTTCTAAAAGCAACCTGTGGAAACACAGCGGGAAAGAAACATCAATCGTACATCATCAAGGACTAATTTAAACACTTCTTTTGAATGAATCCTTTACAAGCATTACTCATCAGCATGCTGATCATTCACAGTTTACAAATATTTTGGGTTAGTATGACAAAAAAATAAAAAATAAATGCAGATTTCCCCCCAAAACTTCAAATGTGACATTTGCAAAGTGTTCATAGTGTGTTTGTGCCTGTATGCGTCTGACAGTTCTGCATTTCAAAACCGAGTGTAGCCTGACCAAACAGCTTTATAGTGCTGCCTGAGAAAGAGCGCATCATTGATTGGACAAACTTACTGAACAAACACGCCTGTCACTGAATGAGAGACTGAACGAGTGTGAATGACTGATGCCAATGCACCGTGAACATGACACCAGTTGTGAGTAGCCTGTTGGAAACGCAGTGCTTTTGTGCAAGTTGAACAAAGCAGATAAGTCATTTTCCCAACAGTGGAAGTGAAACCTCAATTAATTTATTCCTGCCAATAGCTGACGTCTAAAAAGAGAAGCTCGGCATTTGAAAAAATAAGGAAAATAGATATGCTTTGAGTCCGAGTAGACATTTGAAATATAATAAAAGATAATAAGACTAATTTCAGCTGTGCTTCTCCTGAGAAAATGATTCAATGGTGCAGCTCACACGCCATTTCTGATTTCCGAAAGCATAACAAATAAACTCACATACTGTTCAGCCCCTACACTTACTCACATTTAGAAGCGTTTTCAACAATACAATGGGAGCCAAAACTGGTTGTTAACCAACTTTCGTAACATCTCCTGTGTTTTGGGTGAACTATCACTTTACCAGCCGGTTGTGTAGAACTGGTTTATGTACTGGTGATAATGAGTGAGTGATGATTAGTCCAGGTGTGAGTGCTTAGATGGTGGTGCGACTGTGCAATGGATGATGGGTAATGTAGTCCGGGTGACAGTCTGAGAGTAGTGGTGATGGGGCAGAGTTCACAAACCAGATCATGACAGAGAGGGCGAACATTTACACCATTTGATCTTCCCCGTTCACAAATTCCCAATACTCCAGTTGAGGTCAGGCTTGTGCAACTCATGTAAATGAGCATGATGACGCTAACATGCCTAGAGCCGTGCTTCTGGACTGGACTCAGAACAGATTCAAATCGGATTGAAAAAGACACGGATAACCAATTACAATATTTACAAATGTATTAGCTGCAGGCTGGAGAGAGATCCAGCCCGGGGCATGAGAGGAGAGACACAAAAATAAACTGTGACACAGGAGATCAGGCCGACTTTCAATCACTGAAGTTATCCGCCCCTTAAGCTCCTCTACTCGTTCAAGCTTCAGCAAGCTCATAGAAATCACATCCAGTCATGTGACCTTTGGCTCTGACGCTTATTTACTCAGAATTGTGGGTAAATAGTGAGTTTTAATTGCTTTTCATGCTCACTGGCAGCCCTGATTGGCTGCGGTAAGCCGCCTCCGACGCTTTATCGAGATCTGTGATAACTGTGTTGTTTACCCCGTGGCCCTGAATTTAGCCTGAAACAGAATTATGCTTCCGCTGCAGGTGTGTGTGTGATTTATTAAAGCACAGAGGAGTGTAGTAAGGTCAAACACTGTTTGCTCACTGCACATTTCCATTTTAATCAGCTGTGTGAGTCGCTCTGAAACACACAAACCCCCGAGAGATCTGCCCGCTGGTTTACTGACCCATTTCGCACGCACACACACACAGGTCAGCAGACAGATGGATATAACGCGTGAGACAAATAGAATAAATAATGATACGAATATACAGATTAGAGAGGCAGACAGATGGATAGATCTCTTACCTGACGATCTGCTCTGATACGGGTTTGTTCTGGAACTTTGGTGGCAGTTCTAGGATGGGCTTCACCGTGAAACACTGAATGTCTGTTTAGAGCAAACTAAGAAATAATAACAGGGACAGTAGAGAGATCTGAATGCAAATCAATACAAACAGGTTTTGTTGTTGTTATGGGGATGTGCTGTGAGTAACTCTGGAGGATACACTGTCCAGAGGAGCTCCTGATGTCCTCGCTGGGAGGCGTCGTGGTCTTCATCTTCTCAGCGTTTGGGAACTGAGTGAGCAGTCTGGCCTCAAAGTCCTCCCGCCGCTCATACTCCTTCCCCCGATAAATGAACATCTTATTCTGAAAAACACCCGCAACAGACATTCTCATCTCCGGATCAAACTTTGCTCATTCATTCTGACAACTTCTCTGTGCTCACCATCCAAATCTATGAATAACATTTACATGAATTTCAAAACATCACATTTGCTTAAAAAAAAAAGCACAATTTAATTAACACGTTAGATGGAATAAACACGCAAATATAACAAAGTATTAATCAAATATACACAAAGGTCAGAGATGAGTACAAACACATCCAGATAAGATTTAAAACAGCAGTGGAAAATGTGGAAAACAAAACAAAAATGAGGTTTTCTGAAGCACGTCTATAAGAACTTATCGACAGAAAAAAAATTGCATACTATTATTAAACAGCCAAAAGAACTTGGCATTTTTGCAATGCCAAATAATCAAATGCAAAGAAGCACAGTTAAGACATAGTTAAATTCACTTTTGAATTTTTTAAAAAAGACAAAAGAAAAAGAATAAAATGCTTCATATAACTGTTGTCAATGGCAAAGACTCTATCCCCATTCAAACTCAGTGTTTTCTTTTCATTTGAATTTTTACATTTCAACAACTAAGGAGAAAGAAATGGTTACAAATTTGTGATGCGAACAGCCCTTTTTTCTTGCAATTCTGCGAAAAAATATGATTGCAAGATATAAATGTCTGAATTCTGGGTTTACATGTTGCAATTCATTTATTTTTTCTCTCAAAATGCACACTATGGATGCAGAACTGCGATTCTGTCCAAAATGTGGGATATACTGTATATAATTGCAACGACGTTTTTTTGACTGTGGTGGAAACAAACTAAACTTAACTGTAAGATCTAAACTCAGAACTTTGAGAGAGAAAAAAAAAGTTCAATAAATTACAGTAAAAAATACTTAATTGCAATTTAGTACACAATGGTAGCATGTTGGGAAAACCAGATGAGAACCACAAATCTGGATCATTCAATCATCGTTATCATCTCTATGACTCCAACGATTATATAAGAGCAGTAAAATGACACAAAAAACTGAATCTCATCACTCTCAATCGGCATTTCTTAGGAATCTCAAAATAGCCACCGCAGTTGTAATTCTGAGGTGTTTGGGATGTCTGGAAACGCTCAATTACTGCACATTCCCATAAAGACACCGTCAATCATCTGCGCCCACCTGCAACACCGTCAATATGTTTCCATTCAAAGCGGCTGTGCGAACAACTATACACAGACCGTTGTGTGCACACAAACACCCACACACACGCTGAGAAATATGACAGTGACGGAACGGGGTACTAAATTGCCAATATGCATGGAATTGAAATGTTTATAGTTGAACAATGCATGATCACATTTAATATCTCGCAATAGGACAAAGCAGTGTGATAGTATTCGATCTGAAATGAAAACAGCCTGAGAGACGCGCACGCACGCACACACACACAAACAAACAAGAACAAATATGCGTGCACACACAGAAAAGAACACACACACACACACACACACACAAACAAACCAACACAAACAAATACATGCACGCGCACACACAGAGAAACACACACACACAGAAACAAACATGCACACACTAACACAAACAAACAAACAAACAAACAAATACACGCGCGCACACAGTGAAACAAACAAGCACGCACTCATACAAACAAACAAACAAACACAAACACATACACACACACAGAAAAGAACACACACACACACAAACAAACCAACACAAACAAATACATGCACACACACAGAGAGAGAAACACACACACAGAAACAAACATGCACACACTAACATACACAAACAAATACACGCGCGCACACACAGAGAAACAAACAAGCACGTACTCACACAAACAAACAAACACAAACAAATACACGCACACACACACAGAAAAAAACACGCACACACACACACAAACACGCGCGCACACACACACAGAGAAACGAACATACACACACACACACACACACAATACACACACACAGAAACAAACACGCACACACTAACACAAACAAACAAACAAACAAATACACGCGCGCACACAGTGAAACAAACAAGCACGCACTCACACAAACAAACAAACACAAAAAAATACACGCACACACACACAGAAAAAAAACACGCACGCACACACACAAACAAACACGCGCACACACACACAGAGAAACGAACACGCACGCACTCACACAAAAAAACAAATACACGCACACACACACAATACACACACACTAACACAAACAAACAAACAAATACACGCGCGCACACACAGAGAAACAAACAAGCACGCACTCACACAAACACAAACAAATACACGCACAAACACACAAAAAAACACGCGCACACACACACACACAGAGAAACGAACATGCACGCACTCACACAAGCAAACACAAACAAATACACGCACAAACACACAAAAAAACACGCGCACACACACACACACAGAGAAACGAACACGCACGCACTCACACAAACAAACAAACACAAACAAATACACGCACAAACACAGAAAAAAACACGCGCACACACACACAGAGAAACGAACACGCACGCACTCACACAAACAAACAAACACAAACAAATACATGCACAAACACACACAAAAACACGCGCACACACACACAGAGAAAAGAACATGCACGCACTCACACAAACAAACACAAACAAATACACGCACAAACACAGAAAAAAACATGCGCACACACACAGAGAAACGAACACGCACGCACTCACACAAACAAACAAATACACGCACACACACACACACAATACACACACACTAACACAAACAAACAAATAAACGCGCGCACACACAGAGAAACAAACAAGCACGCACTCACACAAACAAACGCAAACAAATAAACGCGCGCACACACACAAAGAAAAAAACACGCGCACACACACAGAGAAACGAACACGCACGCACTCACACAAACAAACAAATACACGCACACACACAATACACACACACTAACACAAACAAACAAACAAACAAATAAACGCGCGCACACACAGAGAAACAAACAAGCACGCACTCACACAAACAAACACAAACAAATACACGCACAAACACAGAAAAAAACACGCACGCACGCACACACACAAACAAACACGCGCACACACAAACACACAGAGAAACGAACACGCACGCACTCACACAAACAAACAAACACAAACAAATACACGCGCACACACACATAAACAAACACACACAAGCACATACTCAACCACACTCCATGCATGCACAAACATATTTCAGCTGCTCAATTAGTGAAAAGTGAACTGAAGGTGAAATATGCCCAGGGCTGTTTTCAAATCTGCTTTGAGCGATAAGGTGACAAATTGCACTGTGCTCTCGACGGGTGTTTTCACATCGCCGGTGATTCTGAGCATGGCAGCGATCGCACCACTCCGCACGCATACAAAAGTGCCACTTTATGGAGGGAGAGGAGATTGCGAGACGTTCTGTGTTTCAAAAGGCGAAGCTTCTCCCCACGGAGCAACACGTCAACACTAGCAGGAGGCGACTGGCCTTTAGACACCGATTTATTTTTTTGTTCCCAGAATGGTTGGTGGGAGACGCGTGACTGCAGGCAGCCGGAAGAGTATTAAAAGAATTACAAGTATATCTGAGGCGATGCAAAGACACAACCACAGGCTTAAACACACGCGTGATCTGAGGAAGGTGAATGGTAGAAGTAGAAGGTACAACTTTAGAAACAAAGTGGAAGTGAAACAGACAAATCTAAAAATACCCAAAACATATGAATTCAGTTTATATTTATGTTTTTTAAACATCTTTAACCACCTTAAAAGCATCAGCAGTGAAACTGAAACAGATTTGGTCATAAAAAAAAGCTAAAAATACAACAACAAAAAATAAGATTAAAATAATTAAATTAAATAACTGAATAATATAACTAAATCCAAAAAAACAAACAATTAATGAATTGAATAAATAAATATTTATTAAAACCACCAGCAAAGTGGAACTGAAATGCATTTGGTAAAAAGAATATACAAATTAAATATTATTAATAATAATAACAATAACAGAAACTAATTATATAATTGAATTGAACATCATTAATTAGTCTATAATTTTATGAATAGTATTTCATAAATATTTAATTTTATTTTGTCATTTTATTAACAATTAAAAACATTGGATTTTGGAGGCAAGGTAGAATTCAAACAGATATGATAAAAAATAAGCTAAAGAATAAATACAACAATAATTGAGATGAATTCTATAATTGAAATCAAACAAATAAATTCATTAATTCAACCAATATTATTTATTAAATACTGAGATTGTTATTTTATATCTCATAAAAGCAATAGATGAAATGTGAAACTGAAATAGATTTGGGAAGAAACTGATACTACTAATAACAACAAATTGTATTAATTAATTTAATAAATATTGAGATGTTTTAGTTTATTTTAATATTAAAAAACTATTCAAAAATATATTTTACATGTACAGTAAAGATTGAAGGCCTATATCTGGGACAAAAAGGTGAGAAAGAATCAGCAAAAGGTAAAAAATGTATAATTGTGAAATTGGCCTTCATGTATCAAAAGGAAAAATAAATCTGTCAGTTTTAATAAAACTCATGAAATTGTCTGTATTTGAAGGAAGGTTCCTTCAGTAGTGAGTTTGGAGAGGCCACACAAAGACACCAGTAATTGATTTCCAGGGCTTTGGAAATATATCAGACGAATTCACACTGCAATGCACTTACACAAAGAAACAGACATCTCCATGGTGACAGTGAACTATGACAGATTCAGGATTAGAAGAGGAATTCTCACCCGCAGGAAGGAGGGGAAGCCCAGTCCGTAATAACCTACAGCGAAGTAGTCCGGCTTGGGTCTGATCACTTTTACAATGTTCTCATAAAACTGAGCTTGCTTCCTCTGAAAGACACAGGGACAGTCAGATCATTAGCGCTCAACAAATCCCCACAAATACACTTCCCTGCACAACATTTGCTGATGTGGTGGATGGCGGCCAGGGCATTGCTTGGTTGCATAATGAATATAGAATTTAATCAATTAATCTGACAATTTTACAAAGATTACTAGATAAACTAATCATTTAAATGAATAAGAAATAGGTTAAATAGGTTGCTTAAGATCATTCATTCAATTAATCTGACAATTTTACTAATATTACCATGCAAAAATAATAAAATAAATAATATATAGAATAAATAAGGTTAAATAGGGTGCTTAATATAATTTGACCATTTTACTAATAATACTGGGCTAGAAAATGAATACACATATATTACAATATAATCATTTCTTATATCCTTTCTTTTTATTTAATATTAAATGAAATTATAAGCAAGTAATTTAATAAAAACAAATATTTGTTATATGCAATTCATCAAATAATAAAATTACATACATTCACAGTTTTGTGTGGAACTGCATAATTAGCCACTACTACAAAATATATATATATATAATAAACAAATAAACAGGTTTGTCACACACGTTTATTCACGACTTGAGTTAATTTGAAATAAGCTCCGACCACAATCGTTGTTTGCGTCTGAATGGATCAATTTGTCATTTGTTGCTAATCAGACAAAAACCTAACTAATCAACAAAATGCAGGAACTTATTAAACCCCACAGATCATTTATATTAGGCCGATTTACCTACTTTGGTGAACTTTAACAGTCTGAACGACTCATTAATTGTTTGTTTGATTGTACGACCTTGACAGAGAAAGTGTGTACGTACCAGTAAAGCGCTCAGCTGCTCAAAGTCAAACATCTCGTTCTCGTACTGTTCAGCTAACTCCTTCCCCAGGATAATGGCTTCCTCCCACATCTGTACACAGAGCACCAGAACACACTTCAGACGTCATCTTTGGAGCTCATTATGTCAGACCACGCTGCTGAGATACCCTTCTAACCATCTGTGAACAATGCGCTTCGAGTTGACGGTCACACAAAAAGTGCTCAGTGAGATTCATGTTGAAATGAATGCAAAAATGACCCAGCTGCACCACGCTGATTGCGTTAAATATTTAGGAGATTGGCCTTCATTTATCAAAAGGAAAAATAAATCTGTCAGTTTTAATAAAACTCAAGCCGTGGAACATGAAATTGTCTGTATTTGAAGGAAGGTTCCTTCAGTAGTGAGTTTGGAGAGGCCACACACAGACACCAGTCATTGATTTCCAGGGCTTTGAAACATTGCATGCACAGTAATGCACGTCCAATGCAAGACCAATTTTGAATGCATTGTTTTGTATAAAAAATGTGAATTATATCAAGGATCGTGCAAGTTTCATGAAGGTCAATTTAAGATCATGAAAGAAAATTGAAAGAATGAATTAAAGGCTAAATGCAGTATCTCCATGCCTCCTAATGTACAGTAGAGGTCTAAAGAGAACAGTGAGCTGAATTAGCAACATGTTTAAAAAATACAATACAACTAAAGTTTTATGCATTAAACATTATCTTGAGTTAAGAATGTTTGGATATTTGTATTAAAAACAAGAACGCTGACAAAATAATATTCATTATTATTGTATTTTTTTTATTTATATATTTTTTTATTGTTTTTTGCAGTGCATGCAATGTTAAATGCCATCATCTCATAACTTCTTATTTAAGACTATTTAAGACATTCTGACCTTTTAAAGCCTTAAACTGTGCATATACATATATATATATATATATACTGTACACACAATAGTGTGCAAAAGTCTTAGGCCACTAGTATTTCCACCAACAAAAAAAATGGTCTTAAGTGGGTTATTTCTATCTTTTGCGGTAGCGTGTCAGTTGGTAATATCACTTTACGTTTCCAAACATTATTTTTGTGATTAATCGTAATAATGCAGTGAAATTATTGTCTAAGTGTGTAAAACCTTGAACAGTACTGGAGCTTTCCAGGTAGGTTTTTTTCTTCATCTTGGAGACGTTGGCACAGTTCTTCTGGATTGAGTTGTCTCAGTTTGTTCTGGTTCTTCATGTGATTCCAGACAGACTGGATGATGATCAGATCAGATCTCTGTGTGGAGCTCTGGCTGTCGTCAGACAATAATCTCACTGCATTATTACAATTAATGACTAAATAATGTTTGGAAATGGAAACTGATATAACCCACTTAAAACATTTTTTTTGTTGGTTAAAATACTAGTGGACTAAGACTTTTGCACAGTACTGTACAGTATATATGTATATGCATATATACATATATACACACACAAACATGCATATATACATATACATATACACACACAGTATATAATGCCTAACAGTATGTTATTTCTCTGGGTGGAGCAGGTGGCCTTAAATGAGTGGATATCCATGACCTCATCTAAACAGTAATATGGATATTGCTCGGCTCTGACATTCTCTCATATCAGACTTATAACTTCAAATGCCAAGTGTAAATAAAACCTCCGGCTAGCATTACACTTCTCCTGCACAGGATTTGATATATAACTAATTCTTCAAATGAAACTTTGAGTGCATCCTGGTGACTCAGAGAAAGAGAGAGACTGTGATTATATATCAATATCTGCAGTGCATTATTTTTGAGAAAGCTGCCAGTAATAGTATCTGCAGTCTGTAGGATTACTTATTCAGACCGGAGGAAGAATAAAGCAAGTACGGCGCATAAAGCGAAACTTGCACTGTAATACTAGACCACATGTTCAGCATGAAAATTACTTTCCTCAATTTTCCTGCCGAGACTGCAGCGCACTAAAGGAATGGTTCATCTCAGAATAAAAACTGTGCCATTATTTACACAACCTGAAGACATCTCAAACCGTACACTGTTGCTGAAAACCAAAGGAGATTATTATAAAGCATCTCTCCGCATACAAAAGGCTTTCAAACACACCAAATAATACAGTACCATAATACTTTAAACCTAGTTCACATGACTTCAGGTGCTTGAATTCCCAGTCTTTTGAAGCCATAACCTTTCTACTATATTTAAGGAATGAGGATTCACTTTTCTGCATATATATACATTTTTTATTTATTTATTTATTTTTTTTAAATTCCTGACACAGACTGGTGT
>JAUCMU010000021.1:15874509-15888568 GCA_032275025.1 Enteromius treurensis
GCGCGCATATATATATATATATATATATATATATATATATATACACATACAGTATATAATGTTAATATTAGTATAATATATTTTAAAGTAATCATAACATTATGTTAATTGGATTTATTTTAGTTTCAGTTTTAATTAAATATATTAACCCTAGTTTTTGCTGTTTGAAACCGTAAGCAAGGCTACAATACAAGCTTTGTTGGAGGTGAAGATTATCATTATTTCAGCGCTTTCAGGGAAAATCCAGGGAAAGCAGGCAAGGAAAGAGTAGGAGCAGTTTATGTGACTGTGTCTTCCCGTCTCGGCTCTCAGGAGACGTTCAACCATGACATGTGGGTATGTCCCAGCAGTCTAAGCCGCGTTTAAAATAGACTCTCTGAAAAGCTGGAATAATTCCCATAAAATGTGTTGAACAGAAGAACTAGGGCCCAGAGCTGCTCCTCAGCTCGCTTTCCAGGATTGACTGACTGACTGTCGCTCTCCTTCAAACACACACTTTTCTGTTCAATTCTCTTGTGCTCATTCTATTTGACACACTCGGTCAAGATTTCGAGCCGCTGAGCCCAGTAATGGGGTCCAGTCCAGGGCAGCAGATTCGCTAAGAGTCCCCCACTGAGAGACCTCTACGCTGGGCACAGATCTCCGCCTGGCCCCTATAACCCTCAAATCCCCTCAGCTCCTCCGTTCAGTATGCTAGACTAATGGAGATGTAGCCAATAATCTGCCTCCCCGCGGGTCGCCTGTCCGTTACACAGACCTCTGCAGCTGCAGGACACGTTTAAAGGCATGCAGACTGCTTCTGACATACACAGAGAACCTGAAACTACATAATAGTTCATCAAGTCATCTTTCTCCTTAAACAAGTAAATAAACTATATACACTGTACAATGTGTGTGTGTGCGTGTGTGTATACTATATGTGTATGTGTGTGTGTCTGTCTGTCTATCTATATATCAATCAGTAATTGTAATATATCCGTTGGATGCTATCTGAACCGTACAATACATGTACAATTTAATATGCAATGCTTTATGTTTCAAAACAGTGACAAAATGACAATATATGTGTACAATTATTAGTTTTTTTATATCACATTTTAAATATTTTAAAACATGCACATCATATAATAAATTTTTTATATTTTTTTTTATTTTATTTAATACTGCCATACTAACAAAGATTCTTAATTTTTTTTTTTTAAAGAAACTGCTTATACCAAATTGTAATATTTAATATATTTAATGTTGTAATTTCTTTTTAAATATAATCACATAGGCTTAGTATATATATATAAAGAGAACACATTGAATGAGAAAGTGTGTCCAAACTTTTGGTCTGTACTGTATATTGAACATCATATCTAAAATAAAAATTTGATGCCGCCACCATAATAGTAATTATACAAGTTTATATATATACATATATATACACACACACACATACATACACATAAAACCGTGATGATCACAATTCAGAGAGTGGTAGCATCTATAAGAACTTCTATAAGAAACTTCCTTTATAAGATGATGATCAACTGCATTTAATTAGATTATTATTTCACCAAAAAAAAAAGGAAGAGAATGACACACAGAGACTTCTGGGAAATGAGCGAGGACTCAAATGAACCTCTGAATTGTTTTCGTTTTTTTAATCAATTCCTAGAAATGAACCATCAGATCAATTCAGCTTTCCGAAACGAAAAACTTCCCAAAGGAACAGGCAGTCGAGAGGGACAATTAAGTAGAATACGTTTGATTACTGCAGCTCACAAGGTCATTGTTAGTTGAAACAATACAGCTAAAAGTTGCACTATTCTGAAAACTGATGCTTTACTTGGAAGTTAGTTACAGGTCAACATGACTACAGCTGATGTTATAGTCGTTACCTTGCCCTTGTCGAAGTAATTGATGATCTCCTGGTACAGCTGGTCTTTAAGTTGACACTGAGTGTTCGCCTGGTAACCGTCTCTCTGCGTCAGGTGGGCGGCACAGGCCTCTTCAGACCACTTAAAAAAAAAAAAAAAACAGCACGATTACACTCCTCAAATATAATGCATTAACCCTCCCGTGACCCATCAATAAGAGTCACGCTGAGCTCCCTATAAGATCTCATCCGTATTTATCCACTGTACACAAAAACACAAGCAGAAGTCAACATCAAACTTTAAAAGGGTTGTATAATTCAATTTTCCTCCATCTTTTGAAATCAAGTTCATTACATGATGAAAACCTAATGTAACTCAGAACCTCCCACGCAAGTGAGAAGCCGAGAGGCAAAAAGATCTACCAAAGTTACCATATGTGAATTTATTAATACAGCCGCCCACATATGTACATTATGCAATCAGAAACCTGGTTTGTCCAGTCAAGGTGAGATAATGAAGGTATTATTACTTCAAAACGAGATCCCTGATGACTTCGGTCTGAGCTAAACCATTCGAGCGACACATTTCAGATCGTTTCACGGAAAGCATCAACGCAACGCTGTATAAAAAGCCCATATTCAGAGATACAGAGAAAGTGGTCATGAAAAACTGTTTTAGTGCCAGAAACTTTATTAGAAGCATTATAAGTGGACCACAGGGAAAAACAACGAAATGAAAGAAACAAAAACTAACACAACCCCACTGAACAATAAACAAAAATCTGCAATATGCAGGTGCGCACACACACACACACACACATACAGTAAAGCAGTGCGGACGCTTTCAGATCACAGCTGCCGGCCATATTCGTTTTGTTGTGCTAAGAATTTGAAAGGTTTTGGCCGTATTTCTGTGCCGGCGTCGAGAGCCCATCTGATAACGCTGATTTATGTGGCCACACTGTATATTCATTACAGATGCTGCCTGATCCTGTAAACAAGTGATTATAGGGAGAAACTGTGCAGATTAAGAACTCTGGGTTTTTCGCTGACCGCTCAGTTCAAAGCCTCTGTGGAATAAAAACACACAGACAGGAAAACGAGCGATCCGATTGGCTGAAGCGGGTCAGCTGACTCCCCTGTGGGCCGCAGCTATTGGCTGTCACGTTGAGCTACTGCATAGTGCTAAAGGCTCTGTCAGGACTGATTCACTGTAGTGTAAACGTAATTGACATTTCATGGAGCTTTGTGCAACAGCGGGGGTCAAGCCCCTCAGGAAAGTGCATCGATGTCGTGAGGGGGGATGGAAAAATGAGTCATTCGCTCGACACACTTCCATGGTCATTCTACGCTGCCATCTGTATGCATATATACATGTAATTATTACATATGAAGAGTTCAGTTGCAAAAACATAACTTTGTTTTTAACAATTTTCAAAAAAACATTCAAAAATAAACAGTTTAAAACACAATAAAAATATAATAAAACAAACATGACTTTTGGAAAATGTATGTTTTTGCAAATAAACTCTTTATATATACACATACAGCACATTACTGTTCAAAAGACTTATTTATTTGCTGTCTTATACCCCCCAAAGCTGCTTTTACTTTATTAAAATACAGTAAAAATTGCAGTTTGTGAATGTGAATATATTTTAAAAGCATCATTCTTCAAAAAACATTTATGATATATAGTAAATAAATAAATAAAATAAAATAAAATACAAAAAAATAACCCAAAACCTTTGAACATAGATAGTGATTATTAATATACTTTATTTAAAATAAATAAACTCTATATAAATAAACTGCAATATATGAAACTCATAAAATATAATTATTATGTAAGAAAATGTTAAAATCCATTATAGTTTTCCTCTTAAAACTAATGAACTATTCTGCAAAACATGTTGTAATAATCTTGTTTCATTACATTTGTCATCTTTAAATGTCAAGGCTTTCAGCATGATGTTTTAAAGTAAACAACCGCTTTCTCTCTCTAATAAACAGTGTTACAGCCTTGTTATGATAAATCAAGCCAAAACTGTCAACCTTTTAACATATATTTTACAGTTCAAGAACTTAGCTTGTGAATGCACAAAGCAGTTTACCAACACAATAGCACTGTTGGCACATAAGATCTCAGGTTTGGTGTTTGTAAATGCACGAACAGTGTATTAAACACAAGGTGTGTGTACGCGTGCGCATGCGGGAGCGTTGCTCTTGTATGCAGAAGCAAACCAAACCAAACCTATTTATGAAAAGAAGGTGCGTGGGTTCGAGAGAACGTGGTGTTCCCTCACTCACTGTGACAGCCGATTCCCTCATCCAATTACTCCTGTAAAGCCCTAAACGAATCTGAGATTCACTACAGAACACACACTGAGCCCGAACGCAGATGTGATTAAATAGCAAGCCAATCTACATATTAATCCATTTGCTCAACTAACAGTTAATGTCACTTATCAAGACTTACTCCCAAGATTCACCAGAACAAATGTGCATGTCCTCAAGGACACAGTAGTGCTTTCAAAGCAGCCTCGTAATATAATGGTAATGTTTTAGGTGAGATTATGTTTTAGGCTAAGTAAATGTGCAAATTAACATGGTGCACCGGAGCTTTGCATTTGTCATGACATGCTTATTGTTTTGTTACCTGTGACAGAAGCTATATGCTTGAAAAAAAAGTTGACAATTTATTGAAAATTTACTCCAAGACTCAGTTTCTTATTAGATCGGATTTGGAGGAATGTAACATTACAGCATTTTATCCTAAATGCTAATGAATTTTAATACTTAAGAAAAGCAATCATGTCTTTGGCAAAGTTTAAGTGTCTTTCTACCCGAGATTTGTTCTTGAATCTGCACTTGAGGTGACTTTTTTAAATGTCAGATGAGAACGGCAAATGCTTCTTCATCTAACAGGGGACAAACATCCTTATGTAGAACTTCAGCACTCAGAAATGGAAATGTGCACGAATGATTCCTGTCTGAGCTTTCAACAGCGAGATTTCCAATTAAATGCTACCTGCTACTGTAAATCCGGCCGTGAAATGAGTGTGTGATCCTCATTATCACATGCACGCCGAACCCTTATTTACTGGCATGAGTATGAATCAAAGCAACATGTTTACTGGAGACATCCGCAGACGTCTTCAGAAGTGAAGAGTGTATCCAGTATTCAGTTAAACACGAGTGGAGTTACCTTGAGGAGTTTAGCGTGCAGCAGTAGGGTGTATCCGGCCTCGGTGTAGTTATCACACTCCTTGTGCAGGTCACACAGCTTATACAGGTACCTAACACACACACACACGAAATGACATTAAGAATCCGAACACAAACGCTACTACAAAAAAAACTTTAAAAGCTTTAACAACAAGCTCACAAAGGCCACCGGCTCAGAGCAGCTCCAAACTTCAGAAAAACTTTAGTTCTCTATTGTTAAGTTTCTTTAAGGCGACATTTTCAAATAGAAAACAGATCATTACAGATTCCTTTCTTGATCCGTGAAGACATCAGCTGTGTCCCAAAAGATGCACTGTACACTATTCACTTACTCTATTCACTGCAGAAATTATACTGGTTTATTTTGCCATTCAACACATTGATAACACCATTTATAAAAATAAAGAAATAATCAAAATCAGCAGATAATTAATGCACAAGTATGGGATTAGTGTAAAACCCTGTTCACCACGTTACATATTGCAATAATGCATTTGCTGAATATAATATTTTTTTATTTTTTTATATTTTTTTTTTATCTAAATATAAAAAGACAAAATAAATAAATAAATAAATATATATATATATATATATATATAAAACATTATAATATATAAATAATATCTTAAATGAAAAATGATATATTTTAAATATGCACTAACACTTATTTTTGCATGTTTGTGCATCTTCAAGGTTTTTTAATTTAGTTTTTTTTTTACAAGGACACATTAAATTAAGCCAAAGTGACAGTAAACAACATACATTGAACATACATACATACATACAAACACACACACATACACACACACACACACACATATATATATATAGTGTTTTGTTTTTTACATTATTCACTGTCAATTTAATTTAATTAAATTGAATGTCCTTGCAGTACAAAAGCATTATTTTCCTTTAAAAAACTTCTGTATAACCGTCTTTTATTTTTCCTTCCACGTCTTGACCTGTATTTTTCCATGTTCTGCCACACACAAACCCGCTCACCTGATGTACATCTCTTCTCTCTCGATCTCCTTATAGAAATTCTGCAAAGGAAACAGGCACAAGGTCATATATTCATTCTAAACACACCCTGACCTCAGCTCACAGAAAACCTACAAATCTGTGTTTCAGAGATAATGGGCTCTAGAACAATCCATCATCATCCCTGGGACCTCTCCTGTCCTTGTGCATTGTGCTGTCGCTCTACACACCGATACGAGAGTCATGTTTAACACATGAGGACTCCAACAAAACCTTCAGATTTAATGTGCATGCGTGTCTCAGTACATCCATTAAATACATTAAAACTAGAGATTACATGTGTGCGAGCGAGCAGTCAATCACACAAACCAAGCCGAGTTAAATGCATCGTTTCAGCGTGAGATTGCTTTTGATATGCGGTACCATCAGCCTCAAGTTCTTCATTGATGCTACGTTTGAAGAAAGCCATAACATTAATGCTCGTAGGCATGTACAAAGAGTTTGAGCCAATTATAAAGTTACAAAGGAGCTGATGAAATTACTCCACGCCTACACACTCCACTCACAGCACGCTCCGCCAGGAAATAGATGCATTTACAGGAGTGAAGATGCATCGTGAAACATTGATGTTCTCCTCACCAGCACGTTCACTGTGCAGCTCATGCGGTTCTCCTTGTTCTCGTCGTGCATGATGGTCCTGTAGTCCAGAAGTCTCTCCAACAGACGGACTACTAGAGTTACGAAGGTCTCGCCCGACTTAGCCAGATACTTGTGCTTTCTGCAGTGCTCCAAAAGACTGTCACAGACACATATACATTAATTCTGGAAGAGCCCGTATACAAACTGTAGACATGCAGCAGCACCTTGAGCACTGCTCGTTTGTGCAATAAATACCTGTGCCTGTGTGTGTTTATATTGTTGGGGGCGGGGTTTGGTGCTCCAATAAAAGTAAAAAATTATATAATAAAGTTATATATGCATGCAAACCATTACATGGAGCCAAACAACTGAAAACAATGGAGGACCCTTCACATCGAAAAGTGAAAAAAGAGGTAAGATTAATTGATTGTTTTGATTATTTGGGGTGGTCTTTAAATACAAATTGTTCTGCTCATGCAGCATCATGTAGAAATGATATCAATATCAGTGTGAGTGTGTGTGTGTGTGTGTGATCTTCACTTACATCTTCTGGAAGAGTATTTTGTACTGTTCATCTCCTCGACCGCCTTCCACCTCATGATCCAGCTTGGTGATGATCTCGTTCTCAAACTGCAATTAAACACAGAAGCCGTAAATAACAAGTGTGGCTAATTTTTCATTTCATTAGGGTCGTTCCTCCCAGCCCTCCTCTCTCTCCTCCTCCTGCGTTTTCTCACTCTCTTGCGCTGTGTCAGAGTAATCAGCCGTTATCAGTCACACCGACTGAGCTCAACTTTATCTGCTCATTACCATCACTGCGCTTCATCAGAGACACACACACACAGCTGTCTGAGGGATTTTCTTTCAGACGTTGCTCTTCCTGCTGTTACAGAATAAATCGAGGAAATGCAAATACACACATTATGATTTCTGTCCTCCTCACATCATTCTCATAAGTTAAATAACTCTCATACCTACTCTAGATGTCATTATTAGCATCAATTCTACTCATTAAAAATCCCTAACTTCATCACGTTTGATGCAATTGTTGCCTGGTGGACAATAAAACGCTATAAAACCCTATGAACTGTAGAAATCATTAATAGTGCTTCACTTCCAGGATTTAGACTGTATTGTTTTTGTTATAGTTTCAATAAATTGCAATTTAAAAACTATACATTTTATTTCTGAAACAAATACAAACATGAAAAACAGCTTTCTATAGTAAATGTACAATATATACTGAAACATTACTTTGGTTCTATTTTAAATAAATAAAACAAAGAAAAAAAATTGTAGCAAAAAAATAATAAAACACAAATGCAACAAGCGGTTGCATTGTCTATAGTAAATACGCAATACAAAATAAATAAATAAATATATATTTTTTTAATATTTTCAATTTAATTAAATGAAAGTTAATTAAAACATATTAAAATAATCACGTTTAAAATATTTAATTAATTAACTAATATTTTTTGTGATTTTTATTGCTGACTGATTTTTGTTGCACTGCACATAATGTGATATCTTTGACGTTTAGCAAATATTTGCTCAAACTACAGGACCAGGTCAACACGCAATGAACAACACCGAAGCATTAGAGAGAAACAGACAGCTTTATACACACGAGACACCTGTCGAGCAGTCAGAACAGCAATTACCTTCTCATACAAACTGCCTTGAGATTCAAAGACCTCTGCTGACAGACTCAAGTCCACGTGAAAATCTCTGAACGGTTGTGACTGATATTCTGCGTCATTACTTGTCTTAATGCTGTGCTAGTGTGTCCTGCGGGACAGACAGGTCTGAACATGCAGGGCGTATAATACTGGCTGAACCTGAGGGAGATTTCAGATCAAACTGAGGCTCCGGTTTGCTTTACTGCAGCATTAGCAGTCTTAAGACGCTCTCTAGCATATGCAGATTATCATAAGAGCAAAGCATATCAGAGGAAGAAGTGAATCCATAACCTTCCTGCAGTGATCTTTGAGGTAGATGAAGATCTCTGTGGGGTGTGGAACGCGGGCTGCATCCTAATTTGTACACTAGATAATATGAAAAACAGAACTAGCAGATCTTAAGCTACAGTATGTTAGAAGAATGCAAATGTTTTTTTTCCTCATGAATTGCTGCGTTAGAACGTTTACATGTGTATTTGAGCACTGCTACAGTCTGTACACTAGCATTTTAATATTTCAATATGATTTTAATATTTTAAAACACAAATTGAATACATTCCAGCATATTAGTTTTTGCTGTGATAATAAAGAGTCATATTTTTTGTATGTAAAAGCTTTCAGTATTTACTGTACTACTTAAATGTTTGTATCAAGACACTACTAAAAATGACTGTAAATAATGCACTACCAGTTAATGTGAAACCATTTGCAGGTGTCAGTAAATAAATAAAAATAAAACTTTGATGTATTAAACGGTTATAAAATCAAAGTAAAGCCACTAAATAGAAATGATTTGTTTTCACAAAAAAATTATAAATAAATTCAGAAAAAAGTATCACTGTTTCCACAAAATAAATAAATAAATAACATAAATAATAATAATAATAAAAATAAAAAAAAAACGATTAATCACATGCAAAATAAAAGTTTTTGTTTGCATAATAAATGTCTGGATTATGTGTACTTATTATGTATATAAACACACATTATATATATTTACATATCTATATTTTTATTATTTGGAAATAAATATTAAATCTATAAAAATAAATTATTCTGAAATATATACATGTGTGTATATATATATTATGTAAGCAAGAATTTTAATTTGGATGCGATTAATCATTTCACAGCATTAAAACTGTAAAATAATAAATAATAAAAAAGAAAACAGAAAATCAGCATATAAGAATGATTTCTGAAGGACCATGCTGTAATGATGCTGAAAATTTAGTTTTTGCATTTTATATATATTCATATAGAAACCAGCTATTGAAACTGGAATAATATTTCACAGTTTTCACTGTATTTTTGATCAAATAATGCACCTCGTGAAAGAGCATAATATTTTAAAGCAATCTTCCTGACGCCAAACCTTTCGACTATAGTGTACTTTACAGTTAGTATGCAGTGCAAGAAATCACACTGACCATCTGGAAGCAGCGTCTGAAGTGAAACTCGCACTGCATCATGTCAAAGAAGATGGGAATGGTGGCTTTCCGCAGCTCGATCTCAGGAACCAGAGTCATCTCCAGCATGGGGCCCACCATCTCAGGGATGAACTTGATTTTATGTGGACCTGCAGGATGTGGAGAAGAAACCATTAGCATGCCCGAATCCTTCAGTTTATTTGTTTAAGATCTTCTCTGTGTGTTTTAAGCCGTACACACAGGATCTGTTTGTGATATTTTTGCCGGCAGGTGCAGCAGCAGAGGGAATATCAACTCTCTGCTTACTTCCTGGCAGTGTCTAACAGCAACTTTTATGTATTTTGGTGAACGGTGTACAACTTCTATTTCGGAGGCAGGATTTCCAAAGCTCTCAAAAGACAGACTTTCATCTGCGCTTCGCCGAATACAGCACAACATCTCTGAATCTCTGGTGTCTGTGACTAAACCTGATATCAAACACCGCCAGCTAATGAACAAGCATCTGCGGCTGAGAAACACGTCTAGCGTGAGGTGGCAAAAATTCAGGAACGTGGGAGCCGAAAATACTTTCACAGCGGTACTTCCTCAACTGTCCTGCCACTAATTAGCACCTTCACTTTTAGAGCAATTCCGTTTGCACGACTAAATAACCGCGAGGTGTCTCGGTCGAAAAATATCCCGCTTGAATCAGTGCTAAAACTGTGAGCAATGCAAATGTGCCAGACGTAAGCCTAACAAAAATAAAAACACAGCGAGTTTGTGAATTATGATTCTATGGGCTTGAGCATTTCATAGAGAAGCTACATACTTTTATTCAGCGAGGGTGCATGATGGTCAAGACATTCATATTATTACAGAATATTTCTCTTTCAAATAAATGTTCTTTTTATGTCACGAACTATCACTGTTTTCAACATTAATAAAAATAATAATGAGAAGAAATGCTTCTTAAGCAGCTGATCAGCATCAAGGGTCATGACATGGAAAATTCAGCTTTGCGTCCCATGAATAAATTATATTATACAATATATTCAAATAGAAAACAGCTGATTTAAATAGCCATATTATTTTACAATTTTACTGTATGTTTGAACAAATAAATACAGCCTTGCTGAGCTAAAGAGACTCTTTAAAAACCTTATTGACCCAAAACTGTTGATTTTGTAAAAATTAGTTTACAAACGAAGTACATACCATAAATGAAAGTTATCAAAAATGGTCTAAAAAAAAAAAAAAAAATTAATTTGTACTACAGCTCTTTATTAAACACATACATGGACATATGAAAATCATGTGATAATACAAAGTGATTTGCACATTCAAAAACGTGCAGATTATGATATACCAGAATGTATAGGTACTTATGTGTAAAGAACTTGCGGACAGACTATATTGGGTTCTATTTTTGTATATTTAATAATGAGCTCTGAAAGGTCGGCTCACCCAGGTTGTACCACATGTCTCGGATCTCGAAGCCAATCTGCCGCCTCATGTCTTGATACCTGTGCAAGAGAAATATGAAGACAATAGCAAGATGTCTTTATAAAGTCAGAGGTATGAAATCACAAAATATCAGACAGAGCATTTCCATTTATTCTTCTGGACCTGGAACATTTACCGTTTGCTCGCCTCGCTCACAATACTGTTCTAACACGAGCCAACGGATGAGAAAGAGGAGCAGAAGCCGTTCAAAATCAACGTCAAAAGAAGACGAGAGCGCAGACCAGTCCCGAAGAAAGTGTGAAGTGAGCATCATGACGACAGATCCCTTATGTTTTACCTCGCTGGGCCTGACATCCATTCATTAGCGCTGTCATCACGCGCTGACATTTTGGGATGCCTGTGGCCCTCAGCTGAATTCTGAGCCACCATTGATTGCTTTGTCAATACGCTCTCATCCAGGGGTAATATATGACGACAAAGACGCGGTGCGTTGGAGCTCAGTTAACACACAGTAAAGCCTCTCACAGCACATTACACGACGCAGCGCTACCCAGGTACTTAAAAAGTAGTAATATTTCACATTATTACTGTGTTTTTTTAATCAAATAAACGCAGGCTTGGCAAGTGTGAGAAACGTCTTTTCTTACCGATCCACAGCATTTTTACAGTATTGCACACTAGAGCAGACACTATATTTATTACATTCAATATTATTTATTTAAGCAAATGCGCACACAACGTATATGAAGAGTTCATTTGCAAACTTTTTTCACTGTGCATTTCAATTAATCTCAATCTAACTGCATTTTGACTGTAAAATTAAACAAAGAATACAGCTAATACAACATTTTCACTCTGTTATATTGCAGCCATTTGCTAAAATCATTGAAGTTCATTTTTTCCCTCATTAATGTACACACAGCACCCCATATTGGCAGAAAAACACAGAATTTTTGCAGATTTATTAAAAACGAAAAACCACAAACTGAAATATCACATGGTCCTAAGTATTAAAGTATTAAATGATTTTAGCAAATGGAGCAATATAACAAGAGTGAAAAATAAAAAAAAATCCCGTACCCACTGTATATATTCCCCCCAGTTTTTAGCTCACTATAATAACCCTGGTAGCAGCATGTATCTCAGTCGCAGATAGTGAATGTTTCTGCTCATACTCCTCTCGGACACTTCATTTTCCCTGTCTGATCTCTCCATTCACATGCTGACTCCACTGACCTGCTCTCTTAATTACTTCGCCTCATCCTGACTTCCTCCCTCTCTCTCCACGGCTCTGTCTGTTTCCTGCTAAGTGTTGCTTTATAACTTGTGTCTCTAGCGTCCGCGGTGACAGAGCGAGAGAGGTAGACAGACAGCGAGGCTGCGTGTCCTCACACTCGTACAGAGGAGGAAGCCGAGTCTGTTAACACTCACACCTGTCAGCCCACGGGACACTCGCTGAACCAGATGACAGATGAAGAAGTGCGAGGGACACCCGCTCCTGTTCTATTAGTGCTGTTTGCTCTTCTCCTGCCCACACTGAGCAAAACACAAGTAAATATATAAAGATACTTAGCAACAGACTAAAGCACTCAGAAAACCTCAGAGACTGCACACCCTGCTAAAAGCATTCCAAGAAGAACCTACTGACTATGAATTAACACTCACCCTAGCAACGACTTAAACTTATTTAGAACACCTTAGCGACTGCATAGCGACACTGATATCTTTCGTCCTGCATAGCAACTTTCTAAACCCACTCAGAACACCCTAAAAACCACACAGCAACAGCCCGAACGTATTTTGAACAGCAAAGCTTAAAAAAAAAATCTCCAGTCATCCCTAGAACATCCGACAGTCTACAACCATCCGGAACGTATGAGAAGCCTGACTCAAACACCTTAGCAACGGAGTAACAATGGTCTGGCAAACCCGCAGCATCAAACATCGGCCGCTGAGTTTCATAAAGGTACGTCTCCAAGGCTCTCCGGTAAGAGAACGGTGTATTCCTGGTGGAAGCTTGGGCCTGGCGCTCCTTTGCTGTGATGCCAATGAAGTTTGGGCTCTGAGAAAAACAAGAGTGAAGACTCAGCGGCAGCAGGTCAGCATGACACCTGCAGCAGAACACAGAGTTGATGAAAGCTGAGGCTACGGCTCTGAAAGAGGCCCGGCGGGGGGCAAACAGCACCGGAGAACAAAGACAGAGCAGCCCAACAGATTGTTAGAAATATGAGACACGGCGTCCTCAAGACATCAGCACTTTTTCCTGATGAAAGCCCTCAAAATGCCAACCATGCGCTGCTTTATTTTTGTAGACTTCCAGGACATGAAGTGTAATCAGGTTGAAATGCTGTCAGCAAGTAAACAAATTAAACTCCATTACAGCTGACAGTGTGTTGAGCTCGGCATGCTTTTATTTTTGCACAAGTTTGGTATTAAAATTAAACAGTTCACCCAAAAATATCAACTGCTCATCCTCAGAACATTTTGCCTTTGAGGAAGTGCAGAATATTAGATTAGATATTCAGATGTGACATTTCTGTGCCACAAACTCTGAAATTAAAATTATTTTCATGTTGTGGACTACTACTGTATTAAAAAATGACTTAATATACAGTATCTCACAAAAGTGAGTACACCCCTCACATTTTTTGTAAATATTTTATTATATCTTTTCAAGGGACAACGCTAAAGATATGAAGCTCTGATAGAATGTAAAGTAATCAGTGTACAGCTTGTGTAAGGGTGTAAAGTTGATGTCCCCTCAAAATAACTCAACACACAGCCAGTAATGT
>JAUCMU010000021.1:15898259-15920925 GCA_032275025.1 Enteromius treurensis
ATTGGCTAATAGGTTTGTCACTCAAATGTCAGAGGCGGGGGAAAAAACCTCAGACTCCTGAGGTTAGTAAATCGCGGCAGTTAAAACCTCGATATCGATGCGATAAAGGTTAATCGTGCAGCCCTATTATCCATCCATCCATCCATTCATCCATCCATCTATTCATCCATCCATCCATCCATCTTTCCATCCATCCATCTATTCATCCATCCATCCATCCATCTACCCATCCATCCATCTATCTATCCATCTATCCATCCATCCATCCATAAAATGAACACTAAAAGACTTTCAAATCACGTGAGCCAATCCCAAAACAACAGAACACAACAAATGTTTAAACTGAGAAATGTTAATTTCATACACAATATGAGCTCATTTCATATTTGATGCCTTCTATAGGTCTCAAAATAGTTGGGATGTGGGCATGTTTACCATTGTGTAGCATATCATCATTTTTTTTTATTTGAAGACTTCAGGATATCAAAGTTGTAAGTTTCTGGAGTTTTGGTGTTGGAATTTGGTCCCATTTTTGACTGATTTCCAGCTGCTGAAGAAAGAGTGGTTGTCTGTTGTGCCCCGAATGTTCTCAACAGGTGAAAGATCTGGACTGCAGACAGGCAAATTCACTAACAAACTCTTCTACTACGAAGCCATGTTGTTGTAATAGCTGTAGTTTGTGGTTTTGATTCGTCCTGCTGAAATACATGTCATCTGGAGGGGAGCATATGTTGCTCTAAAATCTTTATAGACCCTTTAGCACTCACAATGCCTTCCAAAACATGCAAGCAGTCCACATGCACATCCCAAAACCATCAAACTGTAGATGCTGTTTTTTCAGCAAAATGCTGATAACACGCTGAAAGGCTTCCCGGCATCTGTGATTTCCTACAAGAATCTCAAATATGGAATCGTCTGAACATTAAAAAATTAAATAATAAAAAAAAAAAACTTTTCCACTTTGAAACATTTTTACAAGACAGAGCTTTAGTTGGCATCTGCAGATAATACGGCATATTGTGTTTATAGATAGTGGAAGTGTTCCTGGGCCCGTTTAGTAATGCCCATGACAGAATCATGCCGGTGAGTGATACAGTGTTTGAGAGCCCGAAGACCATGGGCATCCAACAAAGGCCCCTAATGCACAGAGATTCCTTCTCTCTTCAAACACAAAAAGCTATTTTGGATCAAGACAGAAAAATGATTATTCTTGGCTCAACAGGTCTCCATATGTGCCATTATAAAGTCAAATCTGAGTTCTCTTCTAGGACACGGCCCTCATCTTGTGAATTAATCAGCGCTTCATATTTATTCACATGATTTGTCCAAGCTTCAGTCCAAACTGGAAATTTGTGCACATGCGCAAGCTGAAACGTTGCCCATTCATTTCACTCTTATTGAAAAAATCTCCAGCTCAGAAGGGTTGATTCACTTTCCAAAGGTCTACACTTCCTTCTGAACAATCAAAACTTACACTGTTTCACAAGTTAATTTGGCGCACAACTATAAAAGTTTAATTAAATAAGCAATGTGCACTTCAATAAGAAGTTAAATAGTTGCCGTTGGCAGACTATTATTATATTATTAAATAAATAAATTCTGAACAGCCAGAGCAGTCTACAGTATCCTAAACTGCTGCTTTGTGCAATACAAATTCATAAATAATTAATTCAATTCCATCCGAACACTTTCCACTGCACAAATCACTCTACAGAGATACCAATGCACAGAGCAAGTCAAAGGTCAATACACTGAGGAAAGATAGGGCAGTCATAAATAAACAAATACAATTACACATCAACTGTAAAATACATAAATAAACTTTCCAGGAAGTCACACAACTTCACAAGGGTTTTATGAGAAAAAACAACCTCTTACTCTGAAGATGATATCAGTCATTCCAGGCTGTCTAAGAGTTAGCAGACGACGCTAACCTCTACTAATGTCTCCTGCTGAACAGGGCCGATGAGAGAACAAGAGCGATGGAGAAGACCCTGATTCTACTGTGAGTCTGGAAGATGAGGTGGTCCTGTCTGAGCAGGAAATGAATATTAATAATTAAGAGCGGTGGGAGGCTTTTAGTGAGGAGCTTGATTGCCACTTACAGAGATTTGGCCTGCGCTGATGCTGAAACTGCAGACGACACAAAGGACAGAGAGTCACTGTCGTCTTCACACAGAGACTCTACATCACCGCGTCACATTTCTGCTCTGTTTTACATCGCATGTACAACATCCCTGTCAGAAGACCCGTGTGTAGAGGCTCGCAGCACAGCTCTGAATCTGTAAACTGATTACTCACGTTCAGACATCCGAAGGGAAAACATGACGGCCGCCAAAATGGAACCGACTCAAGTGAGTAATAATGATGCCTAAGCTAGATTTTTGCATATTCTAAAAGGAAGCATGAGTGGTGCTCGCCAATAAAAAAAAAAAAAAAATTGTATAATAAATAATAATAATAAATACATTTAAAAAAAAAATCACCTTGGCGGTTGCTATATGGTTACTAAGGTATTACCAATGATTTTACCTACAAAATGCTTTTTAAACAAATAACAGATTTATTTATTTGAGGTTGTGGCCTGGGGAAAAAATACAAATAAAATAAACTATGACATAAACAAACAAAAACCAAATAAAAGACATGAGTTGCTCTTTGGATGCTAAGCTGTTCGGAGTGATTCCAGGACATCCATGCTTTTTAACCCATAAATTACTGAATGACTAAATAAACAAACAAATAACAAAAATAATAATACATAAATACTGAATATGAAATAAACTGAATAAGCATAAGACTTCAGTTAAATAGCCTGGTTTGGAATTAACTCTTTCCCCGCCAGTGTTTTTGATGATTTTCACATAAATTAGGCCTTCAGAATATTTTCTGCTATGCATATATGAACATATTATATATCAAAATAAGAAACCAAGTCTCTGCTTTAAAAAACAATAACAAAAAAATGTTTGGTAACACTTCAGAATAGGGGGTCAGAATAATGCATTAATAATGCATTGATTAATGGTTAATTTGTTCACAATGAAGCATTAGTTGAGCAAAAACACACTACTAATTAATAAGTTAATCATTAATTACTAGTGTGTTTTTGCTTAACTAATGCTTCATTGTGAACAAATTAACCATTAATTAATGCATTATTCTGACCCCCTATTCTGAAGTGTTACCAGATGTTTTATTTTATCTTTACTTGTTCATGTTTTATCATCCCTTGAATGCAGATAGGTTTCATCCGAAATACAACAAAACTGAGAAAAATGCATTTTTATCCAAGTACTCCTTTTTAAGCAAAATCCATTCAGATATCATATTCTTTCACCTGTAAATCATTTAATGAATAATTGAAATTGCATTCAGTAAACAGAACAAACACACACAAGCTGCATGTGTGTATATGCACACACGCACAATATTTATATACAGATCACGCACACACACACACACACATACATATTCATATCGCTGGGTTAAAGATCTATCCATGACATAACTAGAGACGTTTCTGTATCTGTAAAGGCATCTCCATCACTGAGTAGCCTTCTTTGTCCTGATCAGATCAAAAATGGTCAAAACACGATCTACAGTACATATATGATCAATATTGTCTCTTCTTTGAGCCCGGTAGACCCGGGAAGTCACGTAGCTCATTCAGGACATGTACAAGGGCTTTCCTTACCGTAGAACAGGGATTGACATGAAAACCCGTCTTTGGCGGGGAAGCGTTGTTACCTAATTGACGAGATATCTGGTCAATGACGGGGAAAGAGTTAAGAAAAACAAATATAATTTTTTCTATATTTTTATGAGAAAAAGTTTTAATTCATCAAAATATCAAACTAAAGCTTAATAAAACAAAACAAAATAAAAGCCTTTGCAAACAGCAATAACTGGTGCTGCTGGTAGAAAACTGGTAAATGCTGAGAGTGTTTCTTTGCATTTAACATCAGCGCTTCACCTGCTGCTCCTCATCCCTCCAGGAGAGCAAATTCGTAGTTTCTTAAATTCCCAGTTTTCGCTCTCCTCATCTCAAGCAATTTTCTGCTGCATTGAGCATGCGGCACGATGATCCACTGAAGAGCTGCCGATGCTGAAGTCTGCTGCGGTCCTCAGAGACATGTGAGCATCTACCTGATGGCCTGCAGGAAACTCTCGCACACTTATCCCTCGCTGCGGCCCGCATGACACACCGACTGCTCTCGCCTCTTAGAGGATTCACTCAGTGCTGAGGAAAAATCTCCAGAAGGAATATTACAGAGAAAAACCCCAGAGGCGGCCAGAGTAAGGACTAAGACAACGTATCATGGGAAGTACAGGAACATGAAAGCCACAGAGAGACAAACAGACTTTCAAAGATCTTGGCAATAAACACATATGCTGTATTAATGCTTCACGTTGCTACGTGGCTACTCGATTATAAATCACTCAATGGCCTAGGACCAAAATACATTACAGATATGCTCACTGAACAGAGTGCTCAGATCATTAGGATCGAATCAGTTAGAAATATCAATCAGTTTTGTTTTTTTATATCAATTTGTTTTATTGTTGTGATCATGTTGTGTTTTTATGATTATCCTACTTCCTTTTATGTAAAGCACTTTGAATTATGTCTGTGTATGAAATGTGCTATACACATACATTTGCCTTGCCTACAAATCGTAAAAGCCTTAAGAAACCTTAGACTAATTACAGCGCTCTATCTTGATTATTAAAGGATGATGATGGATGGATGTATTTAAAAATGCTTAACCACGAGTTCAAATGGACGACTTCAACATTTTATTGTATTATATTGTTTATTTCTTGTTTTACAATTTACTTTTGGGGCAAGAAGCCGTGTAATAAGCGGGATAATGTTAAATAAAGCAATAAAACCTGCTAGCTGTACATTATCCCTTACATAATAAATACACACAGTACACACATATATAAACAAAAATGACTGAATTGCAATTAATCATTTGACTAATCATTCTATACTGTATATATATATATATATATATACACACATACATACACACATATAATCTCAAGTTATTTAAGTTACTTTAGTGTTGCACTGTTGGTTTCCAGCTAGCTCTGGAACAACACTTGCTAAATGGCCCCTAATTAGTGATAAATGAGCGTGTGGTGTGGTGTCAGTGGTGGAGTGGGTGTGCGGGATAGATGGGTCAGAACGGCACACGGGATAAAACCCTTCCTAAAGTGATTACAGTAAACCCATTAGAGAGCCAGAGCGGAGCGCCGTTCCCCTCACACATTCACACTAATCCACAGCACCTTTTCCCTCGTTCTCAGTCCTGAATTGAAAACGGCACACAAAGACGTTCATATCGGAGTGACGGACAAATAGAAATAATACAAGATTCAGACCATCGTTCTGAACTCCCGCTAAATTTAGGCTTCTGGAAACCTCATCACGCCACAGTGTTCTAAGTCAATCATGACGAATTTGTCATCACACGAATAAGCCCGTTCTGTCCGATTAACGACTCAATTTATGCATTTCTCAGCCTTCATTTAGCCGTAGCATGACGCTATCTGGAAATCTGCGCTTTCCCGTCGGATGATCTTGCACACTCATCTAGCTTTAATGCTAATGAGAGTTTATCACATAATCACGCTGCTAATTGAGTTAAGAAAGCAGCAGCGATAGCCATCAGCATCCATTAGCATGCTAGCATGAATAGACTCCGGCTCGTTTCTGTGCTTAAAGATAAAGCAAGGTCAAACCTCCACCGCCAGACCGATTCATCCAATAATATCACTGCAGCTTTTGTGATCTGATAAATAATTCTCTTTCAGGCATCAAGTAAAGAGCTCCCCTAGAACTCATCCAAAGACTGATGGAATCCACTACGAATGTCACATGCTGCCATTTAATCATCACGCTAGCAATTCAGTTAGCACTGCTAATAAAGATGGTCAGGTCAACCTAAACCTGAGTAGTCAAGTAGCTGTTTAGACCATGGCTTTTCAAACGGAGAGAAAGAAAATTAACCGTCTGTCTATCCATCCATCCATCCTGTCTATTTATCCGTCTGTCTTGTGTATCCATTCAACTATCCATCCATCCATCCCTTTATCCATCTACAGTATCTATCTATCAATACAGTACAATTGTGCACACATACAGTAACTTATTATTTTTTACGAATTAGTTTCTAAATACAATGAAAATGTACTGTTTTCTAGTATAAACCGGATGAAAGCCCTATTGTCTGAAAATGAATCTTTAAAGGTAAGTATATAATGACTGAGTTTTCAGAGAAACTTTGATCTAACTCTAAATAAAAGAAAAAAGAAAATCAGAAGACTGCGAAAGTCAAATGGCATCTAGCCATGCAGCCCTGGGAAATAATTAAACAGGATCCCGCACTACTTCAGAGAAGCATTAAATAAATAAGAGCAGACATGAAATAATCAACATCCCACACTCATCTGATATCCGTGCCAGCTCTTCCTGTCAAACATGCTGCTATAATTAAACTGACCGCTGAGAGTCACACAGCAGCACAGAGTATGGGTGACTTCCTTCTTTAACCTTTAGTGACTCAGCTGAAAATGCACTGGAAATGAATTCCCAACGTCTGGTTTCAAGGCCCGAGACCCGACGCGCTCCCTCTCCCTCTCGAATACCACATCAAATAAAGCACTAAATGACAACAAAGACGACACGGCATGATGGAAATAACTCGACCTTTACCTGAACGATAGAGCCATCATATGCATTTCTGAGGTCACCATCCCAGATAGAGGTTCAAGTCTGTCAGAAATGGTACAAACTTGAACTTTGAAAGCATTGCCGTATGTATCTGAAAGCAGGTTAGCATATACACCAGAACAGAAGGTCAAAATGTGACTAGTGGTAAAAGTGAGTTAAACTAAACACCACCGCTCACTACAGAAACAGGTCACAACCCCTCATGACTAAGCTCAGTGAAGATGGCCGTACACGGTGTGAATTCGGACAGTCTGAAGACCGCATGGCCACGCACACGTCACGAGTGACTGTTTACGGACGCAGTGGTACATGGCATGATTTTAAAACCTGAGGCAATCACATTCATGAAGTTCCGCGCCTTTGAGGAAGAGATCCTTTTCTTTGTGGCAACAATGGCTTGCCAAAAAAAACATGTTCGCTTCCATGTTCATTTTTCTTCTTCTGTGGCTTCCCTTTTTAGCTTCTGATTGGTCATTTCCAGTTTTCTCAACAAATCAGCTCGTCACACTTTCAATCTGACAGCTCCTGACGTTTTTGGACATTTAAAAAAATGATCGTGACCATACGAGAAGAGACGATTTCCTCCGATAACCAATGCATGCGAGCTCTTACGACCGTGTATGCCTTCACACTCACTAGATCAAAACACTCAAAGAAGCCTAGCAACATGCTTTTAAAACATGCTCCTTGCAACACTTTAAATTAGATCAACCAACCAAATTTGAAGACTTTCCTTGGACTGTATGTTACATTTTTATTTTGTGCTACAATGTGCTGCCTCTTGAACTTCAGAGGCTAAAGCGAACTGCCATGTCACATTCAAAGAAATAGTTCATCCGAAAATCTAAAAATTACAGCATATTTTCTCACCCCCAAGCCAACCTAGGTGTATATGGCTTTCTTCTTTCAGACGAACACAGTTCGTTATGCTGGTGCATAGAGGGCAGGATTTTGAAGCTCCAAAAATCGTTTTAAAAAATTGCGTTTTAAAAATAACCTATAGGCCTTCAGGGGGTTATCAAATGTCCTCTGAAGCAGATCGATGGGTTTTTTTTTAAGCTGCGTCATACATCGAGTCAGAGGTCAGCCAGAGAGTTGCTGATATCTCCGATTTACGAAGCTTCAAAATCATGGCCACCATCCACCAGCATTACCACCAAGTCATATTCACCTAGGATGGCTTGGAAGTGAGTAAAATATGCCGTCATTTACAGTTTTGGGTGAACTATTGCTTAAAGAGCATCAACATGATGAACAATGTTTGAATTTTGTGCTGAAAATGTACAGGATTTGAAAGCGGAGTCTTTGTTTCTTACCAGAAGTAAATGTGATTTTTGGATGGGCTACAAATGTCGCTTGTTGAAGGGATGTTTCATAGGGTCAAACGCAAAAGCTTTTTTAACGGCACAGTGCTAAATTCGACCCAAGAAACTTTTTCTTCCGAAAAATTGCAGGTCTGGTATGTTATTCCATAGACATGACTGCATGCGTTTGATATTGAGCTGAGCTTCAGTTCCCTCCACCTCCCTTACACAACATCTCTAGAGGAGCAGCTCTGGATTATGAGTAATTGGGCTCAAAGGAACGAGTGCTGAAACTCCATCACACATCCCAACTTCCTCAAGACACCATGTAATTATCCTGAAAATTGAAGTTCAGCTCATAATTAAATCTGCTGCACCTTAATTTACCCAGGAGTTAACGCTAATGTCGCGTACTCTGTGGAGTCCAGCAAAACAAACCCAGCTCATGACACTGTGAAAAAGCATTAGCATGTGGCTAAGCGGATGTTCTAATAAGAAACAGGTGATAATCATGTCTTTTGGGCAGCACATCAGAAGATTCTAATGATTTCTGAAGGATCATGTGACACCGAAGGCTGTTTGTCTAGTAAATAAATGCAGAAAAAAAAAATAGCTTCAATGTAGAGAAAAAAAAGAACGAAATGGTGCATGCTATTTGACCACAAACCTAACACAATGTGAATTGTTGAACTAGAGAGAAAGAGCTTTTAAAATGTATTTCATATTGTTCTTTAATGCATATGACATTTGTTCCTCATGTAAAAATGATTGTGCTCTCTTCTGGTTAGGAAAATGAGAAAAGTAGTCAAGCACGTAATTGTGTGATTGGCGTGAACTGCAGCCGTTTGGAACAGTGTTCCCTGAACCAAAAATGAGAACAAGGCCAAATAAAAACATGAATGAATTCATGAGTGCATTATACGATTACAGGCTGACTAATGTTAACATGCTCATTAATATTCCCTGCTTAATCGTCAGAGCTGAATGAATTCTAAATTAATAAATGAAATTGATCAGTTCCACGTGACAGTCATTCATAAATGCAATGCATTACAAACATTCCGGTATTTTCCAGCTTTTTGTGAATTCGGACTTTACAAATACACCCACTGAGAACATTTCTGCACGAATATGGCTTATTCATACATCTCTTACAGCGCTGCAAAAGATAGAACAGCAACCCATTGGTGGACAGAATGCTGTATCTCAGATGCTGCATGGCTGTGAGCATCTGTCCATCTTTCGGTTTCCAATCGCAGACATACGACAGTCCACGCGCACTACTGTCTACAGATTCACAGACTCAACTCCTAAACATACTGAGCTGCCGCGGTGTCAACTGCCTACATAAGAAGCATGCTAACAGACTCAGAAGTGTCATAATGCACATAGCAACTGACAATAGTTTGATGCTTGCATGTGTGCGGTGTTAACCTTTTGAGACTCCAAAAAGTCAACAGATTGACAAAGTGCAACAGAAGGCTGGAGGGCCGAGAGATCTTTAAAACGAATAAAAAACACACACCCTAGCAACTGCACGCAGTAGCAGCAACTTCATAGAAACTCTAAAAACAGAGGACTAGTTCACCCCAAAATAGGAAATTCTTTATTCTGCAGAACACAAAGGAACATGTTTTGAAGAAAGTTTGTAACCAGGCTGTTTTGGGTCAACGTTGACTTTGATAGCATTATTTTCCTACTGTGGAAGTCAATGGTGACCCAAAACAGGTTCACAGAGTAAATGGTGACAATTTTAATTTTTGGGTAAACTATTCCTTTGAAACACCAACTGGACAGAAACTATCTTTTACAACACTCAACAAATCTCAAAACACCCTAAAAACTCCTTAACAACTGCATAGCAACACTGTAAAACACCATAAACACTCAAAACGACCTAGAAACACCTGAAACACTGAACACCTCCAAATAAACATTTAAAACATCAGCAACCCTCTAGCCTTGTGGAAGCTAGTAACGGCATAAGCACAGCAACAAACACAGCGCAAGGCTGGTCAACAGGCGAGTAACTACTGTAAGTTTTAGCCTGTTTACTCACCAGAATAATTAAGGCTCAAAGCCAGAGATCTGATGGAGGTGTTTCAGGGACAGAATCACACAGAGGAGGAACACCGAGATTAAGGCTGATTACCATCAGAGCTTTGAAAACAAAACACAGCCCGCTGAGATTAGAGGGGCTTTTTGATACCGCAGATGTTTTGATGCATGAGAATGCCAAATAAGTGAGCCTGGAGACAATCTGAGAGGCCTGAAGATCCTCAGCGGGAGATGTCAAAGGTGCGAGTTGGTTTGGAGGTGTTTGGCCCGGCTGATAGAGAACCACTTCACACTGACGGAGCTCTCCAGCTCATAATAAGATTGGCATCTAAGCCATTACACCTCAGAGCCTTTCAATCTCTACAAGTGAATCACTTCGGCGCCCGACCACACAGAAGATAAACGCCACAACAAAATACAAGCAACACTTACTCAAGCATGAGAGAGAGAGAGAGCGCTGAGAACATATGCAGACACAGGATCGCTCTCACGCATCAGTGCATTCAGAAATGCATCAGTTTTGCAAGTTCGTCTGATTCTGAAAATGAAATAAGTTCTGCTTATTCAGAACCAGAGAGAGAGAGAGAGACAATGACGCAGTGGTCATGCTGGCCAGTCTAATTCAAAATAATCAACCCATTTATTACTGCAATAAAACTACTTCAATCTGTGACAAAACTGTTCATTGATTTGACGACTGGGGCATATTTCAAAAGCATGTGATTCAAACAGGTCAACCCTGAATCACGCAGAATCTTTGCTTGTTTCTTTTGTGCTTTTTTTTCTTTTTCTTTAAATAAAGTTCATTCTGAATCACCAGAGGCCTGCAACAACAGTGAGCAGCGAGCGAACAACAAATGTCATCATGTGCAAATTGAGTCACACTGGCTGAATGGAGAGCAGCTCTCAGCCTGAGAAAGGTCACGCTCACCAAACTACACCCGGAGACGGAGGAAACGAGAGCGAGAATCAGCCCTGATCAGAAAGACATGACGTCCTCCGGCAGCACGAGGAGAAGCAGCCCAACCGTTTTATAAGCAGATGAAATGCTGACATCACAAAAGCCAATCTCTGGAGGTAAAAATCACAAACTTTATGAGACTTTATGCAGGGCAGAGACGTGTTCTTAATAATGCATTGCTAACTTTTACACCGAAAGCACGCTCATAAAAACTGCAGTTTACAACGAAAGCACCTCCAGCTCTCCAGAGGACGAGATTTAATCTAGACAGTGTTTCTCTCTCTCCACGAGGAGACACGTACAGAGCGAATGAACAAAACAACCACACAACTTTAGTACAGCATCTTACACACGTGATGTATACACAGATGCAATCAATCAAGTTTTATTACTAAACAATACATTAAAAAAGTATGTTATTTTAATTATAATGATTTTAAATATAGCCAGAAAAAATAGAAGCTAAACACACACACACACACATATATATATATATATAAACACAAATTTATTAAAATATAATATATATCATAATATAATATCATTGTATTTTTGAACAAATAAAGGCACGATGGGCATTAACCTTCTCGATTTCAAATGTTTGATTTCTAATTCTAAATAAATAACCACACGCATTTTATTATGTAACTTGTGTGACTGTGGCATTACTTCATTTGCATAATTACTATAATTAACCGAGTGCTAAAACAACACTATCAGCAGGTGCAGTTCATTCCTAACGAGAGACGTGTTGGAGAGATGACAGGTTTTGGGGATAAAAGTGTGTTTAAAAGTCACAGGACCACATTTCAGAGTCATTCGCAACACTTTACTGAAACACAGATAGATCAAACCCGTGTTAAAGAGGGCCGCTCAAACATCAACCGATTTTCAAATTAATTCAGAGTCGGAATAGTCGATCCAGATGAGAAACCAGAGAGCTTGTGATGTGTAAAGACCGCACCATCTTTGGATTTTATGCAAGCCACAAAAAATGAATATGCATAAAAGAACTGATATATGGAATGCTGATCATGGAAAACTGCTTATACACTAAATGTAAAAGAACAAAGCAAAATCACATCCATATTTGCACCATATATCTAAAAAAACAAGACTGGTAAATTTAGTAATAGGACTCTTCACCTGGATAAACACAAACACCACATCATGTGAAATCTAATCTAGGACCGTCCATTATCTGAGCGCAGGTGTCTTCATTCCACATCACCTGCATTCTGTGATCAATGTGACTGAAGGTGTTAATCACCCGGGGAAGAAATAGAAACACTATTTGGGGTGTTTTAGTCAGTTCACAGCACGGGCTTGTATTTACACCACCTCAAGATACTACAGCAAAACATAACGCACACATACAGCCTGTGAACATTCACTGAGTCATCTTCACAGTTTCTTTTTTAAGTACATGCCATTTACTATTCAAACATAAATCAGGTACAGCATAAATATAACAAATTCTGCTCAGGCAATGATGAACAATAATAATCAAAATGTTCTTTTTTCTTTTTTACTTGCTTATTAAAATTAATGAACAGTTTAAATGGAATTTTATGAAAATATTTAATTAAAAAAAGCATCAGAGATTTTTTTAGTAAATTAAACCAGCATTTAATCTTATCTAATTCAACCTAATAAAAGTTATTATAATAATTTAACAAAATGACATCATTAAAACTAGCATAAATTCAATTCATTTCAATTCAATCAAATCCTGTTGTTATTGAGTATTTAAATACTAATAGTATTACGTAAACAATCACACTTAAAATTTACAAATATTGGTAAACTAAAGTTAATTTCACATCAAGTTTAATTTTTAAATTTAAACTTAATTTAATAAAAAAAAGTAACAATTGGATTATTTTATCAAAAATACATATATTTAATTAAAGAGAAAATAGTGTATGAGACAAACAATTATCATATCTTCATTTTAGTTAGGTTAAATCAGGAATAATACTGAAAAGAAATGAAATCATTTTCACCGGTGAATGGAGTTGTTGTGTCACATCGTGAATATGGAGTCGGTGAGCATAAGGCCACACCAAACAAGCGCTTATCCGCCTTAATCAGCGACGCCCACTGAGAGCGTTACAGAGAGGGTGGCTGTACATTGTTTTCCCGCCGTCTGGTGCACCTGTTGACTCGCAGCTGCGGGTGGAGGGTCTTCCATCAGTGCTCCGGCACGCAGGTGGCTGCTGCGAGAGACTATGAATTCCAATATGAAAATCTGACCCCCTGACCCCTGCGACAATCACATCCCACAACACAAGCCCAGCAGCACTGCTCCACAGCACAGGACTACACCAGGAAATCCCAACATTTCATCCTGCCACAGATAAGATGGGAAAATAGCTCCGAACTTCTACAGAAGATCTTATTTCTTTGAACTTATCATCCCATTCGCTCATCTGAACATCAGCACTGTGCTTCCAACAGCACAGAACACAGACTTGTAGTGCAGTGCCACGAGCATACTGATACATACCGATTAGAAATTCCATGTCAAAAATGGTTTGTAACCATCTGTAATGCATTTTGCATTTTAGGCCATATAACTGGACTACCAATACTGTTTCATACTGATATAACAATACAAAGAGAATTCAAATATACTCCTTCCGTTGTTATTAAGATCATGAAGTACATTACCATTGAACGCTAATTAAAAAACATTCTATTTTATCCGTTTATCCACAAATCATGCAACAATTCGAATGCCCCTAGTATGGGTTATGAAAGGGGATTTTGGAGTCCCCAGCAACAGGTTAAAATGCATGCAAGGTCAAAAACACATTTTCATTTCCTAATAGAGATGCATTAACCTACGTCAAAGAACTATGAACAAGTTCCTGAATTCCTTTAAAATCTTAGGGGGTCTTCAAGAATCAGAATCCCTGCTTTTACTGTAAACTGTAAAACTTCAAAATGTAATCCAATTACTTATTATTTGACTTTTTGTGGAATCTAATTATATTCATCCGAATGACATGTAATCAGTCACTACCCAGCACTGTTCCTGCCTCAACATAAAGAAATGACAATTAATCTGTGAACCAAGTTAGTTGAGATCAGGGACTCTCAGAAAACTCTCCAAGTCTGCGACAGGAAACTCAGGTCTGACTTCCTGCTGGCTGTGAAAGAGCGCTAAACCTTCATCTTCACAGTCACGCTGGACGCGGTTAGGCAGAGGAGTTGAGAAGAGAGGCATGAATAAAACAAAACACAACGAGTCACACACACACACAGAGATTCATAATTCATGTCTTTCATTTCAGCAGCCGCCACACTTTTGATAGAGCGAGAACAGAGCGAATTCACGCAGGTGCACACGGAAACGCTACATGCCCGACACACACACACCAACTGATGTTGCACTGATGGGAGAAAAAACATTCGCAAACACATTCTTGGCCATTTCTGACTGCTGTTTCCAAGCAACAGCAGCATGTGTTGAAGGGAGAGAGAGAGTTAATGTAAGCGATGCTCCCTCTGCACATTTGTGCTCCAGCGCAAAACACAAAATCAACTCAACTAAGTGAGGAAAAAACTTGCTAAATGAATGAACATTCATTCAAGTCAACATCAGACCTCACCGGCAAACAAATTTACTTCAAGAAAACAGTGCAGACATAAAGTCGCCTTAAACAAACAAGTTAACATTAAGCCACTTACTTATTCTGCATCATGTTCATTATCACCCAGTCGGCAGGATACACGTTCTTCCCAATGAGATCCTTAAACATGATAAACGTCTCCATGAGGAAATCCTAAAGAAGAGTCACAATGTTTGGGGGTGAACCAGACATGACGACGACATCCAGAAATATGCAACCAACATTTAATGTATTTAAATCATTTTAATTGATTAGAAGCATACAGGCTTTTTTGTACATGATAATGTTCTCTGTTCATGCCGCTGCAAAGAGTGAAAGTTTTTCATGGTATCTTATGGAAACTCACCACCACGTCTGTGCGCATCTTCCCAAAGGTGCTGATGAGGTGTGTGTAGTGATAGTCGTCCATCTGCCGCAGAGTGCCTGTCATACACGCCACAAAACTGCCCTGGAGAGAGACAGACAGACAGACAGACAGACAGCTGATCAGTGACAGCGAACACCTACAGCACCTGTCCAACAAACACTAACACGAGCAAAGAGCTGCTCTTAAAGGACCATTAACCCTTCAAAACGAACCCCCCCCCCACACACACACACATTACAGCCACTCTGAGGAACTTCCCGGGGAGACAGGACAAAATTCCAAGAAGTATTTCTCATTAACAGCACTTCTGACAGAAAGTAATGTGGTGTTTGACATCAATATTTCTCCAATCTGATTACAGCAGTCAGAGACACACTAAAGGAATCTAACGATACTTCCACTTCCCCACATGTGGGAATTGGGACCAATATAACACGCAATTAACCAGAAACCAATTGCTCAGAAATGAAACTGAGGGGGGAAATCTCATTTAAGATTCAAAACACAACAAAAAAAAAAAAGGCAGTAAAACACCTCGAAGAAGCCGTGGGAATCAAATCCATGCAGCGTGTTAGAAAATGTCACATTACCTGCCAAGGAAACTCTTCAAATGTCATTTATGTAACAATAAAGAAAGGTACAGTAGGTGAGAGAGAAAGTTAACACCGTATGCATAAATTATAGTACAAAAAAATTGTAATATACAGTAAGCAATAAGCAAAGGCATAGTTTCTTTAAATAATTGAATCATAATGGCTGAGGACTTTTTTGATGTTCTTAATGTTTTGTTTTTTTATGTTCTTCGTATTAGCATTATTGCCACTTTAAACATAAAATAAATCGTAAAGAACATTCTAAATCATGATTTCCATTACAGCAAAACACCATCGATTTATTCATGCATTATTCATTTTTCCTCTCCATGTTCTCTTTCAAAAATAGCCGCCTCAATTAAAAGGGTCAGAAAGAGGGTGGGACGTTTTTGATGGAAGAAACCTTGACTAAGGGAGAGAAAAAAAATAATGATTACATATGACAATGCGTAGGAGTCCTAATAGTTTAAAAGCGACTTCATTCATCTTCGCTAATTTGCAGCCATCTGAAAAGGAGGAAGAACATTTCCAGCAGATTCCACATGAGCAAACACTGCGCACAGCAACCAGCCGCACGCCAAGCCTTTGCACTTTGAAAGTGTGACGGGGCTATTCCGCATTTCCTCCTGTTCGGCTTGATTTTCATTTGCAAGTCTTTCCTGCAGCGGTAATTAGGTCTGGCCTACATAACTCAGCAGAAACACAACACACGGCTCATGTTCACGACAAGCTCCCCTCTTTCTCTCGCTCTCCGTCTCACCGCATGAAGAAAAGACTGAGAGGTAAAGCTGGGGTCTTCTGTGAAATATTCATGCTTACCAGCTGAAGTTACTGTATTTCAGAGGCATAAACTTTATTTTCCTGGCTGTGTAAAGACACAGTAAACACAGTTAGCCTGGAGTGAGAGATTAGAGGCTCGCCGTTCGGCTAATGTGGTTCGATAGCTAATATTTATGTTTACCGAACATCCTATCTGAGCCTGCGTGTTTGAACAGGACTCATAATGACAGACAACACCGGCATCCCACACACAACGCCGTGGGGTCAAGATAACATTTACTCACCTCACCTACCTATTGGTTTGGTATAAAGTGCTGAAGAAAGACTTATTATTGAGTGAAAAATTGTAAAGGTATTATCTTCTACAGCAAAAGAGCCCTGACAGCTTAAACGGACAGATAAAACGACAAGGACAAATGATAGGTCAGTTCTTATTATATTAAAATTTAAGGAGTGACTGAGGATTACACGAGTGATTTGGGTGATGGACAGATGAGATTCATGAATGGAAGAAGCCTCGGTAATTCAGAGCCAGAAACTGAATGAAAGTGCCAGTAAACGCTGGCTTCAAATGAGTCCAAACCAGCAGCCGCTCACGTCTGAAATGAGCGATGCGCAGATACGGTGTCCTGCTGTGAGATCTGAAGTGAGGAATAATAACTCTCTCATTCAGCATGTGTAAGCGTGCCATTACTCCTGATGAAGGATCCTGTTTTCTAGTAGAAGATAACAGATTCCTGCTGTGTATTACTTGTGCTGGAATTACACATGATTGAGTTTCTCTGCAGCGGAGTCCTTCAAATCACCTGATCACACCGAGACCAGATCTGCTCTTCACAAACGTGTCACAGAGCCTGGATGAAACCTCGGCTCTTCTAACACTCAGCTTGAAGGAGTCTGCTTTGATTTAAAAATCCAATTTAAAAGAGACCGTCTTATTTAAAAATTTATCCACTAACAGATCTATTCTTGTTTTGTTTGTGTATTATATAATAATAATAATAATAATTTGTTTTTGGTTTATGCAAGTCAATGCTTTGGCGATCGTCTGCAAGTCAGGCCAATGGAACCTGGAGAAATAAACCTAAAAAGGATGGATGATAGAGGAAATGCAATGGAAAAAGGAATGCAAACAGGAAAAAGAAATAGATGGATGCCAAAAAAAAACAAAAAAAAACAGAACAATTGAGGTATAGATCGAAACGATAGAAGGATGGATGTATGGAAACAACAACAATAAACGGATGAGTGCATGGATGGTAAGAAAAAGATAGATGGATGGATGATGGATCACAGATTGGAAAAAACAAATGGATGCATGTATGGATGGATGGCTGGATGGATGACAGATGAAAAGAAAAACAATAAGAGGATGGATTAACGAATGGGTGGGAGAAGGGAAGAAAAAGTAAAACAATAAATGGAACGATAGGTGGATGGATGGATGAAAGGATGGAAAAAAGCAATACATAGATGTCTGGATTAACGATGGATTGATTGGTGGATGAAAGGATGGAAAAAAGAAAATAAATAGAAGGACTGGAAGAAAAGGAAGGATGGATGAAAAGAAAGAAAGAAAGAAAGAAAGAAAAACAGTATATGGGTGGATTAAAGTATGCAGATGTGACACGAGCATCATAAATAATGCTGAAATTATGGAAAGGGCTCTATTTTGATCACATGCTGGTTTGAGAAGACAGGCCTCTCTCTCTCTCTCTCTGAGCGGACGGGAATCCTGCAGCCGATTCACTCATCTCAGCAGACAGAGACAAAGGCTGCATCCTCTAAGGTTCATCTCTCCCTTCATCTGTGTTGTGCTCCTCAGCCCGTTGCCATGGAAACTGTTTTCTTAAGGAGGTCGTTCAAATAAAAGTCAGAGAGAAAGAATGAGATCTTGAACAAGAGTTTCCCCGACTTCCTCAAGGTCACTCTGTGCAACACCAGCGAACGTAACATATCCACCTCTGAAACTCTGGAAACACCTTGGACAGCCAATCAGAAAGATCAACACCGAACATGTGACTGCATGCTAATTTGCATACTACTGGTGCACACTTCACTAGTTTTCAAAAGTTTGCCTCTAATGTTTAAAAAAATCAATAAGGCTGTATTTATTTGATAAAAATACAGTAAAATGGTACAATGTTAGGAAATATTACGAGAATTTGAATAGTTTTGAACTTTTCTTTTTAGATATATATATATTTAAAAATTGTTTCTTTGATCAAAGCTGAATTGCCAGCATCATTACTCCAATCTTCAGTGATCCTTCAGAAATCCTTCTAATATGCTCAAGAAACCTTTCTGATATTCATCAATGCTGAAAACAGTTTTCAGTACAGATTCATATTTTTGTGGAAAGATATAACTCAAGATAAATCTTCGCTGTCAGCTCTAAAATAAAACCTTGCTGAATAACGCTCCTCTGCGCAATGTAAATGGAGAAGATGTTTTAAAAAGCTGCAGTCTTGTATTCCTTGACACTCCAGATCTTAAAACTGAAACAGGATATTCACAAACCTACCAAACACTCACTTGAACGAATCAAATATTGCAACAGTAAACATTTGCAGAAAAAAAACAGTCCTCTGCTGGTGAAAACCGCACACCTGCGCAGCGAGAAGTGGAATAGCAAGCATTATTTCCAGCCACAATTTGGCTGCAGCACTGCTATGCTGTCCATCGAACACCTGCAGAGTGAACAGTGCATGTCAATTAATGCAGCAGCTTTTATGGCCAGAAGATGTGAATATCAAGCAGGAAAACCCAAACCGGACGTTGAATGGAATGCAGCATCAGCTCTGCATGCACACTTCGAAAGCAATGCAATGCAAATTCAAACGCGAAAACAGGACGCAGCCTGGGTAGTTTCCAAATGCTGTTTTCAAGATGCAATAGCAGAAAAAGGCGTGCGCCTGACTAAACATCCTTCACATCTAATGGTTTCGTATTCTTGCTTCAGGTCGAGTCAGTTTTATTACAGCGCTGGAGCGTGTTCATTTACAGCTAAATCACACTAATTAAATAATGGCTCTGTCAGTTACAAATGGAGCCGCTAAGACAGAATCCCTGTCCGCTTAACAGAAGACATGCCGCTCCTGTAGAGACACCAGCAGGAGCCTGGAAACATCTGGAGCAGCAGCAGCATCTGTGTGAAGCGCAGCAGGAAAAAGCCCTCGCAGGAGAAATGCAGCGATGCAAGAACAGCAGCAAACTTAAAGGGACAGTTCAGCCAAAAATGACAGTTTGATGCTAAACTAAGGCCATCTAAGGTGAAACCATCAAATAAAAAATAAAAAAACTAAACATTAGCTATGTTTTCATCCAAAGATTTGAATTAAACCTGTAATATCATAAAAAAAAAACATCCAACTAGAACAAAATAGTTCCTTTCTTGTGAACTGTGGCACTCAATATCACTAAGAACATAGGAGAAGCCACTGAATATAGTCATTTTTATATACTTTATCGTATACATTACACGATACATGTGGTCCCTGCTTCTGGAGGTGGATGCCAGGGGTTTGGGAATGCAGTCACGAAAGGCAATTATACAGAAATACTTTGATGCCAGACTTTACTTCGGCTTTTCAGCATGACCATAACATCATAAGAACGCTGTGAGACGAGGTCCAGTGATTATTCGAGTTACCCTGTCTCTTAGCGAACCAATACAGTAAATGTGTTACCATCCCAGTTTATGCACATTTTTATATTTCATATTGGATCAAATGTTTGTTTGCAGCTCGAACAGCACAGATCTGTTTAGATTGGTCAATCAAAAATTCCACAATTCCCGCTTAAAAAAACTAAACAAAAACATTTTTAACTGTTTAATTGAAGAAAAAAAAGCCACCTACTTCTTGCATTTGAAGTTGGAGTTAATAAATGAACAGCAAATTTTCATTTTGGGGTGAACTATCCCTATAAAGACTGGCAAAAATGGCTCAGAATGAGCACATTAACATATGACTCATTAGCACTGTCGGAGATTAATGGTTTGATACTAAAAATCGTATTCTCATTGGATAAATATAATAAATTGAAAATGAGAAATGGTGCCTGTTTTGGTGTGAGAAACCATTACTATTAATATAATTGGACTTAAGGGAAAATATGAAATGCTAATGTAGAATATGAGCTCTTGAATTTATAATGGATGCCTGGTGTTGATATAGCAGCATCTTCGGCCTGTGATGGATGGAACAGACACAAAATGAGAGGAAACAGCAAAAATTGCCTCTTCGTGTGAGTTCATCAAGTCCAGCCAGAACTGCTCCAGAGTCCTTCAGACATTTGCATGTGTTTGCGAGATGGTGTTCGGCTTAATTAAGTTTATTACCACACACACACACACACACACAGCAGTTCAACACGCTGTCAGATATAATGGAGTGTAATGTGTTTACTTACTGGCAGCATTTCAACTTGATTACAGCTACAGCTCACAAACAAGTTAGTGCTTTTATTTTAAAAAAAGTCTTTGTTCTTATGTACAGTTTTTTGTAATAATGTACAGCTGAATAAAAGAGGAACGATGTCTGGCATGAGAACAGATCTCAGCAGCTCTAGTTTTAAGGTCCTAATTAAAGCAGCAGGGATTCAGCTTGTGAACGACGGGCGAGCTGAGAGAGAGTCTCACGTATCTGTCAGATTCTGCAGTCTTCAAGTGGAACTGCTGACGGTCATTTCTACGTCACACTAACAAAAGTGTAAGCTCACTATTGACTAATCAATGAAACTAATTTCATTAGCACATGCTTTGTGACTTACAGAGAACTTACTGTAATTACAATAAGGTGCAAATATATATATGTAGTATATATTCTGACTTATATTATATAAAATATGTGTGTACATGTACACAAAATTTCAGTTCATTTCAGTAATTCAGTTCACATATTTTAAGCAATGTTTTTCATGGTTTTAGTAACGGGAACTAATTAATTTTCACAAGAACAGTATCTGATGAAATGCTTTCCAGAGTTTTCCAGGTCTGTAAAAGACCGTTGAAGTTCCTTAAATGGTCTAGGTTCAGGAAAACCTGAGCTTAAACCACTTGATCACCACACCCAGATGGATCTGCTGAATTGTGTCCACTTGTATGCTGATTTAGCAGGAAACGCCAGCAGAATGAATTTCAACATGGTCAAAAGTAGAGAGTATTACAGTACATGATGAAAACGCACAAACTTTTTAATACACCAACAAAGAGGTGATGAAGGTGCAGAAAACCTGACGGGCGTCTGAATTCTGCAGCTTTCTGCACTTACAGTATAGAAAAGCGAGGTTCTGAGGATGAGCAGTCAGGAGTGCTGACAGATACGAGTGTTGAGTGCATGGAAACCAGGAGTGTTTCTGGAGTGGGTCTCAGGAGATGGAAGTTCAAAGCCGTTTGTTCGACGTTGCGGTTCACACGTTTGATGCCGGTCATCATGACGGTTGGACATGAGGGCTGACCAATCCTGCGGGTTATACAATGTCTCTCTCTCCATGTATGTGCGTGCAAAAACCCACAAAACCTGAAGAAAATGCTGATTCAACAAAATCCATGCTAAAGAGACAGACGTCACCCTGGAGGAGGCCATGCGGTGCTGTGGCCTTATACTAGCCGCTAGGACAACGAAATCAATGAGTGCCGCATCAGCAGAAAGCACTTTCCTGCTAGTGGCCCTTATGAGGGCAGATTAGAAAAAATAGACAAACAGAGTAAAGAGATGAAAGAGCAAAAGCAAATTCTCCCCAAAATTCCCTGTAAGACAGACTTTCTTCAGTGAAATCCAAAATGATGCAGGTCTCAAAGGGGTCCAAGTTGTTTTCACCCCTACATTCTTTAAAATATCTTTTTTTTTGTGTGTGTGTTCAGTAGAAGAATGTCACACTGTGTGGAAATGCGTATGTGAGCAGATGTTCTCAAGGAGAAAGTCTCAAACAAAACTCGAGCTTTGAATCCATTTCACAAACTTTCTCAAATCCCAGCTTGGCCTCAGAAGCAACTTTGTTTCCCCGTAGACTGATAAAACCTTTTCTTTTGTGGCGAGGGGGCTGGAAGTCTATCTCAAACAACTGAAATAATGTGGTGACGTGATGTGAAACTTTAATGCGAGCTTGGAATGACTTTACAGTCGCCACAGCCGTATCACCCTGCAGCCCAAGCCTGGTTGCCCACTGAAGCTAAGCAGTGTTGAGCCTGGTCAGTACCTGGATGGGAGACCTCCTG
>JAUCMU010000021.1:15921025-15944060 GCA_032275025.1 Enteromius treurensis
TATCATGGCCTCCCAATAATCCCCATCCATTGATTGGCTGTATCTCTCTCTCCTCTCCACCTGTAGCTGGTGTGTGGCAGCCGTCGCATTATCCAAGTGGATGCTGCACACTGGTGGTGGTTGAGGAGAGACCCCCCACATGATTGTAAAAGCGCTTTGGCTGTATGGCCATACACAGTAAAGTGCTATATAAATGCGTCATTCATTCATTCATTCATTCAAAACAATCCTCTTAGAACGTCTGACATCCAATCAGAATCAAGCATAATGCCATGCTACAACTGACCAATCAGAGCATCACAAAGTGGCAAATGATTAAAAAAATATATATATAAACTCCTGTTTTAAACCAAGATAAATAAGCAAGACGATAAGATTTAATGTTACTTTTTCAGTCATTTTGAGAGATTGAGAAGAGATATATAATATATTATATAATATAATATTTAATAATATTAAATTATATTATAATTTCTACTAATAAATTATTATAATTATAAATGTATTATTAATGAATAAATTAAACTAACCATAACACAACATACACATATGTATATAACAAATTACATATAAATATAAAATTACACTTTATATATACATTATGTGTGTACATACATATATAAATGTGTATTTCATTACATATGCACTTAATACATTTATTACTAATACATTTTATAAGTACAGGTATAATATAAAAATGTACATGATTGAAAATATTGAAAAAGAAAAAAAGAAAACAAAACAAAAGAAGAAATGGAAGAAACTGATATCTATGTAAATCAGCAGGTCATCACATGACCTAAAGCTGGATTTTCCTGGCAATTTCCCTCCTCTTTCTCTCTCTCTGCTTTGCTGTCTTCCACCCCGCCTCCCTCTCTCTCTCTCTCTCTCTCTTTCTGTGTGTTGCTGGCTCTCGGGTCTCTCAGTTCTTGGAGCGGCTGGTTCAGGATGGATGTCTCATGCGCACACATGCCATCGCTGAGCGCCGGACCCCGCTGCATCCCTTCGGCAGTGTGTGCGTGACTGTGTGAGTGTGTGTGCATGCGTGTGTGTGTGCGTGCGTGCGTGAGAGCGAGAGTTGCGGGGGAGCACCGGTCAGATAAAGACGCGTGCGAGTTCTGCGTGTGTGTGTGTGTGTGTTTTGGGACAGATCTCAGTGGAATCTCTCACACTGGATGTGTAAGGATCACAGGAGCAGCGTCTGACCGTACAAGCGCTACACAGAGAAACTTCCAGCATGGCAGACCCTCTCTCCGGACTCACATCAGTTCTCACTCCCTGACGGACCCCAGCTGCGCTGAGAGGGAAGGCATGTGCTGGTCATCTCTCCCTCCCCTTCATCATCCTCATCACTATCACCACTGAGCAGTGTCTGGAGGTGAGTCTCTGCCTTTACATCTGAGCTCAAGTGTGGTCTCGCAATCACCTTTAACCTTCTGCTAAAATGCACCTTTAGTCATTTTGTCTGGTGAATATATCATAACGAAGAAAAAAGATACAAATTCAGGAGAAACCTGAACACCAAAGTTGATTTGACAGTGAGTGCTGCATTGAAAAACCTGATCAGAACAAGCATGCCGAGATCATCTCATCCTGTGGCTTTTCCACCGACCATCGCAATGCTTCGTTTAGCATTATTATAATCTTTTTATTTCAACCCACGCAGGGAGAGAGAGAGAGAGGGAGAGAGAGAGAGCTTATGGTGGTCTGAACTGTAAAACAGTTGGGCTGACAGTGGATTTAGAAACTGTGTTTTTAGGCTGTAGGTTAAATCAGGACTATTTCAGTTAAAAATGAACATTTGGGTATCATTTCCTCCGCCTCACCTCGATTCAAACCTGTATGACTTTCCATTTTTCTGTGGAGCACAAAAGGAGATGCTTAGATGAATATTCATGCTGCGAAAAAAGAAAATATTAAGCTCCAAAAAAGGATATAAAGCACAAGTGCATGATGATGTGCTATACAAGTCCTCGAACTATATGGCAAAACTTTTTTTTGATAAAAGATGCTCACTAAGGCTGCATTTATTCGATTAAAAATACAGCAAAAACAAGTAAAAAGTGAAATATTTTTTCAATTTAAAATAACTATTTTCTGGGTGACTATATTTTAACATGTATTTTATTCCTGTGATGCAAAGCATCATTACTCCAGTCCGCAAGATCCTTCCGAAATCATTCAAATTTGCTGATCTCAAGAATGGTTTCTAATAAATGATAAAAAACTTAAATTTTGTGGAATGCATTTAGGAAGGAAAACATTTACTAACACACACTCTGCTCAGATGTGTGAGAGAGAGAGAGACTGAGCATGAGAAGGAAAAAGTGAGACTTTATCTGGGTTCTACCTGAAGGATCACGACTGTTTTTCAATTGGCTGCTTCGTGAAGACGTCATTTCTGTCTGAAACACTCCCATACTCAACCAGATACCAGCAGAAACACAGAGAGAGAGAGAGAGATGCATGCTGCATCATGATGGTCAGTCACCTACAGTATAACTGGGTGAATCACGCACAAATATCTGGGTCATGATAGACAGACAGATAGAAAAGGCTGACATACCAGTACAGTATAACTCAACAGTACATACACTGGTAAAACAGCCAAAAACAAAAGGGCCAAATAAGCTTTCCAGCATCCCACCAAAATTCATGACCTCTGTATTTAAAAAAAAATGCTGCAGGACATAACATGTCACAACATATCAATAGCTGATCGCTCAGAAGTCAAGAACAAGTCAAAGTTTAAGCCGAACACTAAAGCACGCAGTAAAAGCGGTTCTGCATCAATATATGCTGATTGACAAAGACAAAGTTTAAGGTCATAGATCTTGGCAGAGAAAGCGAACCCCACGCCGCAACTGAACACTCCAGGCGCATTCTGGAATCGGATCGTGACTCTTCACCTGCCTCACACACTGAAACAGCAGCAGAGGAAGCCAGATGTTGTGGAAATGGGTTTATTACTGAGCTAACACGGAGACCAGGAGAGATCCGAATACTCCCTTGCACACTGCAGGATTCACACTCTTATGAGTCTCCTTCCTGTGGTGTTAGGGAATCTCAAAAAATACAGCTGTGTTGATGATGTTTGTATTGTTCAATCCAGTCCCACCCAGTGAATAAGTCTGGAGATGGCAATGAAAGGGACATCCTTCTTCCATCCATCCTTCTATCCATCTTTTGCTCCTCCTTTCTTTACCTACTGATATTTATTTTTCCATTTTATCCTCCGTTCATCTTTCTTTGTTTTCTTCCATCCATCCTTTCTTTCATTGTTCGATTAATTCATCCATCTAGCCACACATCTTCCTTCCTTCCTTCCTTTCTTTCCATCCATCTATCTTTCTTTCGATCCTCCACTTTCCATCCATCTTTTTTTTTTGCCTTCCATCCATCCATGATCAATTTTTCTCTTTCCTGCCATACAACCTTTTTTATTTCCATCCATTTTAATTTCTTTCCCTCCATCCATTCATTTTTCTATCCATATACCCATCCTTTCTTTACTGACATCTGTGCATCTATCTTTCCACGCACATGTCAATTTCTGTTTCCTGTCATCCATCAATCTTTTTTATTTCCATCCATTTTTATTTTTTCCCTCCATCCATCTCTTCTCCCAAATTTTCTTTCCTGACATTCCGTCTTTTTTATTTCCATCCATTTTTCTTTCTTTCCTACCCTCCCACCTTTCTCCCTTCATTCATTACTGACATCCATCCATCGGTCAATTTCTCTCTTCGCCTGTCATTCAATCTTTTTTTATTTCCATCGATTTTTCTTTTTTCCCTTCATTCATTCATCCATCCATCCATTTTTTCTCTGCATCCTTCCTTCTTTCTTTACTGACATCCATCCATCCATCAGTCCATTCCTTTCATCTATCAATTTCTCTCTTCCCTGTCATCCCATCTTTTTTATTTCCAACCATTTTTCTTTCCCTCGATCCATTCTTTTTTTTTTCTTCCCTGGCATACATCCATCTTTCTTTCAATCCATTAGTGTACACTTGTGTGTACACTTAACAATCTCACACACACACACGTCTTGAGTGCAGTGTGTGTGTGTGTGTGTGTGTGTGTGTGTGTTCTGGTTAGCTGGTCTCCAGGAGCAACCACTGCACACCTTCATAAAGCACACAGCACATTAAGCATCAGCGCTAATGTCTGCTGGCTGAATTAGTCTCGTTTCGATGTATAGCTAGAGGACAATCACACAATGCATCTCTGCTCTCATCCTCCATCCCTCACTTCTCTGCTTTTTCTGGGAAATAAGAGCGGTGTGGGTAATGGAGGCTGCACCCCGCTGTCTGAAACTCCACAGAGAGCCTCTCCATGACATTAACTGACAGACAGAGAGATAATACACCGCAGAAGAGTTCAAAACCAGCCAGTGCTAATCTGACCCCTCTCCTGAGCAGCAAAGACTTGGTTAAACATCCACAAGACCTTATTCAGAAATGTTTAAGAGCTTTGGCTTTGCGTGTGTGTGTTTATGTAAAGCACTGGGGTGAGATGTTTTACTACTCAGCGTTGAGTCAGATACAGTTCCTGTGCACCAGCGACTTCCTCAAAATGCTGCAGGTCTATCAGAGCTGAATACTAAATAGAGTAAAAGCTCTCAGCAGAGCCAGAGAAGAAATCCGTTCAGGGTCAGCAGGGCAGATCAGGCTCGGACTCCACTGAACGCTTGGACTCATTTCGAGTGATTTAAATCACACACCAAATAGTGCTCATAAAAGCTTATCATTGTAAATGTCTTTACACTTTAGTCCAGAAATGAGCACATCTGGATAGTGATCCGTTACTATAGAGATGCATGTTTTCTGCATCATCGTTGTTGGCTCACAGTCTGGACCGAATGTGAGGAGATAAAAAAAAGATCACGTAGTGCTGACAATGTTAGCACATCTTTCTACGGACACAAAAACAGTGTAGTCCAACTGACAAACACGAGCGGATTCCTCTTAAGGAATCAAAAACATACAACGCAACTGGTCTAGTGCAATCTTAAAAACAAATGACTATTATGAGCAGATTCATTCACATCAAATACTCAAAAAAAATGACTGTCTTTCCATCCATCCATCCATCCGGCCGTTGTTCTATCTATCTATATCTATATCTATCTGTCGTTCTATCCATCCATCGATCCATCCATCCAAATATACAGCACAATGAGAGCTGAATCTTTTTAGCGAATGAAAAAAATACGACACCATCCACATAATCCAAAACACACATGACTGATTCTTTTAACAAATCAAAAAGATCAGTCAAACAAATCCTTCACAGCTAGTTCATACATCGTCATATCTGAATGCACGTGTTGGACTGCTTGTAAACGACTGACTGAAAGTGAGCCGTCCACCCATCCACGCTATCATTAGTAAATGCACACAGCAAGAGTCAGAAATGTGGTAATGCTTGATCTTGAGAGCTTCAGGGAGGTGGCGGAGCATTACGGCGGCTGTAATGCTTGATGAATGTGAATTTAAAGGACTAACTAGTAGGGCAGATGTGATGATCTCTGAGCTCTCGCTGCAGTAAAGCGTCCTCTCTCCACCTGAGCGGAACGCTTTACAGACCCGCTAAAGAGACACGGCTAATGGAAGGACGCCGAGCACACTAACTCTAGATGAAATGACAGCGAGGCATCATTAAAATGTTCTAGCATCAGAGAGCCACAATTATTAGAAGCACAATCCTCTAATAGCAGCGTTCAGATGGATGCATCTTATGGCATTAGAGAAACGATTAACGGACAAAGGATTTGACTCCATACACTGGCCTTAATGCAGCAGGAATCGCTCACGCACAATATCCTCCATACTATCACGATCCCAATGTTATGCTTTTGCATAGCGTGCACACAAATACATATTCATACACCAAACAAAATGTAGTTTTCTTCCTAGGCAGTTTAAAGCAGTCATGCATAGATCACAATAACTTTAGAAATTGTGGCAATATGGAAAATGTACAATCTCCGCATTGAACAGCTGATTCTTCAATGAAATAATATTTCAAAAATATAAAAAGAGTTATATAATGTGATTCACAAACTCTTACAAAGCATCCATCCATCCATAAATGACCTTAATGACATTTGCTTATTTGGATTAAACGCAGTGCCATATTGACTCTCCATAATACAATTACTGCACCATTGAAATAATTAACATAAATGCATTAACAAAAACATCATGATGCAAGACGCCACATAAAGACTTCGGAGTAATGAATAGATTCATATGCTATTAAAACATCTCTGTATTAGCACAATACATGTGAATCGCAAGAGAAGAAATTGATGGTTTGGTTAAAATGATTGACATCAAAAAGTGCTGAAAAAGAGAGCCTGTTTTGGTTACATCCTGGTAATATCACACATGAATATAAACTATTTCCGGGCCTCATTCTGAGAAAGCACACTATTAATATCTCCTGCAGGGGAAATCGCCAGGAGAAAACCCAGCAGACAAACCAAATAAATAAATAACAGAAAGGCAGTAGCTAAAGCCGGATTAGGGTGAGCTCTCGGCCTCCACGCGCTCTCTAGAAGTGCCACACTTTCATTTGTTCCCGCAGTGTTTTAGGACACTCTGTGCTCTGACAACACCGCTCTCCTGTCAGCAAATAGAGAAATAAATCGAGCTGGGGAGGGATATCCTGTTTTATTACAGCTAGCAGATGTAGGAGGATGAATATGAAATACGACCCGAGGTTCCTGTTCAACGCTATTAGTCTTACATAATTAACACATTTGATTTTATGTGTAATCAAAACCGAAAGCACAATCTTTACATGAGCATTAAGAGCCAGAACACATTAAATGCCTCAGAAACCACACAAAAGCAGCAGGTTAAACCAAGCATCATAAACTGTCAGAACCTCAGACAGCTCTGTGTGAAAAAAGGCCTAAATGTCATTTTTTAATGTGTGCACCACATTACTTTTAAATGCAGATGTAATAATAAATAAATAATCTTTATTATAATTATTATTACTACTAATACTATTAATAATAATGTCTTCCAAATAAAAAAAAACCTGATGGTCAGTGAAAAAGTAATAATAATAATAATAATAACAACAACAACAAGTAGTAAGATAATATTTATAGCAAAAACAATAACAATAATACAAATAAAAACAATAAAATTTGTAGAAAAAGAAAGTCAATAATTAATTCAATTTAATACCACGACAACTAATAATTGGTCAGTTGTAACAAACGTGGTGCACTCTCATTACTAAGTTAAAAAATTAATAAAACAAATTTACATTTTGAGCATCTTTTGAAACTTCTGAAATCAGGGATGGAGAGAGATGCTAAGGTCTAAGCTGGAAGTTCACTTGATTTTGAGGGAGGAGGGATGAGAGTGTGTTCTCTCAGAAGACCTCCTGTGGTTAGTGTTAGTGGCATCAGAAAGCGTCAGATGGAAAAATGAAGAGCTCGCTGTAGCGCTTCACTTGAGCACAGAGCTGGTGGTTCAGGCAGCGTCGATGAGTTACGATTCACAGCCGTCTTACAACTAAAGTCTGCAGAGACCCGTGTGTCACTGAACAGATGCGGCTCTTTAATTGAAGACACACAAACAGGGGCGACTCGTGCTTGGATACATGTCTGCGGGGCTGTACGCTTCACACAACACACTGATTACCATTCACTGCCCGCTGTGACTTCATCTTTATACAGACATTTGAACTGTTGATACATCTCATGTGTGGCTGTTTGCATCATAAATCACACACAAATAGTGAGACTAATTTAAAGGTGATGCATTCTGGGAAATTAATTTTTGTTCCGCCCTGATATTCATTAAGTTAAAAAAAAAAAAAAAAAAAACATTAAATAAGACAAAATATATTACTTAACACAAATCAGGTCCATCCATCTAAAAGGTGTCAAACCGCTAAATTATAAAATACCAATATTTGAAGTTTGACAAGTAAAAATAAATAAATAAGGCTGCATGAATTTCAATTCACTTTAATTTTAACTTTCAAATTACAGTTTGTTCTAACTTAAAATGCATAATAATAATGATAATAATAATCATCATAAGCTAAACTAATAATAGCATTATAATAAGTAAGTGTTATATTATTATTATTACTCTACATTCAGATTTAAACGGCAATGCTGTTTGCTACCTCAAACTGAACAATTAAGCATGGTCCATAATTATTACATTTAAATAGCTTACCCGTTTTCTTCCCAATTCAAATTCATTTACTTTAAAACTCTTTCTCAATTCAATGCAGAACGGTGCATGGAACACAGCATACCTCTAAATGACACACAACCTGGTTGCTATACAGTGCTTGATTCGGGGTTCCACTCATATCTGTAAGGCAAACAGCATTCGCTCCATTCAAAGCTGACAGCAACAGTGATTCTCACCATATCAAGCAGCACTAATGAAAGCAGCGTGCAAATAAAAGCACTTTATTAAGTTTACCATCTTCCACCTTTCATTTCAGGGTCTTCAAAGACAAAGCTGATTTTCAAGAGCTCAGGTCCACAACGACCAGGAAGAGAAAACTGCTGGGCTGTTGCTACGATACCACTATATCAAACACGAGGCAACTGTGAAAATATAATTTGATGAATTAATTCTTTAGAGTCTTATGTAAATAAAGTTGCGCTTTGCTGTTTACATAATCCCAGGGCCGCTAATGCTTCTTTGGGGGACTCGAGCCCGTCGGCAGTACTCTTTCTGATTAATTGAGTTGCAAATGCATTTGGGATGGGCTTGCCCTGACAACCGGGTTACACTAGCAATACATCACACTCCGAACGAGCAGGAGGAGAGATGCCTACGATGTTGATGTTGACTGCGGATCCGATTTAAAGTATTGATACAATCCCATGATTCCTAGCAGCCGTATCGATCTGGTTTGCGCGTTGTTCGGCCGGTGCGTATTGAAGGTTTGTAATCATGTCTGCAGCTCACATCGATCCCGAGCGGCCCTTGAAGACGGCTAGTCACCGAGGGTCTGTCACCACCGGTTTATCTCGCCTTCCTCAAGGCCCTTAACAAATGATTTAGAGTAATAGACATACAGTAATCCGATAGCGCAGAAAGCATTAGAGACGCTCAACATGACACTCCTGCAGAAGTGCAGCTAAGTAACTCTGAGATCAACCTGCTTCTAAACCCGCAGAAAAATCACACTCCATTAAGATTACATATTATTGGATTTTGAAAACATTTGCCTCTCCGGTATGGATTGCTATTCCCTGCTGTATACACATCCCGATCCAGACTTTTTGATCAGGCTTACACATCGGGTCAGTGACCTGACAAACGTCTTTTAATATAGTGTAGGGCAGCAGGGTTATGACATAAATCTGAATTGTTAATAATTTCCCTTGAAACTGTAATTGTGATTATTAATTAAAACTATCACAATTTGTACTGAATGGTGATTATACAATTTTTGGATTCAACTGCATGCCATATTTTTACATGAACGTAAGCTGAAAACACTAACCGAAAAACCTCTTTTCTTTTACTGTAGCATTAAGCCTTAATCGTCAATTATACATTGGATTGGTTTATTCTTTAAATTTAAAAAAAATTAAAAACACAAAGCTAAAAACTGTATTGTAAATAGTATACAAAAGCTAAAATTAAAATAATGGAAAAACCCGTAAGATAACCTGTAGAATGAACACAACACATCTTAAGCATGCAGAATAACATACTGTAAGTGGACTTTGAATGATTAATTGCCACTTTGCCATATAATTGTGGCATCTAGAATTGTGATTAGAAAAGTGATTAATACTATAATGTTAGAATAATATTAAAATATACTAGTAATGCTTAAAAGACCTGAATTATTCTTGCAATATATATATATATATATATATCTGTAAAGTGTAAAAAAGTAATTTATTCCTGTGATGCAAAGCTGGATTTACAGCATCATTACTCCAGTCTTTAGTGACACCTGATCCTTCAGAAATGTAATTTGAATTTACAATGCATTCTCAACTCAATAATAATAACCCATTAAACTTTTTTTTTCTTTCATGAATAGAATGTTAAAAAGAACACATTTACTGTGTTTAATAAATGTAATGAAAAAAAAAGAAAATTTCTAAAAAAAAATTAAAAAAAAGAAAACGAAAAAACTGATTCGAAAAATATTTTTTTGAAAGTAATGTAAACTCAAGAAAAGAGCAGACTATTGCAGAAATTCAAAATAATATGTAGGGGAAATTGTAGGACTAAAAAGGAAGAGAATATAAAACCAGAAGGTTGTTCTGTAAGACAAGACAAGAGATGCCCTGTGTCACACTAAAGATTTACAGCTGTTGCTCCAGACGGCTCGTATCTACTGTTGTGAATCTTTCATATTTGAAAGACAAGATTACTAAAGCAGAAATCAGATTTGGTTCAGGAGTCTTGGGTTACAGTGTTCGGATATCGCCCTGCTTGAGAAATGGTAGCCGTCACTGAAAACTTCACAACAATCAGCCTGAGACCTTGAAGAGAGGCATTTTCCTGTTTGTGACTCATATTGCATAACTGGCTTTGCTTGTATGTAAGAAATAAATCTGAAACACAGTAAAACAAAAACAGGATTTAAAAATAAATAAATAAATCTAGATGTGCGCCAAAGTACATCTTCTCATAATGGCCTCGTCGGTGGATTGTGTGAAAGTCTAGTTGGTTTTAAGAAGGCCTGATTTAATGAGGTTGATTCATATCCAACACACAGTATGACGACACAATAACAGCTCAGCGAGGCACAACAGAAAAGAACAGGTATCAAGAAACTGTTGTAAAATGATTTGTAAAGCTATTTATAGTAAGTGCCCAATAGACCTGTCTGCAGAACTACACAAAACCACACATACACACACAAACTTGTGTGTGTGTGTGAGAGAGAAAGTAGATACCTATCAATTTATCTGTGTGTGTGTGTCTTTGTCTGCGTGTGTCAAACTGCAAAATGCAGATAGATAGAGCTTTAAACACACTCTGTATTTCCAGAAAAGAATGCACATATCGATGCAGTAAAAAAGGCAGTTTGACACACAGGCCTCGAAGGGAAGCTGGGAGTGTTTGTCAGGGTGACGATGCTGAATCACAGGGCAGACAGTGTCTCTCTTCTATTAGTTAGCTGAGGGATGGTGAACTCCAGGGAGGTAGACAGATGACACGCTTTTTCACTGGATAGCTTTCACTCCTATCATTCTCCCTGCATGCAGTCGCTCCAGGAACACACCAGATTAAGAGATGCAATTAACTGTCAAAGACAAACAAGTCACGGGCTAAGACAACACGCATGAGATTGCTCCATAAATTTCACCGCAAACCAGCCAAGCAGGTTAGCGAAGGAACGCACACAAATTCGCTAAATGAAACGTTCACAGAGTCTGGGGATGAAGGATGTTGCCGCTGTGCCCTTTTCAGGTCCCATGACTGATTATTTTCACATTCGCGTCAGATCGTTTAAGCACAGAAACCTAATCTACTAACACAATTACATGCAAGACACAGTTGCTAAAGGCATTTTTTCAACTAATAATGTTGTGTTTGCAGGAACCATGGTGAGCAAAGACGCTGGTAAATGCATGCTCACCAACTCCGAGTCGGACTCCGAGGCAACAGGTGCCTCCATGCCCCTGGAGGTCAAAGGATCGTCGGATGAAAGCCGGCATGTGCGCAAGCGCAACAAAGCCCTTCAGGTGCGCTTCAAGGACATCTGCGAGGCACAGAATGAACAGGCCGCTGCTGCCCGAGGGGGAAAGCCGGTCTACAAGGTGGCATACCGCAAGTACATGACCGTCCCAGCTCGCAGATCCATCCCCAACGTCACCAAAAGCACCGGAGTGCAAACGTCGCCGGATCTTAGGAAGCGCTATCAGACTTTTCCATTCGAGCGGAAGAAAGGACATACGGTCAAGCATGCTGCTGTCGTGGAGAGCTGCAAGGACCAGGACGATGGCTTTGTTATTGATGTGAAGAGGGCGAAAGCTACCGAGGCGGGTAGGGAGTGCGTACCCTCTCAAAATGTGAGGAAAACAAGAGCATTAATGCACACCAGCAAGTGCGTGGCAACTATAGAGCAACACCCACAAGCCAGGGACTGTCTGGAGAGAACAGAAGGACCGTGTTCGGACGCTCTGGTTCTTCCTTGTCCGAAAGATGGGTCCGCGACGGGAACCGACAACTCGGACTATCAGATGTGTAGTGTCAAAAGTAAACACAGTAAGGGCTTCCGGAGAGACTCTGAAACTCAGCTGCTGCTGCTGAACTCTCGGGAGAGCGGTGGGAATATTCTAGAGGATTCCTCCTCCAAAGTGACGGGACCTATCGCGTGGAACTCCCTCACCCAGGTGGAGTGCCTGGAGAGTCCGTCCGAGCGGAGCAAACGCAAGAAGGCGCTGCAGCTCAATGGCCTGCAGTCGCAGACTCTGCCGCGGACCAGTTGCACGACGCAGGTCCAGTGCCACACGGGCACCCTGTCTGCTCGCCCGCTGCGGGTCATGGAGGCGGCGGCACCGGTGACTCCGGTCTCCTCCACAGCCGTTCCCATGCCCGCGCCTCCGTGCAGACCGGGAACTCTACAGACTGATAATGAGGCGTGCAAGCAGATAGTGCCTGTCAATCAGGATGGGGATGTTAAAGCACAGCTCCAGGCCATGGAAAACATGATCAGCTCCAGTCAGGAAACCATCAAAGTGCTGCTGGGTGTCATTCAGGAGCTGGAAAAAGGAGAAGCTCATAGAGAAGGGTAAGACGATGACCTTTAACCAGCTTGCAAAGAATAAAATTAAATCCTGTGCCATAAGGCTTCCTCAAACAGGTCAAATGCAATGTGTTAAACTGCAATGGATTACTTTAGTTATGTATTTATGCTTGGCATACAAGAAACTAATCCAAGACAGAAAACATTACATCAGTCCTGCATATGGTTATGTCCTTAAACTGGCTTGGATGAGTTTAGCTTTGGTTGGTTAGCAAGACTTTAAAGGGAAGCACTCTATTTCATAAAAATAAAACTACTACACCAAGCAGAAGTGCAATTCTCCACAGGTTTGCCAAATGTGCTGAAAGAGCCTATGAGTCACAATGCACATTGTTCAGAATGTTGACCTAAAGGAGGTCACTTTGGATAACACGTTTCTGCACTGAATACAAGAAACTGTTCTAACAGTGAATATATTACTTCATTCCCGTGTATCCAATTTGGATAGAGGAGTCCATCTTTGGTTGGTTAGTTAGACAATATGAGCAGCAATTTTTCAGCACAGAATTGCATTTCGACAAACATTCACAACACGTGCCAACTGCAATGTGTTGAATGTGCCAGTGAACCAAAACACCCATTTTTCCAGGAAGATGACCTAAAGACGGATTACTTTGGCGCGTTTATGCATCGGACACAAGTAAGGTTTTCAACACAGAAGGAGGTAGGCTTAATTTGGATAGATGAGCATAACTTTGGTTGGTTAGTAACTAAGTGTAGCCCTCTGTTTCAAAAGATGAAATTCTGTGACAGAGTAATCGAAAAATCCACAATGCATGCCAACTACAATGTGAAAAAGGATGCACGTTGTTCAGAAAGTTGACTTAAAGATGGATTACTTTGGTAGTTTCCAATGCATTTATGCATGATTTACAAGAAACTACTCTAAAACTGCTGTAATGTTTTTGTTGTCAGAGTTATTGTTTGGCTCTATAGCTATAGTAGGTCTAATTAGGACGGTAAAGTGCATCTTTGGTTGGTTAGTAAGACATTAAGGGCAACACTTCTTTAATAGAAAAATTATGTTGTGCCAAAAGAACTGCATTCCCTTGCAGGTTTCCCTAAACATCAACAACTCATGCCAACTACAATGTGCTGCTGAAAACATCAACAAACCAATGCACGCTGTTCAGAAAGTTGACCAAAACATTGATCACTTTGGTTGTCTCTGTAGTTTTCTAAGAATGAAATCACCCCCAAGAACTGTTTAGTTCTCAAAGTGACTGCTATAGCAAGTCTAATTAGGATGGATAAGTGCATCTTTGGTCAGTTAGCAAGACTTTCGGGGCAGCACTCTTTTTCATAGCACCTTGGACTCAACCTGAGAAATTTGCTAGAGGCCTTCACTTATTTAACGATGTCAAAAGCCTTCTACCTCCGAGAGCGCCTATTTAATCTAACAATTGAATCCGCTCCAAATCGGGCCAGAGGCATTAAGCAATGACAAACCTTTTTTAAGAGAGCAGAAAGAGACATAAAACGTACCTCACAAAGAAGAAGATTACGCAGTATATTTAGATGAAACTAGTAAGTTACACAAGCAGGAAATTCTCATGCATAACGGCTGAATATTTGCAGTCAGAGCCAATCAATGATAAACCAGCTCATTCCCACAGCAGGGTATCATGCAAATCAGCCTAAACTATCGCTTTAAAATATTCCAATGCCACATTTAGCTTTATCCCACCCAGCTAAGCGTAGCATACCGATTAGTACAGCATTTACACACAGAACTGTCCAACATTAAGTAAGCCCCTTATGAGATCAGTTTGCATTCAATTTAGAGAGAAACAGGACTAAATCTAATGTCTGAGACCGGTTAGGTCAAGGGAAGTGAAAAATGTGACTTATTTTCCTGCATATTCGCAGACATATTTCCCTACAGGTGCTTTGGGATGCAAGCACTAGAACCCCACCAGGATAGTGATTAAAAACGGCATTAATCACCTGCAAGACTACACGTCTATTACTTGAAGCACAATTAAGGTCACAGCAAGAGGGTTTCGTAAACAACTGATCCAGAGGATGATCAGGAAACTAGACAACATCATCATGAGGATGATTAGAGATCCGCTCAAGCACAAACTCCAAGAACCATGGGAAAATGGACCGCTGACTGATCAAAACAACATATTTTGCATAATATAAACACATTATCCGGTGCATTATTAATTTTAGCTAGTGTATTAACACATACATAAAGTCTAGCACACACACAAAAATGCACTGACACGAAAACAAATGCAACAACTTTGGTTTCAGAAAGAGACTTTTCTAACGTTACCCCAGCAAACGCCTCAGAGGTTTCTTATGGATAATGCTTTTCCAGATATTACACTTCAAGTAATACTTTAATGTATTATCAAAGCAATACAACGAGTTTTCTATTCCTCAGCTCAGGTCTGAGAAAGTGCGTTTTCCTGCATTCAGTGCAGAAACAGTTTATGCTTGTGTGGTTACGCAACATTAGTCTCATTCCACACACTCAGAAATGTCATTCGTATGACAAAAGACGTACAGTACGGTAGGTGAGTGTGTTCATAATTACATCTGGTACATTACCGCAGGTGTGATGTAGTACTTTTCAACATGTTCAAAAGCGTGCTGCAGACAAAGATGTATGCAAAGAGGCGCTTGACTAAAAACACGCTACAGGATCAAAGGGAACGCTAGCGGTTGTGTAGCTAAACTATGAATCACAGTAAAAAGCGTGATGTGCTGTAGTTAATGATCAAAAACGAATATTGAGTGATTTGTTGAAAAACATGCAATACATTAATACTCCAAGGCATGGTCTTGGACAAGGTTTTTGGTCAGGCTTTCTGAGAAAAAAAGGATTTATATATATATATATATATAAAATCAATCATTAATTATATTGAACTAATTGGATAACCAAAAATAGGAATTAAAGTGTTTAATTAATGTGGCATTAAAACTTGCTTTTATACATAACCTGAGGAAAAATAAAGGTATATATTTATTTATTTTATGAGAAACTCAACATTTTATGTAGAATAACTAAATTAAACTAAATGAAATAATTTCAAGAATTCAAGAATTTTTAATTAAAAAAAAAACAATAAAATAAAAATTAAAAAAATTATAGACATTCCAATATATTTAATAAGATTAAAAAACAATGAATAAAATACACACATATTAATAATATTTAATCCAAAAAGTTATAAAAATAGGCATCACCAGTTTTTTTATTAATATAAAAATAAAAACATACACACAGATCATTTTAAAAAGCATAATTCATCTACTGTTCCAGCAAAATCTCACTTGCTTGGCACTTCTACAGTATATACGCTCATAACCAGCCCTTCCTAAAACACAAGTAAAAAAACAAAAACAAAGGCCAGAACCCATCCATACTGAAAATTAGTTAGAAACTGTATATATTTGCCACCCGAAGCTTTGAAAATAATCACTGTTTCTCTGTGCATCTATTTAAATGATAATCGATGCAATCTGCACACAATATGCAGCCCAATAACAGAGGGTCCTTTTTGGGGTCTTCTCTTTCCCTCATAATTTACTTCCTTTTTACATTCCTCACATTACCTCCCGTGCTGTGCCAGCTGCTCCGGAGGGTTCATCCTGATCACCGCCGGCAGCTAGAGCCTGGTGACAAACATTATTCTGCCTTCCTCCTGCCCTCCTGTCCAACCTCAGGCTCCTAGCAACAGCACTATACATCACTGTCCCCATTAGGCACAGAAACTAGCCTCAGATAAACCCCACGCATCAGCAAACAGCACTTCATATGCTCTCATTAGAGCCAAAATGGCCGTTGGTGTCCTGCTCTTTTACACGAAGAGCCCCGCAGTTTGACCTATTAAGGAGGCCGGTGCAGAGCTCAGGGGTGGCGGTGCCGGTAATGGCAGAGTGGGCTGCTCTCTGACAGCGACTTCCCAAAATCAGCTCTGGACTACAGTTACTGAGTCACAGAGAAGCAGTCCGGCTGAGATCACAATGCATTTTCTACTAGACAACCGCTACAGAGTCTGACTGGACAAAGGGGTTGGGATAGAAATGTAAACCTTGGCATGGATCACAACTGACATGGCCTAATACTGATTTATTTTTTCTTGTCTAATAACTAATATGCAGAACTTGTTTTTTTATGCTTTACATTTGCTTTCATTTGTTCTTTCTTTCTTTCTTTCATTTTTATATAATTTTTTATATAAAAAAATTTGGTCTGATAAATGACATGCAAAGGGAGTTTTTTTGTTTTGTTTCATTTTTAAGACTTCATAGCTGCAGAAAAAACTCCTTATGCATTTTTCTTTAATCAAAGTATACTGTATATAGTAGTTCCTTTCAAACTAAATGTATCATTTTGTATATTCAATTCATATTTGACATTTAAACCAATTTCAAGAATCCAAATTTTTTTTATTTTGAAATTATTACTCAATGGATAAAAAAAGCATTACTGTCAATTAAAAAATAAATTAGTAAACATTAGTTAATTGACTTATATAATTGGATCTTCATTGATTATTATTTAACGCATATAAAAAAGTGAAAACCAAATTAAACAAGTGTAAAATAAAGGTATATACAGTAGTAAACATTTGAAGTGGATCAAAATGTGTGTAAAAACATGGGTTAAACATCCAAAAGCTAGAGTGGTTTAACTACCAAAACCTACCTATGACTTCAACCAAGTACAAAAGAGACGCGCACACACACATACACTGACATTATGAATTGAAATGATTTTCTGTGCTAATCGACAGGATGCCAGAGATGCTGTCAATACAGCTTAACTTGCATTCATCCCGTATTACTCCAGCAATGAGAGACTGACAGAGTGGAGCTGGGATCGACAGAACGAGAGATGGACAGATATGACAACACGCCTCATCAGAGCTATTGATCACTCCGTCAGGTTCCCGTCAGTCTGGCGTTGGCCCTCCATCACAGGGCCATCGGATGGGTCGACGGGTCGCCTTCTTTTTGCCAGCAAAGCAATCGTTTCCACGACAGGCGGTAATTACTAATAGCAGCCAACAGCGCAAGCAATGTTCTCGAATTTTCCGACCCCAAGTCTCCACAGATCACCGCAGGCAATGAAAAACTGATTGACGAAAGGAGATTCATGCTATTTACTTTTACCTTTACAAATGTAAGAAACACTCAGCCCCGAAAACAGCAGCACAGTCCTGCTGGAGGCAAACTCAAACACGTACCGCAGATGTAAACACTGACTACTGTACACTGAGAGCAGAGCAAAGATCACCAATATACATCAAACAGAGCTCCACAGTTTAGGAATGAAATACGGTGGAAATAGGATTTATTCTCTTGTATGACTGCCAAACCTTCAATACACAAAACGCTTTTAGACATTAATGATAGCTAGTTATTTAGTAAGTTAATGAGATGTTAAAGTGGGGCTTTTGAAAGCTGTGCATGAAGAAAACATCCTGCAAAGTTTTAAATCTGAAAGTGCACAAAAGTTTACAAAGTTACTGTCTTTCAAAAAAGTTCACTCTGAATCACTACAAACGAGTCATTTTTACAAAAAATATGCGGTTTCAGGTTGACATTACTGTAACATATTGCCACTGCGAGTTGTTCTGAAAGAAAATGCAACTTCATAATTGACACTAGGTGCTGATTTGAGCTCATAAACGCTGCTTTAAATGAAACAGACCAATCACTGAAGGGGTTTGGAATAATGAATCATTGAATGAATCGTTTGGGAGTTGTTGACCAAGAAGATAGGTCAAAGCAAATTATTCTAAGTATAATGAAAGTGGATGTCAACCTGATGTTTGGGACTCCCAAAACCAAAATATGAATCCTTTATAACCCATAATTATGGCACTTTAAGTAAATGCTCAGTTATGAAACGTATTCTTGAAATCTGCAAGCATGCATTAACAGTTTGATAACACGCAGTTATTTTGCTTTCTTCCACATGAGGAATTTAAACGTAATTCATCCTAAGGAGGCAATAAATAAACTGAAGCATGTGCTGTGTGTTTTTTCATGCAGTCTCTTCATGACATCACTTTCAAATCACACTACACACTCACACACGCATCTTTATTATACCGTGAAGCACTGGTCAATGAGCTCAAACAGTCACTTGAAACTGTGCAAACCTCCAGTGAGTGACAGTTAAGTGACTATAATGAGATGCATTCTAGTATTATGTATAATTTATTCAGCATTTGAATAACAGTTTTGTTTTTCACGCTGTTAAGAGCACCGACGTGAAGCTGATTGCTGATGTACAAAACAGCAATGAAGCAATTCAGGAACACAGCTCTGCGCTCCAACAAACATTACACACACATCCGGCCGGATTATAATTCGCTTTGAATCAAATATTTACATACAAAGTTCTACAGCTGTAAAAAAAAACTAGAGTAAATCTGACGAATGAAGAACCTTTGAAACCAAGCTTTGGTTTAGTTAATGAACTTCCCGTCTCTCCCTGAGCTCAGTCTATTTTAGGAGAGGATGATCTCAGGCAGAAATGACAACTCTGGTTGAATACAAGGGATTTGGGGAAGGAAACGGTGTCCAGTGGTCTAAACTCACCCATGAACTCTCCTGTCAGATCAAGTTTCATGTTCACTGTGTGAATGAACATACCACTAGTACAGTGGACAGAGATGCTTGTCGGGCAACGTCAAATCACGCTCCTGTGAACTCTATCCAGGGTTAAAGGTCAAGAGGAGACAGCATTTTAAGTGCACTCCTGAAATTAAGGCTATTAACAGTTGGCCACTTCAAACATGCATAAAAATAAGATACCCTGTTTTACCTGCATTTTGAAATGTTTTAGGGATCAATTAATTATTAATCCCAGCATATTTTTTTTTAATTTTTGGTAGGAATAAAACAACAAAAAAATAAATGGCATTAGTACAAAAAAATTCTTAAAAACCCAAAGAAAGCTCAGTAGAAGACTTCCTGTATAATCAACCATTACTAATAATCCCTCACAAATATTTAAGACATTTTCAAACCATTTAATGCATTTTTTCATTTATTTAAAAAAACAAATGTATTCAGCGTTTGCTATTGCTGTGCATTTGAGTAGAGTACTTCATAATTAGCTGGCATAAACTTTAGAAATTCACTGTAAAATTTAGTCTCGTGCGGTTTCATTTCAGCCATGATGCCACCTTAAAAGACAGCTGTCTGTACAGACAGCACACCGCACAGAAAGAGCGTTGCTCCACATTTACATTTTAGCTCTGTTAGCAAACAAGCACAGTCCAAAGCAGCAGGATTTGAAGGCCGTTGTGTTGTGAGCGTGTCCTCTGCAGAGGAATGCTAACACAGCTGATAATGAGGAAGGACAGGGTGAACGGGGAATGACTCGTCTCTCTCTTTATCTCCTCACAGGCTCTCCTATCGGACCGGACAGGACACGGCCAACTGCGACACGTGTCGGAACAGCGCATGCATTATTTACAGGTTGGTGGCTGTATTTTGCTTAAAGCCCAAGCGAGTGAGATACACGAGCGCTAATAAACATCACCCGTTTGCAGATTGGGTGTGTCACAAAGGAGAAAAAGACAGGAAGCACTCCCGCTGACAGGAAGGTGTAGGCTTTTCGATACAGGACCTTAGTGAGACACCCTCATCACAGAGCCTGGAACGACATTATCTGGATGTGGAGCAAGAGCAGCCAATCTGAATAATAACATGCAGTCATTATTTACATTATTTCTGTGGAATATGGCAAAAGATACTGTACAGCTCTACTGTACTTAATCAGTGCATCCCAAACGTACTTGTGCGATCAATTCTAAACCTAAACTTATACATGCATCAATGCACTTGAGAAGCAGAACTGCAAGATATTTGTTCTTGTTCCAAGGATACATGAGATGAAAATAAATGAAACAAACAAATAATGCATGGATCTACCTTGAACACCAAAGATAAAACTTATCGAGGCCATATTATTATTATCTATGATCACATTTTGGTCCTCAAGTAAATTTAGATACTTGGAGAAATAATAATACTATTAATAATATTTACAACTAATGTTGTGACAACTAATCATTTATTAATTCATTCATAATTAGTTAATTATATATACAGTATTTAATTCTAACTTTATCTTATTAATATATTTTAATATACTCAAAGACATAATTTGATTAAAATTAAAACTTAACACATCATCATATCATGTATTATTTAATATTTTGATTATATATTTATTTTATATTTAACATGATTATGTATTATTACGCTTAGATATTTGGAGAAATAATATTCATGCAAAAAATATACTATTAATGTAAATATATATATATATTATTTTTTTTACTACTTTTTAGATATTTGGAAACTACTTGAAAACGACGCACCCATTTGTCCATTAAAAATCCTTCAAACAAAACTAATATTTATTATTTAAATAAATGTATTGTATTGTATATATATATGACGTTTTAAATATATTTATTTAAATATAAAATAAAATAAAAATAAAATATTAAATGTAAAAAAAAAAAAAAACCTTATAATAATCATTTTTCCAAGAAGATTTATTTTGCTTTATTTTCAAATATTCAGAAAAATATTGAGTCACTCAAACTTCAACAATAATCAGCGAGCACCATTCTTATCTTTTCAAAGCACTGAAGTGAACTTAAGAGAAACATGCTCATTTTCCTGAAGAAACCGCAGCAGAAGTGTGTGTTTGAGTGTGTGAAGGTCAGGCTGTTGAGCGCTTCACACACATTGCTTTTGTCACTTAAAGCACAATGATAGCTGAAGTACGTGCATAAGGGATTCTGGGTAATTGACAGGTAGGAATCATCGTGAGAGTTTGTTGTGTGGAAAGCAAGACTGTGTTTTGTACGGTTTCACAAGACCTGAAAGCACATGAGTCATGTGAATGACTTCCATGATGCCTGTTGTGTCAAAGCCAAAAACAGCGCTCTGGTTCTGACGTGCAGCACAGCCGGAAGAACATCAGCGTGAGGAGCGTCTCAGAGGACAGCTAAGCAGGGTTGGAGATAGAAAGCGTCAAAGTGACACGGGCTCCTGCGAGGAAACGAGCGGCAGACACACAATCAAATTTAGCAGCTCTCTTTGAAGGGAAGGGGAGGATTAAACGCAATCTAATTACACACAGCCCGGTGAAAACACTCGACAGGAGAGAGCAGGAATCCTGGAGATCACTACATGAGCTATCAGGCTCGCTCATGTTAGAGGACTGACATGTTTCTATCACCTTGTAGTGAATTTCACATTGTATATATGTATTTGAGATAGAGAACATACTTCCATTCAATTTGAATATAGATATATATACACTGTATATACATATATACACTTTGTGTGTATATATATATATATATATATATATATACATATATACACACACACACACACACATATACATATATAAAATAAATATGATAACATTTATTTGTTTATTAATTAATTATTATGTATAATTAATTTATATTAATATAAATCAACTTAATATACATTACAATTTTAATATAATTAAATAAAACACCATATCTTGTCTTATCTTTTTTTTGTTTAGCAGTATATTTAATATATCTGATTTGTACTATTATTATATTTGTATAATTTTTTTTAAATAACTTATATTTTTATTATAGAAAAATGTTTAGAATTGGAAGGTATACATCTACATTTTACTTTGAAACTTTGTTAAAATGTACAAGAAGCTTCCTAAACACTGCTTTATATATATATAATAAATCTTATACTGCGCATGAGTTTAGAGACACTGTCTTACACGGTGCAGGTCTACTCTTGTTTACACCGATGACGCACAGAATAGCTTCACATCCACATAAATCATGCTAATAGAGTTCAGTCTGAAGGAGCTAAAGTGTTCTACTTAGCATAATATGTTAGGGAGGAGAAATCTCATGAGCTCAGATCACTGCTCGAGTCTCAGCAGGTCTGAATCAATACGTGTCTGTCCAATACACTCGTGAGCAGCCTACTCAGACAACAGCATATAAATATGCTGTATATAAATATATAAATATATATAAGCATTTTATGGTAATTAAAACAAGAAAAAAATTAAATATAAAAAAAAGAAAGAAAAAGTTATAAATGAAATACAGAAATAATATATATATATATATAAAACTAAGTTTAAAAAGGCAATATTGACATTATATTTAAATTTTTTTTTTTCTAAAAGTTTTCCAAAAGTCTATGATAACTTTTGAGATTACGTATTGGTTTATATATATATA
>JAUCMU010000021.1:15964551-15977578 GCA_032275025.1 Enteromius treurensis
CCCCCAGCTGCTCACCTGTAAGTCGCTTTGGATAAAAGCGTCTGCTAAATGAATAAATGTAAATGTAAAATGTAAATATATATATATATATATGCTGAATGTGTATGTATCTATTTAAACATAATAAATAAACAGTTCACATACATATATTATGCTAACAAAATCTTATTTTGGAAGTGATTAATCACAATGAATCATTTGACAGCACTAATTTAAATTCATATTTCCAAATACATTTTAGTAAATGTATTGTCATTTTTATTAAACTTAACCAATTTTGCTAAATTAAACCTTTTATTAAATTTAATAGTTTTAGTACATTTCATTTTTTAGTTTTATATTAAATTAATTTTATTAGTTACATTTTTAATGTCTATAGGATACATTTGAATTCAGTTTTAGTTATTTTAGTCTGTGTCATTCCCGTATTATCTGCTTTAAATTTTATTTTAAAGTTGTTTTTTTTTTTAATGTATTAATTTTTCTTTTTGTTATTTTTTAATAAAGTCTATCGTTTGCGTGTTTCAGTTTTAGCTTTATTTATTTTAGTATATCAAGATAACCTAAAAGAAAATGAAAAATGCTGGATTGGAAACTATATGAAATAATCAAATACATTTGGTTGTTTTTGTTGTTATTGTACATGTTTTGTTAAGGTAACGATAAAAACCCTGGTGTAAAGATGGGAACACAGAACCAAAGTAAAGGCACTGTTCACTGTGCAGTATCTCACTGCTCTATTATTCAAAACCACTCAATTTACTAAATGCATCTGGCTAAAAAACTATATGCAAATGAGGCTGCTTAAAAAGGCACTTATTCTAAAAGTAGTGCTAAAGGACATTTTTTTGTTAACAGAGATGGTATGGAAGTTTTCCACTGATCATGACGGCAGTAATTGATCAAATGACTGAGAAGAGAGCAGCACGTCTGGATACGTGCCCGGTTAAAACAGTCGAGTGGCGCAGAAGCCAATTAACAGTCGGAACATAAGCCAAAAATTAATAAACCGTAATTAAATACATCTCTGAGCGGGTCACATACAGGTCAAAAGTTGAAGGATGTGACATGGTATATACACAAACAAATTTGTATTTCAGAGAATACTGAACTTTAGGAGACTCTGCTTTTCCATTTTGGGGTAAGCTACTACTTTAAGCAGCAGAGAGCTGTGTGTGTGTGTGTCTCACCACGTCCTTCCTGTAAAGCACCTCCAGGATGTTGCTGAGCAGCTGGCAGCAGGAGTCCAGCTCCTCGTGATTCTCCAGGTGAAGTTTGAGCTGCTCCGTCATCAAAGGCAACAGGATCTCCCTGCAGTCTAAACACACACACATCCAGCAGGTGAAATAATCTCTTTACACCCTGAAGTGAGCAAACTCGCAGACCTGACATATAAAATATATCAGTCAACTAGCCAGCCTGTTTTTTTTTTAAAGCAATAAATGAGTAACTACTGTACAGACCACACTAAAAACATGAAAATCTAAATGATTGAAAAAGAGAAATCAAAACAAATAAATGACTAAATAAACAAGTAATATTTAGTCTTCTGCACCACAGCTAACAGGATGCAAGCTGATGAGTTTTAAATTGAATTTAAATGTGTATATTTATTTATTTATTATAAAAAATGCTAAAATAAAAATGACAAAGAAAACATGAAAATATATAAAAATATTTTTAAAACCAAGTTATAAAGACATAATTTGTATTAAAATTAAAGTAATATAAAGTTAAAAATGCTGCATATAAAATAACAGAATTTTAAATTATAAAATTATAAAATAACAAATAAAGGAATAGACACAATCAAGTTATAAAAAACTAGTAAAACAAAAACCAAAACAACAACAGATAAGTCATGCAACATTAAAAAAAAACTGAAGTATTTACTATTCTTCACTATTTATACATTCCTAACCAAATGTAAATAAATGAGTGTTAAGGATTAATATCATTTGAAATAAATAAAAAAATTAGATGAAAGCGTAAAATTTAAAATACCAAAGTTATTTAAAAATTCCCAAAAAAATAAATAAATAAAACTTAAAAAAGGACATAATGAAAACTTAAAAAAAATATTTTAAAACAACAAAATCAAGTTTAAAAAAAAAATAATATATTTATAAATTAATAATAACAAAATAAATACATGGCATAAAAAAAATAAAAAATATTAATATAATTGAGCGTCATTGATTATAATAAAAGAAATTAAAATGGATCTGAATATGCTAAAAATAAAAGGACAGACAATATATATTTTTAAATACAAAAAACAAAACAAACAGACAGTGTGTGTAGCATAAATTGTCAAGGTAATCACTTGATTTCAATGGCCCAATATTTTCTGATTAAAAGGTCTTGACTAAACATCTCTATCCTTGCAGAAGACAGCAAATAGATCAAGACACACACGCATGAAAATTCAGAATAACATCTGCTCCATAACTACAAGGGAAGAAATCAAATAAATGCCATACAATCATTAAAACAGGAATCAATGTAAATCTGTTTTCTTCAATGAGGAGTCAGGAACTCCCGCTGTCCTTCCTGAAAGCTCATTTATCATGCTGTTCAGGCCAGTTACAGCCGCATGCACAATACGCTTATGCATTAAATAACTGACCTGCCCGTGAACTCTGAGACGGCACTTTACCAGGCAGAATTAAAATCAGGGTCACAGCAGAATAAATCACATCGTCTGACATCAGCAGCGAGGCCTGACTTCTGCTTTACTTCAGTTTACTCAACAAAGACAAACTTTGCAGGAGCTATTCCAGGATTCCAAGGACTCGTCAACAAACATACAGCTACCAACAACGCCAACAAACATGCATTTCAAAAGATTTTTCCTTTACTCTAGACGGCTGAAACTCCCAGAACAAAAATATTATATACCTGCCAAATTAAATAAAAAGAAAACATTTAAAAGAAAAGCTTAATAAAAAGTCTAGTCTCAGAACCATTTGATGCACACTGTAAATATAAAAATGGAAAAAGCAGTTTCAAAATTGGCTTCAATCTCATTAAATGCCTTTAAAAGCAAATTTAGTTGGTTTAAAAAGTTTAATAAAAAGTACCAAGTTGAAACCATGAATGTTGAATGAAGTCAATTTTTTACGTTTATGGTCTTCCTAGAGATATGTTTGATTAATGCATATAAAATGACTAGAATATTTCATTCTGAACATGATAATCTTTGCTCAGTAGCTTCCCACATTCTCTTTTCTCTTGCATAATAAAAGAATGTAAGCAGAAACCTCAACTGCTCATTAATATTATTATTTATGTGGAATTATTTGGTAATAAGTGTAATAATAATGTGGCATAATTTTTTTTTGTGATTTATCACTTTTGCATTGTGGCATAGTGGATTTTGCGTTTAATAATCTCTAAACATCACAATATATACATACAAAAATACATAAATAAAAAAGGAAAATACATATATTAAAAACAAGATAAAAACAAAAAAATATAAATGTGTAAACAATCAAATGTATAAATAATAAATAAAAACTCAGACAATAATTAAACAAATTGAATCATTTGTATTTTTTTTAAATATTAACTAATAAGCAAATGCATAAAAATAAATAAACAAATGCATATATTGATAGAAGAAAGGAATGGTCAAGGAATGTAAAGGAACTAAATGCAAAGGTCAATCTGAAGGACCCTTTGAGCTCAGAGGGTCTGGTCAACACATCCTGAGTGTTGCATCACTTTCCTTTCTTAACATCATAAAATGCATAGAATTTTGGAGAAAGAATCAGCAGACACTTTTTTCACTTTTTCTCCTGTTCAGTCAGATCGATGAGTATAAAAAGTGTTTTTAAAGCAAAGCATTTACAGAACAACCTCTCAGATAAACCACTTTCAGCTAAAAACATTCATCTAGTGTCTGTGTGTTTAGAGAGGGCAGAACAGGTTACAGGAGACACGGAGAGACCGACCCAACCTCAGTGAGCAGCTTTACTCAGACTGAAACATCCCCTACACAACCACTGGCTCCTGTAATTAAAGATTCAGCAGACCAATCACTTCGTTACTTAAGCTAAAGCAGCATTTGGTAAAAACAGCCATTTAGAAGCACAGACATCCTTGCTCTCGTTCAGTTTTGTGTCTGACTTTTGAGGATATTGCAGTTGTCATATCATAAGCAAGCCAGATTAAGTCCTCTAATGTGTGGAACGGATTTAACACAAGCGCAACGGTGCCTTAAAATACCATCTAGGTAGGCAGCACACTACATTTGGAGACAGACTGAGGCTAAAAAGAGAGAATGAGACCAAAGGAGAGAGAGAGAAGCATTGAATCTTCATCTTCAGGGGACCAAAGTTGTAAAGTCAGGGGAAAAGTTTAAATACATTCTTCATCAAGGTCATTACTTACAGTAACAAAAATAAAATATTCTTTAAATAAAATGTATAAAAAAACAACACATTATGCATGCATAAATGTTTAAATAAATAAATGCATAGATAAATGCATAAATAAGAGCATGCATATACAGTATAACCAAATAAATAAAGAAGGCACAGTCTTTGTGAACATAATCACAGGTTTTATGTGGTTTATGTGGTATTTGATCGTCCATGCATTAACAGCGATGCGAGGAACCAATTTCTGCATTGTGCATATTCTGAAGAAAAATGTGAGTGGTGCTTGACCTTTGTTCAGACCGAAAACCTCAAGAATGAGTGTTAGTAATAGTCATGCTCGTCTTGAAAAAGCAACCATTCAAACTGCAACAGAATTCAGAAATTAACTTCAAAATAAAGCTCATTAGACAGAAGCAAAACACAAAATCCTCTGGAAACGCTTCATTTGCGCGAGTCAACAATCATGTGAAGTTTACATTAGCTAAATCTGTTTAGAATAAATGGAAATTGACAAATCTGTGCTGAAGTGCAATGAACCGCACACACACACACACATTACTCAGAAAAACAACACGATGTGACACAAGCCGCGAGTGCTCAACACATTTGTTCAGGTTAGACAGGCCCTTTTGTGGGTAATATATCCCGGTGGATCTGTTGGCAGTGGAAAGCGCGTTCTGGAGGAATCACGGCCACAAACACACTCTGAGACCAGCCGTCCTTCAGTGAGATCTACAGCTCAACAACTTCTCAAATCTCATTTTTACACTACTGCTGCCAAAAACACTGGCGAGAGTTAGAAACACCAGCGACAGCTTTCAAAGCACTGCAACAGAGGTCTGAAGAAAAGAAATAAATGAACCAACTAAATTATATTACGTTATGAATATTTCTCAAGCTTTAATGTCTACATGGGCTCGTTTTTACAGTTAAATAAAATAAATATTTTAGTTAACATTTATCATAACATACCATAATTTGCAATACATGAGAACTCTCCCACCAAAACTGAAAGTAATAACTAACAAAAAATAATATTTATAATAATTACTACGTATAAATAATATATAACATTAATATTTCATAGATAATGTGTCCAACGTGCAACTCTTTTATGCTACATTCATTTAACAATACATGCATATCTTATCTTATTATTTACCACATAATCTGGTTATTTATACTTCAACGAATCGAATGGTTTATTGGTCTCATTCATTAAATGCTGGTATCTTTCTAGTGTTCCTCACGAGAGAGAGAGAGACTGAAGTGCATGAGACAGCGCATGAACACGTGAGGAGTGATTTAATTAAGTCAGAACAGGAGACACATCCACAGATAATTACTGCTGAATGACGTGCATCTACTTACAATCTACCCGCAGTGCTGCCATATGTCACTGCATTAACACCACACACACACAAAACATCATCCTTACACGCTGCATCATTCTGGCCATTCACAAACATTCGCAGAATTACCTGGATTTCTTTCTACAGACTGCATCATACTAACAGTAGACAGAGCAATTACACGTGCATCTTAAATCAGACAGTAACTGTTGTGACAAAAATTAGTGTGAGGTCTGTTTTAAGGGGTTGCAATCAGAGAAAATAATAATAATAGAAAATCCCACCCATTTCAACCTAAACGTAAAAAATAAATTGAAAAGTTAGGTTGCTTCAGTACCTTAAATGTGAGCGTTATCAAATTGGTTGCACAAGTAATTTCAACTTGACTTTAAACTTACTCTAAAAATCAAGTTAAATATCAAGTAACTTATAAAACATTTAAATTGCTCAACTTATTTCGATGAGTAAGAAAGTTAAATTTTATTCCTGCTAATGCTTATAAATATTTAAATAAAATACTAATTTCCAGTGGGCAGGTCAAGCTTAGGGCTGTGACGGTCACCGTGGTGGTAGTGCGTGTCGTCACACAAATTTCCATTACAGTGCCATGTATATGGCGTTTCTGTTTTGTTTTTTTTAACCGGTGCCGGTTACAGCTGCGTGCATCAGGAAAGTGCGTTCAATGAAGCCGCTTGCTGAATGTCCTCTTTGCATTACCGTTCCATTCCATGCAGATGCAATATAAAAAGGATTTATTGTTGGTATACACTAGCTGTATATCACACAAATATAAACATAATTACTATATTTGCATTACTGTAGGGTTGTGGTAGGTGTAGACATTGATAAAACATAATTTGACAGGCAGCATTTTTCGTTGCCAAATGTACTACCTACTTTTTTTATGTGAGGTAGCAAAATCTGACAGTAGCACAAATCGACAGAACACCAGCCGATAGAGTTATTCATGCAGTTTTCCACTGCGGGGCTGATAATAAGATCTCTTTGGAATGCAATTGAAATGCGTCAGTGGTTGCCGTGGTAACACAGATGTTTACATATGATATGAGGTAAAAAAAATTAAATAAAATAACCACAGTGTTTTGCAGGATGGTCAGAAATTATAGCGTGCTTAGCCAGCTACGGAGAAACTAGCAGCCAGGCAACAGACGTGACGGATCCTGAGTGGTGATGTCACGTACATTAGGAGCATGGTTTAGCGCGGTTGTCTGTACCGAGAGTCCAGGCCATGAATAGTTTGTAATTGTGTCGTGCCAGGCCTACGTGGAAACACAACTGAAACCACAGCACTTCATATCCTGTCACAGATTATTTTACGGCACCACTGAATGCTTCTGTCATGATTGATCTGATATTATATGTTCTAGCAACAATCTTTGTCCCCACCACTCTTCAAAGCAAACATATAAATACACATCCAGTGGTGTAAATTTATATAGATCTATATCTCCCTCTCTATATTCCCACCGTGGTAGTAAAAAATTGCTACCATCACAGCTCTAGTCGAGCTTAAAAGCATCTTAAACATAAGGCCTAATATTTTAATCATCAATAACATCAGAAGAGAAGCACTGCCACAAAACACACTGATCACAGAGTCATGCGCAGCTCACAGCATGAAAACACCATCATGCAGACAGTGACCTTTAGAGAGAATACACGTGTGTGTGTGTGTGTGTGTGTGTGTGTGCATACCATGCTGAGTAAACAGGTCGGTGTGGACGATGTCAATCATGCAGTTCAACTTCTGCTTCACCAGACGCCCCAGAGGAACTTTGAGAATAAACTCACTGAACAGCTTGCTAAAAGTTAGAAAGAGTGAGAGAGACATTAAACAATGCTTTATTACAAATATAATTCACAATCTTCATTTATAAAGAAAACAAATGTGTGAAGACCAAATCACCTTCAAAAACATCCTCAACATCCATATGCTTATGTTAATTAATATCACCATGCGCCATGATTAAAAACAATACAACTATGTTTTGCTTTGTACTTTATACAGATAGAACGAAACTCATCAACTGACAAATAAATATTTTAAAGCCACAAAAATAAATGAGAGAGGGAGAGAGAGAGAGAGAGGGTCAGCACTGCTTTTAACTGCACCACCAGAACTTAGTTAACACTAACAGGTGTGTGTGTGTGTGTGTGTGTGTGTGGGTTTGTAACACTCCTATCTTATCTTCATTTGCTGTTGAAGTGACAGCTCATTTCTAAAACATGCTAAGTGCCGTGGGCTATACCTCTTTGTCCTCATCTCAACACACACACACACACACAAGAGCTGAGGGCACAACAGGAGAGCAGCGGCTCTTTTTGTGGAAAGAACTGGCACTTGAAGAAAGCGGGATGAGAGCGGTCTGGCAGATGATGACAGAATCCAGAGATGGCCTCATTCAGTGTTTGTTTGGTGTGTGTGTGTGTGTGTGTGTGGGACCTGCGACCTCTCCGCTGAGCAAACACACTTCTGTGACAATGAACTCTGAGCAAACGGTGCAATGCTAACCAGGCCTCCAGTCATTCCTCTGTCCTCAGCGATAGTGAAAAGTGCCAAACACATTCCACATTTCCTAAAGTGGTTTTCTGAACTGGCTCTGAATCATGGGTCATTCAAACAGAAGTCTTCACGCCAAGCTACTGTACTACTGAGGGTACTCAACAAACAGATGCGTGCTCTCACAGAGTCAGCCTGAATCAATGACTTCTGCATACTAATAAACTGTGTTAAAACAGGTTCTTTGCTGCAGGTTGTGCCCAAAATTAATAGAAAGGAAAGCAAATGAAAGAGAAAGGTAAAAGAAGGCAAGGAGGCGAAAGCAAAGGTAAAGAGGAGGCCAAGAAAAGAAAAGCGAAAGAAAAAGAAAAAAAGGAAAGGAAAGGATAGAGTCAGAACAAATGTAAATAAAAGAAAGAAAAAATGAACATGAACATGGAAAGAAATAAAAAAGAAAGGAGCAAGAAACTGGAGATTAGGGAAATGGAAACACAATGGAAATGAAAGGAAAAGGGGAAAAAAGACAAATGTGAGTCAGGAAATAAATAGAATGCAAAAGGTGAGGTTTTTTTCTGGTAGTGGAGAAAAGGCTGAAAAAAACACATCCTCCGAACCCCAGCAAACTCTCCAACACTGAGAGAGACGCAGAACGAGGCTTGCAGATCTCAACACTCCAGCACTAAACTAACCCACCATCAGCTGCTGACCACTAGTTAACAGTTAACTACTGTATATGCATGCTCCCTCAGTCTGAAACATCACAGACACAAGAACGCAAATCACTCAGGAAATCTAACAAGAATCCCGCTGTTAAACGCCTTGCTAAAATGTCACGTCGAGGAAAATTGGTTTGGTGCGGAAAGGCCATCTTCAGCTAAACTCCAGAGACGCAGCAGGATTGATGCCATCATCTCTCACCGTGTGTGTAGTAAATTTAGCCATCACAAGAGCTGCGTAACTCCATTATAATGCCACTCAGGGAGGAACGCATTATCCTGACCAACAGACGGGATGGGCGAGTGACCGTCGCGTCTCCATGGCAACGGGATCACTTTGCGCCGATTGTGTTTGGAATCTAAAGCATGTGCGAAATACTTGAGCGGCAAAACGATGTTGAAACGTTAATGGCATATGAGGGAAACTCCATCGGGCTGAAAGATATTAATGGCGATCGGATCTCGTGTTTGAGGAGCATCCGACTGAAGAAGTCCACCACTTACATCTGATTTCATTACAGCCTCTCAGACAGACAGACACAGATAAACTGGGGCAGATGAAAGACAGGAGGAGAGACGCATGGGATGAAATAAGAGGCTGGGTAAGGATAACTATATTGGCTTTTGTTTGTGAGAGACACAGCACGAAGAAAACAGAAAAATCACAGAATGAGGATGGAGAGAAAAATAAGGATGTGCAGGGAGACAGGATGAGTGACAAGATTGATGTAGGAAAAGGGATCTGTGTATTGAAACAGAAAAAGACACTCATTTGGATACAAATAAAATTAAATTAAGCACAAAAATTCCTTTCTGAAATAAATAAATTAGAATAAATTAATAAACAAACAATCAAATGATATTGTTGCTTGGACAGTAACAGTATAGTCTTAGAAATACCCTTTTTTATTTTAATTCTTGGTGTTTATTTTATTGTATTGTTATTTTAATTTACTTTAGCTTTTATTTTATTTTAATCCTGTTTTTATTTAATTATTTTTAATAATTTAATAAATTTTTATTTATTATATTATCAAATTTAAATGTAAGATTTTATTTTATTCTTGGTTTTTATTATTATTTTTGAAATTTATTTAATTTAATAAAATAAAAAAAAATCACCATAAATCTAAAAAATGTCTGATAAACTCACCTGAGCTCCTTTGGATCGAAGACCAGTTTCAAATCATTGACGATAGTCGGAACGTATTTCAGTGCAGCACCCTAGAAATTCACAACAAAAAAATAAAATACTTAGAATGATCATCAAAGTAAATCCTATAAAACGTGATACAGGGGAAAATCAGGGTTAGTCAGCCTAAAACATAAATCACTTTAGACGATTGTGTTAATTCTGATGAATTGTGCTGTCCAAACAAAATGAACGATGAGGAGCCAGAGTGACTTGACATTGTTCAAGGAACTACACGAAGGTGTCAAGACCCTCATTTAATGATTATCAGAGAGGCTGCTGCTGTGATTCCCATCAGTCCCTCTGTGCTCAGAGCAAATCCAGCTGTGCTGAACGACCTGAGAAGAGCGCCGGCGATGAAAGATGAACCTCACGCAGAGAAGACACTTATGAAACACAAATACTGAAATAATCTCCACCAGCCAGATCAATAGATGATCAATAAGTCACGAGAATGTGTCTTCCTTCCTCTAACTTCTGCTTTTAGACACTACTTAATTACTGACTAACACTCAACTAGAAATATGAGCATTAACTAATGGTCCGAACGAGCAGCCGGCATTTATTATGTCAAATGCAATGTTTAAAATAATAAAAATATCTAAACAAATGCATAAATTCAAAGAAATAAAAAAAGCATCCAGCACTAAAGTACAATACAATCCCTGGGGAAAAAATGCATTAATCAAAAACGAAAGAATGTACATTTAGGATGTCTGTAATAAATAATTATTAATAAAATGTATAAATACAAACAAAAGATTCAGAATGTAAAATACAGTACATTAAATAAAATGTAAGTTCCAGAACGTGAAAAACAAATGCACAGTGCACTTATTGTGTACATCTATGTTTTTACACTGTGCTTATACTGTATATAGTACTTCAAATACCTGCATTTAGTTATATCTGTAATTCATTTTGCAATAACATTTATAATTGCATTATTGACCCATCTCTAACCCACCCACCCATACCACCAAACCCCTCCCTAACCTTACCCACATCCCACCTCTAAAGGAGCAAAAGTATTTTAATGAACACAATTAATACACTGTACTTATTTTTTTTGATGCAAAAAGTACATGCTATTTAAGGCCACTTAATATAAAGTGGGACCAATATTTCTTCTAACAATCTAATCAAACGTCCAGAATCTGTGAATGTTACACTGATCAGTTGTCACACCTGTCCATCCAAAACACATCAATCATTACACAAGCAGATTTTCACAGAATGGGAATGTTTCTGCAACTGATATAAGTCTGGCTCTTTCAGCACTCACAAGGATGCCGATTTTCCAAGTAGCTTGTATTCATGTATTTTCCTCAAACAGCTCCTTTAAAAATATCGAACCAGATTTTTGGATAGTAGCTTTAACAGCATCCTGCTGTAGTCTCATCTGTCTTTAATAAGACTTTGACAGGAATCTTGTTCAAAGATCTACAACACATTTCAACGGAGGAAACTGTCCTACTTGGCAAAAATCAACATGTGGAAGCTTATAGTTTATAAAACAGCTTTACTGCTTTTCAGCTGATAAATGTCTGGTTTATTCTAGTCACACCTGAAGACGTGCGAGTCCTGAGGGTTTACAGATCTGGATTTAAAGCGGCTCCTTCCTGTTTGATCCTCATCACGGTGTCAAATTCTGACGCGCGTATGAAATCATTTAGAAGAAATAAGAAAGCATCCGAATGCAGTGTGAATCAAGAGGCAACAGAGGCAGTGATGGATGGCTTATGAAGATTCCCATTCGATAAATTCTCTTCCCAGCAGCCCACATAGCGTCTGATTTAACCTGAGAGTTTGCTGGGAAATCAAGTGTTGGAGTTCAAGTGTTCACCAAAAAAAGGGAATATCCGAGGCTGTAACTCGTGTTTGATTTGATGTGTTTTGAAATTGCAACACGCCAGTCAGGCCAGGAGTTTACAGTACTGACCTTATACATATATACATACACGCACACATATATATCTATATATTTACAAACAAACAAAAACAGACCAGCACAAGCTCACCACTGCCAGACTGTTTAAATAATAAGCACGAGGCACGTGTACACGATGTACTTCAAGCTGATGTGCTGTTTCACTCACGTCATCTCTTGCTTTCCTGATGCGACAAGGCCAGCAGAGAGAAAAGCACATTCCTTTCCTTGACAGTGCATCTTAACAAGATCAATTTTTAATTTTCGGACAAAAGCACTAAGATCCAGGCCAGCAGCACACCTGCATCGCTCCAGGCAGACTCACGACCCGTCCAGAGGGTCTGACGCTTTGTGTGTGTGTTAGAACAGAGGTGTGTTAATCCAAAAAAGAAGTGACAGGAAAGGTCAGCGACAGACAAAACTGCACACAAATGGAGGAGGAGGAGCGCAGAAACAGATGGAGGAGTGGAGGACAGATAGAGTACCTTGAGGAGAAGCTAAAGATTGCGAAGCCAGAGCCACAGTGGACAGAGGAGGACATCAGGGGACGAGAGAGAGACACAAACACACTCTTCAACACGTGAAAGACAGAAACATGCATATTCATGTCTGACAGAAGAAACGGAGCAGCATTCTATATTAAGTATATTCTCTCTCATAATTACATATTCAAATATGCTACTGTATATGTATACTGTATACTGTACAAGTTAGTGGCATTAAATCTATGAAACATAAACTGAACACACTCTAATATTTGTGTTGAATATGACTAACTCATTTCTAGGTACGCCCTGTTTTGGAAGCACAAGCAGAGTTGGTTTTTTTTTCTCCAAGGAAACAGCGTCTCCAGAACATGGCGCCTGCAGCAACACTACAGCCAGAATAATAGCTTTGTCTTTGTTTTTTGCTATTAAAATAAAACCAC
>JAUCMU010000021.1:15978165-15992655 GCA_032275025.1 Enteromius treurensis
CATTAAATCTATGAAACATAAACTGAACACACTCTAATATTTGTGTTGAATACGACTAACTCATTTCTAGGTACACCCTGTTTTGGAAGCACAAGCAAAGTAAGGTTTTTTTTCTCCAAGGAAACAGCGTCTCCAGAACATGGCGCCTGCAGCAACACCACAGCCAGAATAATAGCTTTGTCTTTGTTTCTTGCTATAAAAATAAACCCACTCTGTGATGTAGAAAAGTGTGTTGCGTGACACCAGGAACCCATGTGTAAATGTTTGTGTTTCTTTTATCTTAATGGTCTATTAACGCAGCGTTTAAACATCCAGCTCATCAGGAAACGTCTCCTAGAGCACTCTCACCTTCACCCCGCCGGTCCCTTCAGCATTGCTGTTCATCATGGCGTTAAACGAGGTGAAGAGATTCCTCAGGGACTCCATGAAATCACTTTCGCCTTTGTTCTCGTAGAGCCTGAAAGAAAACACACAAGCACCAGATGATCAGGGGCTCGAGCGGCGAGAATCATTTCATCTAAATCATCAGAGAGACAGCAGACCAGCTCTACATGTGTTTGGAATGCAAATCCGTGACATCAAACTAGCTGGAGCCATACAAATCCACATCAAAAACAATGTGTCAGCCTCCACACACACACACACACTCCCACCTGTTCACTGGCACCTCTAAACTAGCTCCTGATTACAGGCTGATCAGATTGATGAATTGCTCGGTAATCTAGTTTGAAGGGCAGAGAGCCGACGGGCCGTCTTGGAGCCGCTCCAAAGAGCCACACAAACACCGGGAGGATTCCCGCGCTCTCGCCTTCATTAAACACTCACCGACGGCTTTTGCTGAAGCGATTAGCGCCACCTGATTTTCTGTGCTCTGGTTACGATGAGGGTCAGACCCTTATCCAGAGCGTTTACGTTAGACTGGCCTTCCGTCAAAACACACACAGTTAATGGTCTGTCATATATACTGATATATTCTTCACACTCCAGCTGACCATCAATTAGTGCCTTACACCCATTAATTACTGAATTAAAGTGGGGATATGGCAGTATCTATATGATTTTTAATTCTAAATATGCCATGGTCATATTTAACCTCAAAATCAATTCAAAAATAAAAATATACTTAAAAAAAAAAAAATCTAAGCAAAGCAAATCAAAATAAAAAAAACTAATAAAAGTCAATATTTTGCAAAAATAAACTAATTAATAAAAATACAACTGAAGAAATGCTGAGGAGGTCATATTCAACACTTCAAAAAAAAAAGAAATGATATATAAACAAACAAATAAAACAAACCAACTTAAGACATGCTTCAAAGCAAGTAGAAAATATTTAATTATTTTTGCAAAAATAAATAAATATTAACAAACTAGCTGATAAGAAATGCTGAGATCATATTTGTCCCCAAAATCAATTGGAAAAATATATTATATTTTACATAAATAAATACATTTTAAAAACTGGTAAGAAATGCTGAGGAAATAAGTAACTGTATTTTGCATAAATAAAATAAATGTCAAGAAATATTTAATAAATAAACTGTATTCAAGGTCATATTTCACCACAAAATAAAAAAAAAAGACTCTTATTGCAAATATTCATTAGGCTAATATGTCTTTTAATTCAGGCTCATTATAAAATAAATAAATAAAAATATATATATTAATGACTCTTATTGTAAATGTTCATCAGGGTAGTATGTCTTGTAATTCAGGCTCATTATAAAATGTAAAAAAAAAAATAATTAAATATATATATATATGTGTGTGTGTGTGTGTGTGTGTGTGTGTGTGTGTGTGTGTGAAGACGTTGAGAATTGTTTGTGTGTGCGTTTTGTTTATTCATGCAAACAACTGTGTGTGTTTTAAAAATGACTTATAAAATAAAAAAACTTTTTTATTTTTAGATGCTTGTTCAAAGGTCATCTGAATCATTTGAATGAGGATAATGCAATAGGAAGATCCTGAGCAGGGCTGCAGTAAACACTGACGTTGATGAACATTTGATGAAAGCGCAAATTCCTTCTGACACCAATAGCTATTCAATCTTAGGATGACTGTTATTTTGGGGCATATTTTTCATCGTTTCCACTGAAGTCTGAAGCTCTGGGACCTGGTCTGAGCGAGCAGAGAAGTCAATCAGATCAGACCGTGCTCATTAGTGTCTCTCACAGAGCTCTGCGGTTGTCTGGAGCTCTCAATGCTCAGGTAGTTCAAGAGACACCATCATATCCTTCACCCACAGACAACAAGCTAATCACCAGCGCTGAACTTAATTTAGGCTGAGCCATTACTCAGCAGTCCTCCCTAAATCAGAGCCACTGCCCATTCCACTTCCTGTCCGCCTCAAACACATCCTCCATCCGTCAGGAAACCAGGACACTTCGCTTTGATAAAGGTGTGGCGTTTCAGATCTGCACATTCAATCAAGCTGTCACATCTCTCAGCCTCAACTGCAGCTTATTGGCTGGGAAACCCATATTACGAAGAAGGAAAAGAGATAAGTTTTGGAGGTTCTGTCGGATATATGAACATTTATTGTATATTATTAACGGTTAGCTTTTTGCCACTAGAAAAATAGTAAGGCTGCACAATTTGATTTTAACAAATGTGATCAAAACAAAACAACATCCAGGTTTCCTGTTCTTTTTTGTAAGCTTGCACAATTTGGCCAATGTTTTTCTGATTATGCATTAAAATGGCTACTAAATTGCTGCCAATTTTGTTCGGTATAGTAAAAATATTGTTGGCTCTTTGACAAAATGCTGTGTAAATCTTTTTTAAGTGAATGCATAAATGCAAATCAACTAAAATCAACTAAAAATATCATACTAAACAACATACTGAATGATTACTGTCAAATAAAATTGTTAAATATTTTTGTTAAAATAAACGAGTGATGTATTAAATAATAATTGGTGCTAACAAACAATTAATCACAATTAATCACATCCAAAAAGATTAAGTTTACATAATGTGTGTACTTCGTATATTTATTATGTACAATATATATATATATTAATAAAAACATTATAATAATATACATATATTTATAAAAACGTGTGCATTTATATATTTAAGAATATAAGAGTAATATATATATATATATATTTTTTTTTATAATATATACACACTCATTATATATATAGCACTAATAATAATAATAATAATAATAATAATAAACAACTAAACATTATTACTACATTAACATAGTTACCACTTAAGTACGAAAGGCACTGCAAATAAGAAATTATTGATGTCATTAATTGTATAAATTATTGATTGATATTTTTTTATTTTAATGAAAAAATAAATAAATAAATCGATAGTAGTTATAATAAGTATAAGTAAAAATAATAAGTATTATTGTTGTTGATGTCATTAATAATAATAATCTATAAACAAGATAATTGCCTGGTTCAGAGTACAAGCACAACTCATGGATTTGGATGATGTGATATCTAAACCTCAGATGTAAGATGAATAAAACAAACATGAGAGATCTGAACGTACTGGTTGAAGAGAATGCGGGATCTCACGATGAACTTAAAGATGTACTCCAAAGCCTTCAGAGCTTTCAACAGCTGCTCTGTCAGCTTCTCGGCATTATCCACATAGTTCTTCAGGACTTTTGTCAGCTTTCTGAAAAAGATCAGCACACGGGGTCTTACACATTTAAAGAAAAGAAAAAAAAAAAAGGCAGGAAAAAAAAAAGAGGGCAGAACGTCGCGCTCACGTGTAGGCCAGGGTGGCGCTGAAGTGCTTGCGGATGTAGGTCTCCAGGACCGGATTGAAGTGATGGAACTTCCTGTCTGCGATCAGCCCGATTATAAAGACCTTTCAAAAACAGAAAAGACTTTTATTAAAAAAAATATATATATATAAAAATAATAATAATAATTACTATTGAGTAGAAGCACTGATAAAATGTTATTACTAAAATTCAACCCAACACACAATAGACGGAGTTGCTAAGATTATGCAAATACATCTCTGCCTAAAATAATCTTTTTACTACAGGAAAAAAAAAAAAAAACACATTTAAAATACTGGGTCAAAATAATATTTGTATTAAACCATTATTATTAAATATAACAAAAATTGTATCTAATTAATGCTTAGCAGAAATACTGATAACATTTCGTCTTATAAAAGACATGAAAATAATAACAGAATTTAAAAGAGCTGTTAAAATATGCAAATATATATTTTCCTAATGTAATTCTAGTATAAAACTATATTGCGGGGGCAAAATAACCATCCATATGAAAAAAACAAACAAACAAAAAAACAGTTATTATTCAAAAGTGAATACGTGTGGATTTTATTATTTTTCTTTTTATTTCTTTTAATTTGTGCAGATTTACTGAAAATCTTACCAGAGCATCAAACACAAGAGTATCAAAGGTTTCACTGTCTGAGTTCTCCATCATAATGTTGAAAAGGGCATCCAAAGTGTCCTGCAGAAACTAATCACACAGACACACACAGATTACATGATGAAACAAACACATACAGCATAGTGTGATGGTCAGTTTAAAAGCTCTGAATCAGCGCAATCATGCGAACAGATCTGCTGTCCGCTTCGTGGACTGTCAGTCTACAGCACATGCTGTCCACTTTAATATCTGCTGTCATTCAGATGACGCTCAATGACAATCCAGCAACCACATCACAGCAGCAGGAAGAGAATTACAGCTCAGACCTATATGTGCCACAATTCAGACCGAAGAGCAGCACTATTCATTCACTCAGCTGGTTTTCATTTCACTCAGCGCATCCTCCTTTTATCTATGTAATATCTATATTAGCTCTCAATGCCATAAAGCATTCACAAACGTCATGCTCTCTGGAATAACTAACATAAATCAAACATATGCATATGCATAAATCAAGGTTATATATATTATTTTATTTTAATTTATATAATTTTTAATTTTATAGAATTATATAAAATATATAATTTGCTGTATTTCTGCACTTATAAATTCAGTGTGAAAGTGCTCCTTGAAAAGCAGAAACGCTCCACCTGAGGACGAGTGCTTACAGTCACTGTGGGGAGAGGAGGAGTGTGCCCTTGAGAGGAATAAACAAACACCAGAACAAGTCCCAACAGATAACAGCGTCATCTGTCATCAGTCTGAGAGGAGATCCGCTGTCACTGGGGCGGTACCTTTTCAAACGGCACATGTTTGTACCTAAAGGACCCATTTTGGTATCATAAAGGTACATATTAGTACTAAACATGCACATTTGTGAACCTAATAAAAAGGGCACCACCCCAGTGACAGCTTTTGTACCTTTATTTCTGATAAATATTCTAATATTATTGCATGTTTAAATATGTAAACTTAAAAATATTTTAAATAGTAGAATATTTATTAATTTATTCTATTTTTTTAAAAATGCACAGTTTACAGAATTTATTTATTCACTTATTTAACACATTTGTAATTATATATGTACTTTATGCATCTTTTTTTTTTTTTTACACATTATATGTTTTATTGAATAATGTTATCCCAAAGTCAGGTCAAGTTCCTCCTTGGATGTTCTAGAAGAAAGTTTCATCCTTCAGATGTCAGATAATAGATAAACAGGCGTAAATGTTGCGGTGCCCTTGAATCAGTGCTGCAGATGTCTCCTCCGGTGCGTTTACAGTGAAGCGGGTGATCCGTGCCATAGGGCGGATTCCTGAAGAAACCCCTATCAGGAACACAAAAGCCATCCTGCAGCATTATTACGCCGTCCTCACAGCTTTCGCGTGGCATGTCCGCACCGGCCGCAGAAATCCAATTCCAAACTTGGCAGTGGTAGGAAGGTGTTTTAGTACACAGCGTGAGGAAAGTACATAATCATGTTGAGTGGGACGCCTGCAGGAAACATTAAGGGAAGTCTGTGTGTCTGTCGCTCTGGGTGGTGAGCGCTGAATTATTCACTCCATGTCTGGCCAATAAATGCACTGCCGTGTGATCGGGGTGTGTGTGTGTGTGTGTGAGTGAGAGAGAAACACACATACTGTAACTGTAGTCATCCTCTAAGTGTGTGTGTTCTGCATATTAACAGCTGTTTGAATTAGTACGTTCAATTTTAAATGTAGTACCTACTTAAGCAGTATGCGATTTCAGACGCAGCATAAGTAGCAACATTGGCAAAACTAAAGAGCTGTCAAAAGACACAAGAGACACAATTGTAGACCTTCACAAAGCTGGAAAGGGCTACGGGGCAATTGCCAAGCAGCTTGGTGAAAAAAGAACTGTTGGAGCAATTGTCAGAAAATAATTTTTTTTTCCATCTAAAATAATATTTGTGTGAGGGACAGAGAGAGGGATGAATGATGGATATAACTACTAACTTTGCTACATTTATTCAGAAGTAAAGCAGTGAGTGTCTTCAGCATCATTTTGATGGCACTATGTTTCTGACCAATGAGGCAGAGACATGGCAGAAAGTCTGTTAGAGAGAGGCTGAGGGACATTTACAGCACAGTCTCTGCCTCCATCTTTCTCTCTCAGGGCTGACAGCTCGAGCGTGTTTGCCTTTAAACACGGCCAGAGAAATCAGTCCATGAGACACACTGCCTTCAGGAGCAAACTGGCATTCAAACACTTGATCCGTGAGGGAAGAGTCACGAAATCAACAGAGCTCGGCCTCATCTCAGAGGGCTTTTAAATCATATGCTGCAGAGGAACATAACACTCTACAATAGACAGAAATCACTAGACATTCAATTATTGTGCTTAAATTTACGCTTACTGATTAAAGTATTTATTACTTTTTTATGTCATATTTTTATTTTATTATTATTATTTACAATAATTTTACAATTGTATATTTTTTATATATTTTTTGATATTTTTTTAAATATATAATTTGTTTTATATATTTAATTATTAAATATATAAAACAAATTATATATTTAAAAAAAGAAGAATAAACAGAAGGAAAATAAAACAAAAATATACAATAATATAAAAATATGATAATAAAATAAAAAATACATTAAATATATATTTTTATTTTATTATCATATTTTTATATTTTTGTTTTATTTTCCTTCTGTTTATTCTTCTTTTTTATTTTATGGATGGAGAACACAATTTAAACATTTCCTGAAGTTTACATTGCAAAGCTCATTTAAAGTTACTAGATATGATGAAAGTTAATTTCAAGCATTTCTATAATTTCACAGGCCCAACCACACACCCTATTGAAATGCAACTTCTAAAAATATCTCGGCATGTTTTGCTGTTGCCTTCCAAAAAAAATATAATAATAATAAAAAAATCTAATAAGCAAAAAGCTTTTGAAGTGCATCAGCGAGTTCTTTCATAATTTCATATCACAAATCAAAGAGCAAGTCTCTGCAGGAACTTCAAACGTTTACATTAGCAGCAGGAACGCCTGCATGGATCCAAACAGACGTGGGAATGAAAGCTGTGACTTTGTGTCTCTGTCCGTCAGATGACCCACACGTACCTTGACCACCTCGCCTCCCTCCACTTTCATCAGGTGCCGGAGGTTCTGCTGGAGCAAACTTGTGTTGGATCTCCACTTCAGCAGCCCAAGGAGATCAACTATTGGAGAACAGAGAGAAACACAAACACATTCACCTCTGAAAACCTGCACGTGTGAATAACACAAGCTCTCCTCTGACTGCTCCAACCTTAAGCCATGCGAGGAATTAAATTCACTTTGGTTAAGATATGATAGGCTCATTTTCCGACTCCCCAAGAGTTAAACAGTTGAGTTCGACTGTTTCTGACTCCCTTCAGCCGACCTCCGGGTCTGGTGGTAGCATTTTTAGCATAGCTTAGCATAGGTTATTCAATCTGATTACACCAATAGCATCACATTCAAAAATGACCAAAGAGTTATTATATTTTTCCTATCTAAAACTTGACTCTTCTGTAGCCCCCAGCAGTTTCAGGTGCTGCGTGATATCATTGTGCCTGCTGCAGACAAGGTACAGCAGCAAAGTTCCTTTATTATTACGCCTAAATGAGAGTTTATATCCCAGTTATATGGTATGGTATAAAACACAACTTTTTATTTACAGTCAGTCTTAGATGCGAAGATCGTCTGATTGGAGTCAAATATGGTAAAACTCAACTGTTTAACTCTGGAGGACTTGGAAAATGAGCTTAGTTTCAAAAAGTGGTTTATCAATCAACATTCACATATAAGACAAAGGGAATCCCCCATAATGATTCACAAATGCTACTGCATGAATCAGACTGTTATGGTGGGGAACACTCATGAGAGTTTTACAGTTCAGCCGGTTCTCTTGAGGACTCTTAACACCGCCTGAGCGGCTCCCATAGATATCGTCATGGTAACAGGAGAGAGTGACTTTTTCACCTCAAACCAGGCATTCCAGCAATCACTTGAAAACAAGCCACAGTGAAATGATGTAATCTGGGATGAAGAGGTTTTTTCAGGAGTGTGTTTTAAACGGCCGTCATAGAGAGAATTTGATAGAAACCTAAGTCTAAGAAGACATTATTTTTCAAATGAAAACAAATTTAGAACTTGTTTATATTTTAGGTATATAAAATGTAAAAGAACTAATATTTTCGTTATGTAGTAACAACATATTTTTTAAATGGATATTTTATATCTATTCTATGAATATACATAAATGCACTATAGCATATGATGTTAATAGAATAGAAAAATAAGTCAAATAAAGAGTGTGTGTGTGTGTGTGTGTGTGTGTGTTAGTCTCACTGTGTCATTTAATAATAATAATTATTATTATTAGTATATGCATTTTGCATATAACAATGATAATAATAAATATATACAATCACAGAATATTTATATTTACAAATAAATTAATTATATCCATTTTTTTACAAAACTTTATTAGTTTTAGAAATATGAAATAAATATATAAAAAATCATTGTATAATTTAATATTCAACCACTTTAAAAAAATTATATAAATAATGAAAAAAAAAAGTGAGATTTTTTTAATTATTTAAATTAATCGATAAGAAAACATACATCCTACAATGAACTGACTGTGAACGGTCATTGTTCTGACTTAAATGTTATGTAGTCAAGACAAAAAGTCAAATAAATCCCAACAGCCAATCAACCTGAATGCCCAGACTGACCAATCACAATCAAGGATTCCAGAGCCCTGCATATTAAATAACTCAGGCAGTAGAAGACGAGCAGAGGCTATGATTCATATCATCATATCACATCAGCAGGAACGATAACTGTGTGGGAGAGACAATTCAGAGAGTTAAAGATCCCAGCATTTACAAGCCCAGCCTGTGGGTTTAATAAAAACCACATCAGAGAGATAGAAAGAGCTGTCAGGCCACAAGAGAGGAGAGCGGTGCTGTCATTCTTTATTAAAAATGCCTCTACCCTCACTCATATTGGTAGAGAGACACGTGATCGTCTGGGGAGTGTGCTTCACAAAACTAAAATATCTAAACAAAACAACACTCCTGCAGGCCGCATTGATTTCCACCTGCATTTACGACACAGAAACCTCAAATGGTTGCCATAGAGGCACAGCGAGGATCCACGGCTCAATATGCTAATATGTGTGCCTTAAAGAGCCTCTTTCACTTTTGCGACAGAAAACAGAACGTCATTGACGGACAAGGCCTCGCAGGGGGAAAAACGGCCTAGACAAAAGGAAAAACCTGAGTTTATATGCTAATGCCTCGGCCTGAGGAATCCTCAGCGACCTCATTACCGCGTCTGCTACCTGCCAAACGCTGGTTTTGGAGAGATTTCTGACAAAGGTCTACATTAACGCGGCGTCTGAATTGCCCTCGTGGCTCAAGGGTCGCTTAAAACCGTCGTTTGCACCTCTGTAATCAATTCGCAAGCACGCTCGGCCTCATAACACGCTATGTGAGAGGAATTATGCCGGCATCCGGCGGGGATAAAGATGGCCTTTAAAGCGCTCGGATCGCAGACGCTCGAAGCTCGATCTCGCTCGCGTCCGACTCTGGCAGGGGAGCTTTGAAATTAGCGCAGAAAACATCTTGGCCTTCTGACGTCTGTGAAGTGTTTGCGAGCTCTGGTTTGGAGTGTCTCGGAGAGTCTCTGAAGCACGAGCTGATTTACATCAAAGATCAGCAACTGTTGCGAAGTTTAATGGTATCGCACCACTTATTAGAGAGAGGCATTGGGACACAATGTCAGCTTTGAATGTGACCAGATTGCTGGAAACGGAGGCAGTGGTGGCCTAATGGATAGGGAGTTGAACTTGTAACCCAAAGGTCGCGGGTTCGAGTCTCAGGTTGTGGGAGTGCACTCTCTCCACCTTCAATTGCACCGTTCCCCCAACTGCTCCCCGGACGCCGCACCAATGGCTGATCACTGCTCTTGGTAGGGTTGGGCGATATCTCGATATTCAAAATATATTGAGATATTTTTTAAACTCGATATGAATTTTGACATATCGTATACAGTGATATAATGTTTATATTTAATTTTCGCTTGTTTGCTTTCTCTGTGCTGTGCTCTGCCCCGCCTCCATGCTTTTGTTCCCCCTCCTCTGGCCTGTCGTCTCATTCAACATGGCAGCGCCCGCGACCAGCCTGGAGGCTACTACGGTTGGGTACCGAAACCCGGTACCTAAGTAACCGGTATGTACCGAACCAAAAACGCAGATTTCGGTGCCGTGCCTGAACGAAAAATCCAACAAATCTATGGCACCGAATCTATGCCATTAATAAGGGAGCACACCACTGATGCTGGCGCACGCAGTAACTGGTAAATCATTTCCGCGAGAGGAAAACAGATCTACATGCGAAGAAACGGGAGCCCGCAAGCTCATTTCAAAACCCGCGTGCGATTATTCTTGCGCTCGATCTTCTCTCACCTGCTCGCGCAAACATGTTTATTTTTGTCAGTCGTGGGGCGGACAGATGTCTACTGCTGTGAATGCCGAAAGTTGGTGCTAACCAAAGCTTGCACTGCTTACTTTGAGTTTAATTGTTTTATTTTTGAATGAAAAGAAGGCAATATGTATTATTTTTTCCTTTATTGTTTTACAATATTAAAAGAAAATTTGCAGAAGCACTTTGTTCTGAACTGCCTACCTCTGAGTTTCAATTAAAAAAGACTTTGGAATTTGGCTTATTTGTTTTAGCGGGGTTATTTATCCTGTAAAGATATTGAGATATATATCGTATATAGAGATATAGCAAAATATATTGAGATATATTTTTTGCTCCATATCGCCCAGCCCTAGCTCTGGGTGTGTGTTCACAGTGTGTGTGTGTGTGGTTGTTCACTTCTCACTGCTGTGTGTGTGCTTGGATGGGTTAAACACAGAGCACAAATTCCTAGTATGGGAAACCATACTGGCCACATGTCACTTCCTTCCTCCCTAAAAACAAGCACGTTTAAATAATTGAAATCTCAATTGTAATTATCTGTAAGGGGATAATTGTTGTTTTTGATATTTGTATTTTTTCCTCTCACCCAATTTTATTTTTTTTTTTTAGATATTTTAGTAAATCAAGTACATTTAAAAAAAGCTGCAAATGTTAAAGTGTTTTTATATTTTATTCCAGTTGTTTGCATTAAGTGAAAATTTTTTACCATTTTTATTTAAGTTAACTATAATAACCATGATGAGAACATATAATAAATAAACATTTTAGTCATTTTTATTTGTAAGCAATATTTAAATTTTCGCAGACTGGAAATATTAAAAACTACATACACGTCTAAAAACTAAATCAAAATATAAAGAGAAATTAGTAGTATCCCAATAATAGCTGGATGTTTTGAAGGAGCTGTAAAATGGGGACAGTTCCCGTCAAACACAGAATGCCTCTGGAAAACCGGGATGTCAGGTTATTAAGCTCACTCCGCGACCGTCTTGGATTGAAATTTTACTCAAGCGTTTATTCTGAAAGCCAGGACTTCCGCTGGCTGTTCTCCCAGTCATTTTTCAGTCAGTGGTCCGTCTACTTTTTATACCTGCTCTGCTCTACAGCACAAATGCTAAAAGCCAAGCAAGGTTACTCTGTCTTCATGGCTGCGGTGGCAGGGCCAGCATGCTCTCTGATGGGACTTCATGCATCGCTGGCATCATTCAGATGCTCTGCTTTCTGGTCATGTGACCCTGACCGAGTCACAAAGACAGACACATGAATCTCACTCAAGTGACGCTTACAGCATGTCTATATCAGCAGACTGTCACCCTTGTGTTTAAACAAAGATGCTTGAAAAATGAATCTGATAACTATCTGGCAGCCCCTCCAGAAACTGAAAACGGGTCAGTATACAAGGAAATTAAGTTTTTGTTTGCATTATGTGACTGTGTGTGTGGGTGAACTGTGTATATTTATTACAGTATGTATATAAATACACAGACATACAGATAATATTTTGAAAATATTTACATTATTCATTAATATTTACTTCTCTATGTTATTAGTAATCATTTGTCAGACCAATTCAAAACCTGTGAGTATGTCTGAAAGATTCCTTAAAGAAACAATGCCAATTAGAAGACACTAGAAGAAAAAAAGTGTTGTCTATTTACCGTCTTGTCATTGTAATCAGCTCGGTTTATCACAATCAATTTAGTCTGCAAGCTCACGAATCGGACACAGTGCCATTTAGTTACCATGGAATGTGGACTAATCTATAAAAGCAACACCGATTCATTTCTGTCTTTTATTTGCCATCATATATTTTCATTGTCTCACGCTGGGATGGATACGCAATTTACATTCCCGCAGTGTTTCAAACAAAAAACGGCGTACATACATACACCTGCCGCTACGGATGATGGGTAAGCAGTTTCTGTTGGATGCTTTAGAGGAGAGGAGGGAGCAAAGCAGAGATTGCGTCAGGACTGCGCTGGACTGGATGTGATCTGACTCTAATGATCTTCCTGCATCTGCACTTCCTTACAGCTGCCATCGCACACAAAACACACAGATGACGATTTACTCGGCCGATCAATCCTGATGCTTGCTGTTCCAGTTGAAAATACGGTTGTCGCAATCTTTATCCAAATGTACTTAACTGCTTTGTTTAGCAAAAGTAAAACTACTGTACTAAAAACCATTTTTGTTTTTAGATAATAATTTGTCACTGGAAATATTAAGGCAAGGCAAGCTTTAATGAGTTTAAATAAAATTTAATTTAATCAGTCTAAAACGTGTCACAATATTGCAGTAAACCGGTTGCAATCCCTGACTTAGAAGCTCTATATATTCCATCCGGGGTCTTTTCCATATAGGAATAGAGAAAGGAGAGGAAGTGACAGGAATGGGTCTGGGTGATGATGCAGGTCGACGTGTCTCACCGTTCTGAGTGAGTTTGGTGGAGCACACAAGCGTGGAGATCTGAAACGAGTCTTTGCTGATGGAGAAGCTGCCGAGATTCTGTGTGTTCTTCCCCGACGAAGGGTTTCTTTCCTCCATCTCTGGTTTGGTGGAGGCCAGGCTCAGGTACATGGTGGAGTCCTCCAGTTTCTTGGCTTCGGCCTACAAATATAGAAGCGCTCAGTCATGAGAACAACCCCCGTGATTGACAGCTGTTAGTCAATCAACATATTCTTCATGCTTGTCTAAATTAAATTTAAACCTTCTTTAATGTAGCCAGTTTTGCACAGACCGTAAAACCACTATCAGATGAGTTTGCACAAGGGTTAATTTGCATAGCTCAAAAAGGATTTGACCAGGCGATGTTCCGCATTAATGAAGCTCTTTAATATGCAGATATGAAGAGACTGAACACAAGAACAAAGCTTAATTGCATAATGATTACATTGTGATGAGGGGTCAAAGGTTAAACGAGACAAATGAGGACAAGCAGAATCAGTATACAGAGAGTTTGCGTGTTTTGAGATGACTAGCGATTGCTTTTTCACCTTATAGACGATGAGATCGTGTTCTCCGTCCCTCAGTGTCGTGCCGTCGTACCTCATCAGCTTCACAAACGACAGAGCAAAGTTCTTCTCGGACTTATCCTTGCCTGGAGAGAAATTGCATCTTTAACATTATTTATTATCAGTGGACCTCTAAACGTCTGAACATTCAAAGGGATCATGCCAAAGAAATAAAAGAACCGTTTTGAATCTGAACTAAACTAAAACTGAATAGAATAGAAGAGCAACTTAAGTCACAAACAACGATATTGTATAAAATAAGCTGTTTTATATATCTAAATGTATGAACATAAATATATTTATATCTAACGTATCATTATTTCTAACGTAAACAAATGCATATAGTACAGACATATATAAAATATATTTGTTTTGATTATTTAAGTCTTTTTTTTACATGACACAATGCAATATATGTAAATATTTATATCTTAATAAATAAATGATAATTATATAGATATAGAAACATATACATATATATATATATATATATATATATATACACACACACATATATATATATCTGACATATATATATATATGTATGTATATATATATCTGACATATATATATATATATATACATATATATATATGTGT
>JAUCMU010000021.1:16008544-16020994 GCA_032275025.1 Enteromius treurensis
TTTAAAATATATTATAGAAATATAAAATAAAAACAAAACACACAAACAAATATCAGAAATTCTGAATTAAGTGAATGTTATATAGATTTTTTTTTTCTAGTAAAAACATCCCAGTATATTTACAGTAGTAACAATGGCTGTGTGGTTGGTGTCCCTTTAGATGAACAGGTCATTTAAAATCAATGCATATAAACATTTACACATCAGTGCAAATTCCTGGAAGTATTTTAATGGACGCTACGGTGACCATACTAAGTGTGCATCAAGTGTTATGTGTGAAGCTCTACCTGCCACCCCGAAGGGTCTGCGGAGGCCAGACGTTAATTTCTTAGTATTGTTATCTCTGAGCTCCATCCGGCCCACTCGAACGATCTGACAAACAAAGCTGATCTTCTCCCTCTTCAGGTCTTCGCTCCCCAGATCCTGGAGAGAAACACACAAGCACACAAGAGCATAAAAAACGCATGCACAATCATGTACTCAAATAGCACATTTTATTTTGAGCCCCCAAGCACTATTGGCCATGCACCAGGTGTTTCTGCCTGCAACCATATAGTTAAAGTCAAACTCGTTAGTTGAGCAACTATACGATGCATGGAATGTACACACAAACTGTTAGTACTCCGTCAAGGTGAAGGGTAAAATGCTGGAGCGGTGTCTGATTGGGGGCAGCAACTTATTCCCCGCTGGGGGTTTGTGCAGAGAGCAGAGGATTCTGGGAAAAAACGACCCTCCCAGCCCGGCATCTATTAAAAAAAATGACCTCTAGCAAATGAGAGCGTGTGGGTGCAAACAAGCACCTACACACCAACAAACCGATATGCTCTATAATTACAGATTATGAACAATGCATGCAATCACAAACAAATCGGCTTTATAATAGTGTGTGAGAAACACAAGAACTTCAGTATGAACGCATGTTTAGAATACATGTTTCCATGCACAGATAATTGTTTTTTTCTGTGTTAAATTACACACAGATGCCAACGCACGTACATGGATGCACACAATACGTGCAACAATGCAAAGCAGGCGGCGTCTCCGGAGAGCTTCCTCCTCTAACGACCGTGAGCTCGTTACCCTTTACAGCTTTAATGATGATGCTGCTTTCTCCAACACTTTAATTACCAATTCTGCAACACGACTGATGAACACGAATTAAAGTGTCACCCAATAATACCATGATTACTCATTAAGGAACAATGCGAGAGACGGGAACAGACGAAAGGAATCGAGCCGTAAACGAGTCATTTGCATGACGCTGTTTCCAAGAACAAGCGGAAATATTTAAGTGTTCGACTCAAACAACTAGGTTGCGTTTGTGAACGGTTTGGTGAGGCGTAGAGGTTTGTGCTGGTGGCACAAATTAGCACAATTCGAAACCTAGTTTGCTGACCACCTAGATACCGTTTTAAAACATCTCATTATCATGCAACTGAGAGTTTTAACACCGCATCGAATGCATCTTTAGCAGAGGACAGGGCTGTTACTGGAAACACTGGTGATCATTAAAATAAAGCTGAAATAATTAAAAAAATTATCATCATCTAAAATATTGCCTTCCAAGCTAAATGAAGTAAAATAAAGCACTAAAATAACTAACTGGAAAAATAAAAAACTAATACCATGCCAATAATTAAACCTAAAAAAAAAAAAAAAAAATACACACACACACACACACATATATACATATATATATATATACTTCAAGCATTAAGTTACCAGTAGTCACTTATCACAAGTGCTTCTTCTCATATTGCGGGATGCATAAACATCTTATTGGTGTTTATGCCTATGCAGAGTTTCAAAATCAATCATTTATAGTTGGATTTCAGTTTCTGATAATAAAGTACTTGTCTGCATCATGTCTCAACATTTCCCCATCTCTCCATGATAATCCAGAATAAACAGTGTCAAAAGTAAAGCCCAAAATAATACGTACAGTGAATACGGCACGCAGGTTATGAAGCTGATCGATGTCTTTCACCAGACCTGAGCTGGACCAGCGCACAAGATAGTTTTCACTGCAAGAAACAAAAAAAAGTATTGAGATCTTAAATGACAATTTTTACAACATTGTAGCAGTTACAAAATTATAGGATTGATACCCAGTCAACACATTTACTTATAAATATACAGCTTTAATGTACTTCAAGGCACTTTAGCATTTAATACATCATGGTTAATGGGCACTAAGGCTCCTAAATGTGGGTTAAACTATTGTCAAATTATTTTTGACATTTACAATTATTTATAGTTGAGCAAAATAATAAAAGTATTTGTTAAATATTAAAAATACAAGAAAATTTATAGCAAATATTTATAACAATTAATAATAATAATGAGATATAAATTTATATTTAAAAAAAATCTTTATTTACATATTTATAATACTTATTTATAATATATATGTATGTATTAAATAAATATAAAATAAAAATACTAAAATTTTTAAATATTAAAAATACAAAAATATTATATAATATAATATAATATAATATAATATAATATATGTATAACAATTGATAACAATAATGAAATATACGTTTATATTAAAAAAATCTTTATTTACATATTTATAATACTTATTTATAATAAAAATATGTATATATTAAATAAATATAAAATACAAATACAAAACATTTTTAAATATTAAAAACAAAAATATAATATAATATAATATATGTATAACAATTAATAACAATAATGAAATATAAGTTTATATTAAAAAAATCTTTATTTACATATTTATAATACTTATTAATAATATATATATGTATATATTTCAGAATAAAAAATAAATATAAAATAAAAATACAAAACGTTTTTTAAATATTAAAAACACAATAATATAATATAATATAATATAATATAATATATGTATAACAATTAATAACAATAATGAAATATAAGTTTATATAAAAAAAATCTTTATTTACATATTTATAATACTTATTTATAATAAATATATGTATGTATTAAATAAATATAAAATAAAAATACAAAACATTTTTAAATATTAAAAACACAAAAATATTATATAATATAATATAATAAATATATAACAATTAATAACAATAATGAAATATAAGTTTAAATTAAAAAAATCTTTATTTACATATTTATAATACTTATTAATAATATATATATATATTTCAGAATAAAAAATAAATATAAAATAAAAATACAAAACGTTTTTAAATATTAAACATACAAAAATATTAATATTTATTATGTATAACAATTAATAACAATAATAAAATATAAGTAAATCTTTTTTTTTTTTTAATCTAAGTAAATAAAATATTAATATTAATTTTTTTAAAAAATGTATATATATATATATTCATCTGCACTGACCTGATGAACTTGGACTCAATTGGGTCATATAGTGACATCAGCACTTCTGCATCTTCTCCGATTTTGCACACAACATTCTTGAGCGTGACGAACAGGGCAAACGAGGGTGTGGAAGCAAACTTGGCCTGTCTGCTCAAATCCAAGTTCTGCTTCTGAGACTGAAAAACAAACACAAATCAAAAATTATGGCATCTGAGCACAAACTCTTTTGTAGGGCAAATCTGAAAATCAGCAAGACTAATCACACAGGCGTCAGTGACAAGGTCTCAAAGTCTCATCTCTCAATATAAAGAATCTAGATCTCATTATAAACGATCTGCATGATGGTGAACATCTGGGCAGGGTCATCTGGGGAAGACAGGGCTGCAGTGCTGCTGTATTTTCAGCTGACTTTCACCTTGTCATACGGGTTTGCAACAACATGAGACATAACTTTCATCTTTATGAGAACAGCTTCTTTGACCTATTTGGATGTTAAATGAAAACTCCTGTTCTCGTAGCATCAAGGGAAGCACCAGCTTGGTTTTTAACACGCTGAATTAAACCCACAGTGACTCATCTAAAAGCACGACAGGTTTACCAGCTGAAGTTCAGCAGTCAACAGAGAGATACTGAAGGATCTTTACCTCCTGGATAAGTGTGTTTGAGGGCTTATTGACACATCACATATTGATATACCTCATGTTTAATGAGTAAAAATATAATAGAAAACACAATTGGAGTAACGTTGAAGTTTTTTCATTATTAATTCTTATTCTGTACATATATACATATACATAAACACACATAGACTAGGGCTGTCAGTTGATTCAAATTTTTGATCTAATTATATGATGTGTTAATTAATCAAATTAGCAGCAAAATAAAGTTGACTGAAAAATCGTAAATCACTTTTTGTAAAAGTCTGTGTAAAATCAAAATTGACTATATTTATTTTGTTAGCTCACATTTATATTTTTGTGGTGAACAATTCATCCGTGCAAGTAAATCCACAAAAAAAAAAAAAAAACACAATAAAAAAATAGTTTGTCTTCAAAATCTAAATTTGAAAATGCTCCTCCCCTCTTCAGTTTGACGGCTCGGGCACGAGCATGACATCATAAAACACACCCCTCCCACGGTCATTGTCCATTTGTGAATGAAACATCTATTTTACTACATCCAATCAATTTACAGTAAAAACAACAAGCCACACCCTGTAGTTTAATCATTCAATATTCTGTTTCTCTCAGAAGTATTATTTATTTATTACAGGCATGAAAATGGGTCAGGGGTGAAAAAGGTGAGAAGGGTGCTCGAGGGGGTGATGCGGCCTCTGATGGGGCTGGGAGGTGGGGGGACACATGAAGCGTCTAAAAACAGGTGGAAAACGTGAGGCGCGTCACTTCCTCCACTAATTTCAAAGCGCTTGGGCGCTCGCACTTCTGTAGCGTCTGCTGTTACTAGGCAACCATGAAGGCGCAGTCAGTTACAAAATCATTTCTGCTTTGGATTTTAAACTGCGCGGCTCTGTTGAAAATAAAGAGCTTGCGCGCGCAAAACGCTCTGCATGTGAACGACCCCTAAGCCTTTGGTGACACAAACACCATGAAATTAAATAGTGGATCTCTCCCCGATCGTCTCCCCTCACGCGGATTGTCCCGCAGGAAGAAACAGCGCCCTGGATGTCAGTGGATGGGGCGCACGGTCTGCACACGCGGGACGCTCAGCTTTCACAATTTAAAGTGACACTTCATATTAAGTTTTAATTAAATCAATAAATACCATCCAAGACTGACTTTTCCAAGACCCATCCCCCCATCAACTCTGAAAGATTACAATGGTAGTTTGTAAGCAACGGTTGCTCTGATTGGGGGAAAAATGAATACGCATTGATGCCATAATACATATACTTTTCTTTGCACTATATCACCATCCCTCACTCACACTGAGCTTTACAGCAATGATGGGAAGTGAGATGGTTTGCTCTCACGCTCTGTTTCCATGCAACCTCTCACACGCCAGCGATGGTGTTTCAGAGCTGCGGTCAGGGACTTTTTCATGTGGTTTAGTGGTTGTGCTTCACAAAACGATCATGTCCAAATATAAATATGCAGTAACAGTTAACATTTAGGGTGTTTATTAAACATCAGCAGGTGGTTATGAGAAAAAAAAACAATTGAAGATCCGTCAGCTCTCAGGCCCTGCACATTCACAATCCAATAACACCAAACACATTCAAATGAATCGCAGGCATCAGAAGAAGAAAAAAAAAAAAAAAGTAAGTGGCATAATGGATGAAAACTAATATCGTTTACCTTCTCCTCTTGGATGCGAGCTTCAATCTGCTTGGACGCGGCTTCATGTGCTCGGAACAGATTGATAGTGCTGGTCAGGTCAGGATCCAGAATATTCCCGTCTTTATCTCTCACCACCAGATCCAGGTCTAAAAACCTGCCAAACACACACAAAAACAAGTGTAAGGAGACCAACACTGTTGGCTGAAAGAAACCAAGATTTGTCTTCTTCTAATCCAAATGGATTCATTTATTTGGACATTATCTACTCAAATGAATGTAAAAATGAGCAGAACAGAAAAAAAAAGACATATTAAACTGATTTTCAATAAGTATAGGAGCAGTACTCATAGATAGGGAAAAGCCACAACTGTTATTCAAGAGGTTGTGGTTACTAAGGAAGTTCTGGATTTACATCGAAACAAAATAAAAACCTTTCACTTAATAAAGCTGACAAAAACAGAGACTTGTACTGAGAACTGAGCGTGAGTCACTAGTGACTTCTTTACCTGAACGGTTCTCTCATCTCATTCGTATACTCACTTCCCCATTCAGCTAAAGTGAACAGGAACACTGAAACACTCCAATAATAAACTTGCTTGTGAGTCTGGAAATGTCTCATTCACACAGCAGCTCACTAGACAGATTTGTGCCAAACTTTGGCTTGTTGATAAAAAGGTATTGCGAAATGAACCAACGTTATGCGGCTAAAACATCACCGTTTGCCTCTCGTGATCAGTCATAGCAACAAGTTTTGGTGAGATTTCACAGATTTTGGATACATTTATACAAAGGAGAAGTTTTGCGCAATATTCTTTTTGAATTGCCTGAAAAACCACCTCATGCAAGTGTGAAAACTTTTTTGTGATATATGGGAGTTTTTGTGATATTGGCGCATTTCCATTAGGTGTATTTTCAATTCGCAATTGCAGTTTATATGCATGGCAGCTTGTTTCTCTATTACTGCAAGTGTTTGTTTGTTTTTTGCTTTAAATAACAGATTGTAATGCGTTTCATCTAGCTCTGTTTTCCAGGTAATATGTTCTGAATAATGTTCAGTTTCTTGCACGTACCAATTGTTTTGCTTCATAAGACCTCAACATGTATTCATTTTGCGTTCTTGATATGTTTTTTACTCTTAAAGTGTTGACTTACATTTTAATAAATCGCCAATGGACCACGGTTTCAGCTAAAAATCTTCTTTACTGCTCTCCTGAAGATAAAATAAGTCGCCTACATCTTTAAATGGCCTGAGGGGGCGTTAACTAACAACTAACTTTTATTTTAGGGTTAATTATGCCTTTAAATTACTATTTTTTATTATTATTATTTTTACATTTTCTTAAAATTCTGAAAATTCCTAGACATGCAAAAATGCACCACCACATGCTTTGAAGTGTTCTGGGCATACAGTATAACAACTACTAGTACTTCAATGCAAGTCCACGTTTTTTTTTTGTCTTGGTTTACCAGGTGAGAATGAATTAATAGCATCACCATTTAATACTTAAGAGTTAAGGAATTACATTTTTAACTCAAAGTACTCAAAGAGTACTGAATAATAACACTAGTCTTTTCTTCCCCAGATGAAAGCAGATAAACTGCTGATCTTCACAATCTTTCATAACGACCCTTTACAGCAAAAACAGACCAAGGGCAATAAAACGCTCTCATTAAAAGTCAGATTTTATGTAACGGACTGCAGTCGTGACTTCTATCTCACGCTCTCCCTGTTCCAGCACAAGTCAGTAGCTTGTGTGTGTGTGTGTGTGTGTGTTAATACTTGTTCCCGTAGTCCATCTTAGAGGTGACTTTCTGTTTGAGCTCGGACAGCTCGTCCTGCGGGAGCGTGCCGGACAGAATCTGGGAGCGCCATTCGATCAAGTCGTAGATCATGTCTCGGACTGTGTTGAACATCTCGCGCTTGTCGCCCTGTTTGAAACAAAGGAATGCGTGTTAATTAATTCGTCAATGCACATGCTGCTGCATAAAGGCACAGCGCTCCTAATCACTGTAGAAAAACAGCCCCGGAGTGTCATACTGCTTGCTTGTGCAATTAAAAGAGTTTATAAACTGTCAATGAGACGCTTTTCAAAACTTATTTTCATTTTAAATTTGTAGATCACGTCAGAGCTTTTCAACATCTGAAAAAGATCAGGGATATTAGGGAAAATTGCAGCGTGTCTCAGCAGATGTCACTGCAACGTGTTGTCATCAAAACACTATGTCGTTAAGCTCCTAATACATCAGTGCGCAAAAAGCAGTGTATGGATGTACAAATTTGTTGTATTTATAAAACACCACCAAAAAATACCTGGATGACCTATATATGGGAAAGATTTTTAAATGTGCATCTGATGGGCACTTTAATATCAGTGATGGGAGAAGGCTAATAAATAGTCAAGATGAGATGCATCTGACAGGTCACATGACAAAACCAGCATGGCGGATTGCATTTGTACTACACATGCATATTTTATGCAGGAAACTTTTTGTGTGTGTGTGTATTAGCACCAGTATCCAAGAATAAACAATAAATATTAATCAAAAATAATAAAAATACAAAAGAAAAGAAAGATAAGATAAATTTAAATTTAAATAAGTGAAAATACAATGACAAAACAAAATAAGTTCAGAAATAAAAAAAGAAAAAATGAGAAAATGATAATTAAAAGAAAATAATAATATATTATTTTGATTAAAAAAGAAACAAAAAGAAACATTTTATAATGCTTATATAAGATATATACACACACACATATTATATATATAAACGAATAAATTGATGTACAGTATATAAGTTTAAATACATGTGTGTGTGTGTGTACTCTTGTACAGCTATCTTTGTGAGGGTCGGTCTGAGTTTTAGATCAGAGTCATAACAATTTTGTAAAGTGAGGATATTTTGGCCGGACCTTACTTTCTGAGAGCCTTGGTTTTAGGGGTCAGGTTATAATTGGGTAAAGGGTATGTTTAGGGTAAGGGTTTAGGTAAAGCACTTAGTTTTGATGGGTAGGGTTAGGGTCAGAAGATTGCAGAGATTACATTGAGTCAATGATTAACTAGAGTCTATACAGGGTTGCCTGTGTGTGTGTGTGTGTGTGTGTGTGTGTGTGTGTGTGTGTGTGTGTGTGTACAAATATATATAGATATATATATTTGTGTATACACACACACACAGATATTTCCTCCAAATAAAAACAATTTTTGGTGTAAACATACTATAACAAATATCCATTTAAAAAAAGATCTGGGGTTTAGTTGACGGTGTTGACGGTCTCAGTTTGATGATGTCAGTTGTTTTCTACACCCTAATGCATACCTTTTCATCTACTTATGCATACTTTTAAGTGTGCAGAGGAGGAATATGCAACTTTCAGGAAATAATAAAAAAATGTGCAATAAATGCAAGCTTACCACGTATAGGTCTCTCCATATTGCCGCCCACTCTCGAAGCGTAGTTGTGACCTCATGAACCAGCGGGAGCTCGGTAGGAATGACCGTCTCCTTTTGTCTAAAAGAATAGCACAGTAAGTGAAGGAGTTTTCCAAGAATACCGCTTGTGGGCGAAACAATAGGCTGTTTAACTGCATCTCAATGCATTCTCGTCAGTAATTCCTGCTCACGACAGGCTCCCGAGGACCCCAAGTCATTCAGATCCCACCATGCCAATGAAAACTAATTACCAGCATCAGTCATCAAAACAGTGCTTATGAAATCTGAGCTGGGCTTTGCTCACGATTCCAACTACTCTCACACACTCACACCAAACCAGCACTCACTCGTGCGTATTGTATGTCTGAACCACGCTTGAAAATCAATTTCAGACTCCAAAAGAATCTCCCATTAGGCCAGCAACGGGCTGCTGGAGCGCTAACTTGTTTTAGAAAGATGTCTACGGGAAGTGTATCGTTAGCTGTGCTCAGGCTGGGGCAGCACTTATGTAATCAGTAGTTGAAGTAACAAGGTCTTCAGACGCAGCAAAAGAGTGTAAAGTTTAACACAGATGTTCCAAAACATAGTGATTCGCCTACTTAGGGAACTGCCATTAAAAAAACTGCATCCTAACCATCGTAGATACTCATAAAGTCAGATACTAATACAAAAATACTAATGTTTACAGGTCTGAAAACAGTAAGAACTGATAGAAATAAAGGGGGAACAGAGATTTTGTGGGGCTTTACATGAATGATAATAATATTATTATTTCACTGAGAAGTGGTATGTAATGAGAAATTATGGATAAATTAAACATTTAAATAATATATATTTTTGCATAAAAAAAAAAATATTTTATTTTAAATTTATTTTATTTATTTTAAAATATAAAATTATTTGTATAAATGTAATTTGTAGCAATGATAATGAAACATAAGCAGATTTATGGTCAATATGTCTCACCGAATTCATCCCAACAAATCCTAGAACTGCCTTCTCCATACAATTTGGTTTGGCTAAAGATCTACAAGATGTTGCTAACGCTGTCTTTCATATGCATATGAAATTACAAAGAATCCGAATGGATATACTTACCCGCTGCCTTCAACTGTGGCCTCTTTCAGATGTATGTAACACGCCGGGAACACTCCCTGGACATCCGAAAAATAGCCAACAAAGGAAAAATTCAAGTTGAGGCCTGCTGAATGATTCCATTAAACAAGAAAGCTGACTGTACTCTGGAAGCGTTTCATACAGTAACTTACCTTCTTCGATTTTCTCCTCAGCCGATACCCTCGATACCACCCTGAGAAGAGCAAGAAATATCACAGCAGTCAGACGCAAATGCCAACAATTAGATTACAGAGAGACGCCACTGTGTCGCTATAGCGCAAATAAAAAACAATATTGTGGAATTATAAAAGACATGTGTTATAAATCTCCTGGAGATACGAAGTGAGGCGGCGGGATAGTCTGCAAGGTACGGACAAATCATTTAACACTGAAGTGTGTGTTATTGAGACCGGAGAGGGGAGAAAGCTCTGAGAGTGACAAATCTGTGTCCTAAAAATGGTGACGTAAGACATGAGGTGAAATGAATGGGCAACAGAGATGACTCCACACAACTAAATAGTGTGCAAAACTCAGTTTTTAAATGTGATATTTTGCCATTTTCACGGTATAAACATGAAATAATTAACAAAAAAGACAATCCACATTAAATAAAATTAGAGAAGATATATAAAATAAAAGTAAAATAAAACAGATAAACAAAAATAAAAAGGACATTCAATTAAATTAAATTATTAATATTTTCCAAACTAATTTTTCTTTAACTAGCCTTGGTGAATCAGCGCTTCATATTTATTCTGTCACATTTAGGAGTGTGTGTGTGTGTGTGTGTTTCACCTTCGTAAGTCTCCAGGATGTGTACAGTGTCTCCGATCTGTAAGGACAGCTCTTCATCACTGCGAGCGTCATAGTTATAGATTGCTGCAGACAGAGAACATAAAACACTGTAGTGAGATACATGGCATCAATTTCTACTTGGGGTGTGTGTGTGTGAGTGTGTGGGTGTGTGTGTGTGAGAGAGAGAGTTATAGATGATCCAGCAATGCAATAACTAACCACACAACAAACAATAGCAGCTCAGCAATCAACACGCCTCCAGTCTGACACATACAAGCACCCAAAATATCTCTGAACGTTTTCTCCATTTTCAGTGAATAACTACTTTAATGCTGTTGTTTTAGGGACTTTGCAGTAAAATCATCTTAACACTCATTCCTTCCCCGCAAACACTGGTATTTCCTTCAGGAAGTATGAGATGCCTTTAGTAAACAGACGGACGCTCCATGAGTCGAGTTTTAGCGGCGTGTTTCTCAGTGACCCTGAACGGCCAGATGACCCCGTAACGGAGAGACAGCAGAGGACGAGCACAGAGCGACAGATAGAGAGCGAGACCTGTGAGGGTCAATTACTGTCTCTATTTCAGTCTACTGTCTCTACCTTCATTCTCACACACGATGATTCTCTCAGCTATCTCTCAAAAGACAGAGAGAGAGACAGAGAGACAGAGAGACAGAGATAGAGAGAGAGAGAGACAGAGACAGAGAGAGAGAGACAGAGAGAGACAGAGACAGAGAGAGACAGAGACAGAGAGAGAGAGAGAGAGACAGAGAGAGAGAGAGACACACAGAGAGAGAGAGACACAGAGAGAGAGAGACAGAGACAGAGAGAGAGAGAGACAGAGACAGAGACAGAGAGAGAGAGAGACAGAGAGAGACAGAGAGAGAGAGAGAGACAGAGACAGAGAGAGAGAGAGAGAGAGAGAGAGAGAGAGACAGAGACAGAGAGAGAGAGAGAGAGAGAGAGAGACAGAGAGAGAGACAGAGATCTAAAAATCTATCTTTAAAAGCAACACACACACCGAGCATCTTCACACATTGATAAGCCTTTCTAAACCTGTTGAAAATATTTTAACTTTTATTTTAATTCACTTTAATACCTTGAATTATAATTTTAATTATATATTTATCATCACAGAATGAGGCAGAGAATATATTTCATACTGTAATAAAGGCTGTGTGATTACAAATGGGTTACAAACGTCATGACAGAGCGACGGCGATGTCTTTACTCATGTTAGAGATTTCCTGGAACCAGTGTTGCCAACTTTTTTCGATCTAAAGTAGCTAAAGCCAGCTTGAAAACTCACTAGATGAATTTGCATATTTATCACGTCAGTGCGTCATATTATCTTGATTCTCTGTAGTCACATAATGTAATTTAATGCACCCAAATTCTCAATATGTCTCTGTTTTCACTGATGTGTTTAATGGTTTCTGTTGTCAGAAAAACGGAATGAATATGAAAT
>JAUCMU010000021.1:16021094-16037274 GCA_032275025.1 Enteromius treurensis
TTTTTGCTCAACTAATGCTTAATTGTGAACAAATTAACCATTAATTAATGCTTAACTAATGCATTATTCTGGCCCCCTATTCTGAAGTGTTACCGAAATGTTTCTTGAGAAACAAATCAGCATATCAAAATGATTTCTGAAGGATCATGTGACACAGAAGACTGGAGTAATGATGCTATAATTTCAGCTTTGATCACAGGAATAAATTACTGTTTATAAGAGAAATAAGATTTCACAATATTACTGCTTTGTATCACTGAACACACAAATTTCTCTCCGTCTAACAGAGCTTTGATTACTGTATACATTATACATTTCCACAGACTATTTACATAAAGGTGGCATCCCAGCTAAGTCAGACAAACTTGAAAAAGCCATGAGCCAGCAGAGCTTCTGCTCATCTGCACACGCTCCAGAAAACCAGATCCACACATGAAATCCCATATGCTGCCTTTCTGATAGCCCCACAACGAGCCGATCCAATTACAAAACAAACAGTACATGGAGAGTCAGACACTTCCACGACAGACGAGCAGAGCAATGGTTAGAGAATGGAGGAAAAGGAAATGGTTGAAAATATGTCCCTAATGTGCACACGAGTCACAAACCGCCACAGATTCAGCTCTTATCTTAGTAGGAAGAACTCTGTACCAGATGACATCTCTCTGAGCGTTCTCTCTCACACGCACACACACTTAAGGAAACGCACACATAAACACACATGATCATTTGAGCTCAGCTCAGACTGCTGTGATGGCAATCTCAAGGCCCAGTTAACAGGTGGCTAAACACCACAGTAATGCACAACCGCTACAGGTTATTTATTATATAAGAGGAATGTACAGCAGGAAAGAGAGGAACTAAGAACAAAAGTGAGCTACCTCTGAGTCTGGCTACATAGACAGCAGCCTTCTAAGACAAGAGCTTTATTTTACTGAAATAGAAACCAATCAATCAAACGATCGATACAGTAAATAAAATAAATAAATGTAAAAGAAAAAACAAACTATTTGTAAAAGCTAAATATTAACATCCTGATGCTAAAATATGAAAACCAAGTGAGCAAAAAGCTAAATATAAAATTATATTATTATTAATAAAATAAAATAATGATGTTACTTGAAATACTATGGAAGCAAATAAAATAAATAAATATTTACATAAATATATATATATTTTTTTTTAAACAGTCCCAGTGCCACTGAAATAACCAACTGACCAATAAATAAATATTATTGGCTTTGTTGACAAACTAGTAAAAAAATAATAATAATTAAAAAAAATAACTTAAAATGATTTCACTGCCAAATTATTGTAGCTTTCATGTGCATATTATGCATTAAAACATTGTTTAGTTGTGCAGTTGGCTGAGTTTTGGAGCAGAGCTGAAGGAAGAAGACTAAACAGAGAGCGGAAGAGAGGAAAGGAGAAACACAATGAGGATCAGAGCAGCATGAGAAGACCCATGTGTGTGTGTGTGTGTGTGTGTGTGTGAGAGACTCTGACAGGAAGTTTAGGCCCCTGAAGGCGCCCGTTTCCCCCGAGAAAGAAACAGACGCTTCAGTCGCCTCTCTTCCAGCCTGGATCTGAGTGAATGGAGCCCATTGAGCCGGACACAGACACCAGCTGCAGTCACTCGCAAAAGCAAGTGTCTAAAGCACAGGCTAGAGATGAAACGCTCCGAACTTTTCATATCACCGTTATAGCAACCAAAATAATCAGCCTTTAGCCACCGTTTAACCACATCTATAATAGAGAGTTTTATCTAGATATACAGCCAGTACATCAGTGCCTTTTACTGTCAGGCGATATGCTCAGTTGTAATATTGTCCCATCGTCAGCCTGTGTGATCACTAATACATGATGATATAGGGCTAATTGATTTAATAATTATTATCATCAAAATTAAAGGTCAATGGTGCAACACAATGCCAGCAGGGGTAACTTATTCATTACATAAATAAATAAACCATTTATTTCGCTGAAATAATATATGGAACCGTTTTGATGCCTTATTGATCATTTTATTTTTTTCTAAAATTGTATTTTATGATATTCATTATGTAAGGGTGTTACACAGTGATACATGAAACTGTTACCTTAAAAGTGCCTCTACGGATTTTTGAAAAAGATTTTTCATGCAATATATTATGCGCATCTCGTCTATAAAGCCGGTTCTAAATCTCCATCAGCTGTTTTCAAAAGGAACGCCAGCTTATACACAGGGCCGTAGAACACTGACAAACTACGCCGTTGAATCACCTGCGAAACTCAGCACATAGTTTGTCAATGATCTACGGCTCTGTGTATGCAGATGCACATAATATATCGTTCGATATATATCGCCCAGCCCTAGAATATGCCATTTCATTCTTCACCACTAGGTGCCACTTTTGGAGCTGTGAAAAAAAAACGGTTTCCCAGGTAATGCTGTACACAAAGCAAATACTGTATTATAAGAGTAATAAATGCACATTATAAGAAAACAAAAGTGTTTTTTGACCTTGCATGCAAGTCAACCTCTTGCTGGTGACTAGCAACAACATTACTCAAAGCTGCGGTCTGTAATTTTGTGTTAAGAATTTACATAATTTATACACTAAGTGAGGACACCATGAAGCCATTTTCCAAAGTGTACCGCTGCGGAGTAGCCCCGTACCTTCATGACTCACCATAGACATAAACGGAGAGAAGTAGTTCCGGCAACAATATTCTTCAGCAACACTCACGCCATTTATGAACCACCAGAGCACCAAAATTACAGACAAGAGCTTTATTTACTTTAAAAACAGCTATTGCAACCATAAACAAAAAGCATAGAAACTCCAATTTTGGTTAAGATGTATTTGCAAAACAGAAGTAGTAATTGGGGGAAAATGTACATCAAGAATCGTTTCGTAATTAGATCATAACTCCAGAACTGAATCAGATCGTGAAGATTCCTTAAGAGACAGCTCAAACGGTCCGAGCGGCCGAACCTGAGGGCTAAAACATGGGCATTATCAGTAAAGCACTCCGTAGCAGCAGGGAATGAGATGTGCGCGCCCCTATTGAAGTCATTGAGTCAAAAGCACACAAAAGGAATGATAAAATAATGTCAGATATCTGGCCGTAGGTGAGGAGGAGAAACTCCAGTCAGAAAATAACAGGCCATTACAGCCAGGTTGCGTGAGCCGGCCATAGCATTGAGAGCAGGAATACTTGAGCAGGGGAGAAAAGAGGCTGAACAATTTCTAACAGCATGGATAACACAGCAAAGGTGTTCCAGCAAAAATGTATCAGTTTCAGAGAGCGGGGAAGGTTTTATAACATAAGAGCCGGTTCAAAGCTACTCTTTGAGGTCTGGAAGTGTAATAAAGGATTTTATTGTCTCACTTAGCCAGACATTTCAGTTTCGCTATGAAGTCTGGTCCATCCTGCAGTTTATTACCGGTGTTTGGACAAACCCTGAACCCCGAGTATTAAACTTCATGGTCTATCGCGCCCTGAGGCGTTCGTGCTACAGACATAAAGCTATAGTTTACAATACGTTTCTCTAAACAACTGAACTTAAAGTTTTCACCAGATTGAATCAGCCATAAACCTACCGGTGAAGGAGGATCATGGGCCGCAGCGAGGATCTGGCATACTGGAGACATGGGGTTGGGGTTTTCAGACTTTGCAAACCTATATAATCAAGATATTTTTTTTGACATATCGTATATATCGATATGATGTTTATATTTAATTTTCGCCACTTTGCTTGTTTGCCTTTCTCTGTGCTGTGCTCGCCCCCGCCTCCTTGCTTACGTTCCCCCTCCTCTCGCCTGTCGTCTCATTCAATATGGCGGCGCCCGCGACCAGCCCGAAGGCTCTAGGGTTGGGTACCAAAACCTGGTACCTAAGTAACCGGTATGCACCGAAAAGAATCAAAATGCTGATTTCGGTGCGAGCGCACCACTGATGCTGGCGTGCGCGGTAAATCATTTCCGCCAGAGGAAAACAGATGCGAAGAAACAACAGCCTGTGGATCATTTGAAACCCCGCCCCCACATGCGCATGATATGTCAAATGCCCAAATGGAACACCCTAGGAACGCACTGACAGCTAGCCTCAGCTTAGTTTCACATATTTGGATAAAAATTAAAAATAATAGAATGCAAAAATAACTAAATAAATAATGTCAAATAAAGAACAAAGCATCCTGATGCTACTAAGTTAATACAATATAAAAATGTGATTCTGTCTAAAGACAAGACAAGATTCAAACGCGCTACTCGTCTCGATCAGGCGAGCGCTGAACAGCGCTGTGAGAACAATCCTCTGCCATAGATGCTATTTACAGTGTAAATGAAATCAGCCCATTTTTATAGATGTGCCACTAACTAAAGATAGCCATTTTATTTACGTTACGTAAAAGTAGGGGATCTTTTCAAAAATGTAAATAGTAGCTAGCTAATTAGATTTATAGCCTACTTATAAATGGTGACAGATACCAGTATTGCTGTATATTAATAGGATGTGATAACATAACATAGGATGAAACACTGTGCCATAACTGCATTTAGAATACTTTCCGATTCACAAACGAATAATGGATTTACTGTAGTACCACTTAATGAATGCATTATAACTAAGGCAGTTAAAGTTCGTCATGTGACAAAAAAAAAGGAAGGAAAAAGAGTTAGGCAAGAAATGTGTTACAAACTAGTTGCTTTTATTGTGTTCAGATGGCAAAAACAACACTCATGAGGCCATCTGAACACAACACAATAAAAGCAACTGGTTTGGAAAGGCTCTTGCTGTTTTTGTGAGCAATAAGCTGAGAGCACATACACAACCACATACAAGACAAGACATCAACAACGCTGTCAGTGAGACCACAGTCAACTATATATAACCTCACCGTCACTGTCTACAGCTGAAAACAACACAAAAACTAAATATGTGCACCACACAAACACCAACACTAACATGTGCATACTGGTAACTAAAGCACAAGTCCTGCCCTGCTTTCAAAGAGAAAAAAAAACATCATGAGCTCCTTTTCCAGATGTTTAATTGGGGTTTGAAGACTAGAGAGAGCACATTCATTTAGACCCAATTTAAGAGACAGCCAGAAATCACTGATTCCAGCTCAAATTCATTACAGGCGGTCATGTTTGTCCACGCTGGCGCTGAGACTGAGCCCCTGCAATTAACCTGAAATTTAAAACAGATGCTAAATATTTCTGTATTTTATTTACGCAGGCACAGAGATTTAATATAGCCTGTTTTTTCTATAGAAGTATGCAAGACTGTATGCAATAATAAACAATAAAATAGCAAGATGACCTAGAATAATGATCTTATGTGCATATCAGAATTATCTTAATTAACCACAACCTTAAATTAAAATAAGTATATAATAATATATATATATACACAATACAATTTACATTTTGTTTAACTTGAAGTACTAAAAAAAAATAATAATAAATAAAAAAACTATTTACCTGGGAGGGGAATATAAATGCATTGCATTATGGGATACAGTATCTCATGCAGTGGCTCTGGTTGTATACAACAAATCTAAGCAAAAGTATTATGTTATCTGAACTCAACATGCATGCAGAAAATGAATGCATATTACAGAACAGTATAAACAGTATGGAAGTATTATAGTATGAAAAAACAGAGAGAGAGACATTTCTTGCGTTAGAAATGGGGAACGTGGAAAAGAGGCTGATTAAGAGATGAGATCGCATCATGTTGAGACAGTTCTACTACAGTTCATAAATTCAGGTAGAAACAAGCCTGATGGAGCTGAAGCTACAGAAAAACATGCAACATTGGTGTTTATGCTATAAAACAACATCTGTAATGGCCTGAAATGCAGTGCAAAACTCTGGCACAATTTTAATAATTCCTGCAAATTCCATGTTCATTATACGGTCAATATCACTTATATTAGGAATTATTAAAATACAATAAATAATTTAAACAAAAACAGCACATACACACATACATACATATACAAACACACACACACTAAAATATTAATTCAACAAACAAATTACATTTCTTGGGTTGTATTAATCAAAACTGCTAAGGCTACACATTTGTATTGATTTCCATGTTTAAACGTCCAGTGCACTGTTCATATGAATACACCGTTCAAAAGCACATTTTTTCATGCTAACATACTGTATACGTCTGTCACAACCGCTACTCTCCAAATAAATAAATAAATCAGCCTGTTTGAAGCATCCATTTTCAGACGTGCATTTCAAGCACTGTTTTTGCTTTGTGTGCGGCGACTCATAATCTAAAACATTTCCTCTGTATTTGTTCCTTTAGAAGAGTTCAAAATATTTCAAGCAGCTTTCAACATCTTCTGATCAGCAAAACAAAACAAACCCATCTGTTTTTCACACATCAGCATTAACAAATCCACTTTAAATATTTGTCTACTTGTCTGCTTTCATAACACGTCTTTTTTACGTTACCTGTCCATGATTATTTATAAACACAGTTGCCTTCATATCACACTAATTATAACCCAGACACATTTGCACAAAGTCCGGCAGTGATCTTCATTAGACTCGCCACATTATTCTGACGAGAGGAAGACTTGCACTAATTATCTTGTTTGCATCGAGCAGAGATCCAGCAGCACAGAGCGCCATCACCCAAACCTGCCCTAAAACCTGACCCGGAGCCTGTTTCTGTCATATCCAATCTGAAGCGGGTCAGACACGCGCCGTTCATCATCATTATCACACAGCATCCGTGAAGCCAACGCACCTACAATCCTGCTTTCTAATTGCTTTGTTTTAATTGGCCGAGCACACTTGAACTTCAGCAGGTCCCAAATTTAATAATGGGAAAATAATTGTTCCAGACTGTTTGGAGAATTACAATAATAGAGTCAAGGATACTAGAAGACAAGCAGGAAATGGAGAAAATGATGCAAGCTTACATGTGTGTAGAAGACAATTCACAGTCTTGAGCAATCATTCTATATTACAGCAAAATTAAATAGAATTTTACACACTAATTTAAACAACACAGGCTCATATTTACTGGAAAATTCAAATGAATAGTTTTTAAATTAAAAGAAAGGAAGGACGGAAGGAAGGATGAATGCAACTTTAAATTAATTTTGAATTCTAAATTAATTTGAATTGAATTAGATTATTTAAATAGATTTAAATATAAATCCACTTAATTATAATAGAATTTAGGCTAAAATTTTAAATGAATATGCAGTTTAATTCAAATTAAATAAATACAAAAACTGATATAAACTGAAAAAAATATATGAAAACGTATTTAAATATACTATAAAATAAATTTTACTTTTAATATTTAAAAATACAAACTACAACTGGGAAAAAGTTGACAAAAACCAAAAAGATTTTTAAAGGAATTTAATAGAATATAATATAAATAACTAAATACAAATAAAAATAACACAATAAAATTTGTGTGTATATTTATTGTGTGTGTGTATTATATTATATTATATTATATTATATAAATAAATAAAACATGCATATATTTAAAATGCTAATATAAAATTATATTTTCAAAATAAATACTGTATGTGTGTATTTATGTATTACACACGTCAACAAAAACTTTTATTCTGGATATGACTAATCACGATTAATCGTTGGACAGCAATAACTAAAATACATTTACAAAAAAAACATTTACATAAATACAAATAAGTTCTGGATGGATGTTTATCATTTTTGGGCTGAATTTCTAACAAAAAGTAGTAGTTGTGAAATGACTTGCATCAGGGTTTGCTTAAACCACCCACTGCTAATACCACGAGAAAAGAGACAAAGATGAGAAGAGAGATTGTGCAATCGAAACAAGCGTGAAAACAGCCTCAAATCACAGTCAACAAGAAGAAAACATCCATTCCACATCTCAAAACAGCATTAGCGCTTCTGATCGATTCCTTCTGAAGGGGAGACGCGCAATTAGCCACATATTTATACCGCGCTTCTCCAACAGATCGTGTGCTGGTGTACCGGTTTCTCTGTGGGCAGAGGATAATGATACGAGTGAGGAGAAGATCGGTAGAGGTGAGAAACAGCAGGAATCTCCCCGAACGAGAGGGTCAGCACTTCTGAGGCAGAGAGGATTGTGGGTATAATGTGGAGGGGCCAGACAGCAGCAAACAACCACACTAACAAAACAGACAATTCCTCACAGTGCATTATTTCCTGAGCAAAACCATGGTCTTATTAACGCATAGAGCAAAACGGGTTCAAAACATGCATCTCGCTTGACTAGCAGAGTTTGCTGAAGTGAACAGCATTATTATTATTATTATTATTGCTAAAAGTAATAGGTTAACAATGTCAAAGATCAGTTTATGTAGCTTATTACATTTGACAATAAAATGCCACAAATCATAGATATTTTACACAATCACATTGCATAAAATGCAATTCTCCACTATTTCTAATTTGTGCAAACAATATTTGCATATTTTACTCATCCATCAACATTTAACAATAACAGAAACTACCATAGTGTAAGTATGGACACCTCTCAAGTAATGACATCAATACAGTAGTGTTTGCTGGGAATTTCTCATTTTTTATATACAGTATTATCTAATAATATCTAATTAACACATCTAAATAAATTAATCAATAAATGGAAAACAACTGAATTAAAATAAAATAAGTTACGAATAAATAGAAAAACAAATAAAATAATTAATTAATAAACCAATTAAATAAATTAAAAGTCATTTATTTAAAATTAAATCAAATAAAAAATAAAAGTTAGTGAATAAATAAATATTCACGCACACAAAACAAACAAACTAAATAACTACATAAAGAAATAGTGATAAAAAAAAAAGTTTAGAATGTACATGTACATTTTTAATGTAAATAAAGTAAAACAGGTTATTTTTAACACTTAATAATAAAAAAATGCTACTAGGGTAAACAGTCCATAAATCAGTGCTCTTCGGATGTAGGATTTATTCATCCATCAAAAAATGATTCTTTATAGCCACATATTTGTACTCTATGTCATGCTATGCAGACAGTTTGATGGTTTTATATATATATGATTAATGATCATGTGACACTGAAGACTAGAGTTAAAATGCCGAAAATTTGCCTTTGCATCACGGGAATAAATAACATTTTCAAATATACCAGGGTTATTTTAAATTGTGGTAACTTTTCACAATTTTAATATTTGTGCAGTATTTTTAATCAAGTAAATGAAGTTTAGGTGAGAAAAAGAGAAAATCGTACATCATAAAACAGAGTGAATTAAATTTTATGAAAACTATTAAGGCTGATCAATCCACTTATTGTCACTAACAAATTTTTGAAAAACTTATACAAAGAAAAAAACCATTTGAAAAGAGGTAATTTGTGTGCTCCCGTCTGCAGTCTCTCCAGAACATCCAACATTAACGAGACGAATTAAACTAATTAACCTTGTCTTTATAGCAGTGTTTGTAAATGTCACATGAGGAAAAACCCCTGGCGAGGAGCGAGCGACCAGATCCGCAACTTCACAGAGCGCCGCTTTCTCTTAACCCCTCTCTTGACTGTGGCCCCTAGATCCCAGTTAACCAGTAAAATATAATTAAAAGGAAAGGATGTCAAGAGACAGAAGAGGAGGGCTTAACACTGCACATTTATAATCATGTCGGCCAATCAAAAGCACATTTTTAATAAGCTTCGATAATGAGCTTTACTGTCACTCTGTAAATAAAGAAGGGGTGTTTCACACATCATTCCTCGAAACATGAAACATTTCCAAACCAGCAGTGCGTTCATCTATAACCACCCGTTTTCCCTTGTAGGTCAACTATGGTCATGTGTTTTAATTAATTTTAAGAAATATATAAATAATACAAATAAATTAGTATTAAATAAAAATAAATAAAAATAACATGTAAAATTCTAATTAGCAATATATTACTAAAGTGAATTAAAATCCCTTTTAAAATGAATAAAAACATTTATTAAAATAAATGTCAATAGACTTAAATAAATATATGCATTGAAATAAAGTTAAAAAATATTATTAGAATAAAATATTTTTATAAACATTTAAAATTTAAATAAGAAATTAAAATGCATGTAACAATTAGCAATATATTATTAAAGTGAATTGAAATCCCAACTTTTAAAATGTTAATTAAAAAAAAAATTAATAGATTAATTTAAATAATATATAATATATATACACAAACACACACTCTGTGCCATGGTGATAGCATTGATTTATGTTAATCATTAATTAATTAAGTTAAGTAAATAGTGTAGAAAAGTAAATTCAGAGACTGAGATTTTATTTTATTTTTATTGCATTTTATTCAAAACTTTCATAAAAAGCTAAGTCACAGAACACATAGACAATCCCAAACAACTGGACAAAAGCAGCAGCAGCAGCAAAGGCTCTTGAGGCCAAACACTTCTTAAAGGTCCTCAACATTTCAAGAGCTTTTTTAAAAGCCAAAGGAGCAAAAAAGAAAGGAATTGAAAATCCTGACCCAAATGCTCCCGAACAGAATCCCTGTTCGATATTTCACACATAATGAGACCGTTCTCCCTCCTGGTCTTTTCTAACTAGATGAATCTGGGTCTCAACAGCACATTTGTGTGAGCTGCAGCTCTATTGTGTAAGCTGTGAGGTAAAGCACACGTTTTGATGCTTTGCTCAAAGCCCTGAGTCATCAGCTATTGTTGTTCAGTGCACAACAATGTGTTCAGTTCAGGCCTGCACACAATAAAACAATGACAGAATCGATCTCAGAACAGATCCAGCTGCTCGTTTTGAATGTACAAATCACCTAAAAATCATCATTCTGTAACTGTTTCAAACCAGAAGTGATGAATAACCACCAAAGGCAAAAAAATACCATAAAAGAAACATGAAATAAGCCTGGTATAGCTTATCGTAATGCAATATAGTACACAATATAAATGCAATTTGTTATTCACTGAAAAAAAACGCATCTGTTCCCTAGGCGAAGCTATTGTATGACAAACTTCAGATACCTTTTTTGGCCATTTAAATTATAAGGGAAGAAAGAAATTGGTATTTAATTTAAACTAGGATTGATTGAATATATTAAAAATATATAAAAAAAATAAAATATTAGAATTAAACCTAGATCATATCTTAATAAATACATGAAGTAATATTAATGACAAATTAAAAATACATTCATAAAAATAAATATAAACAAACATTGCATGAACAACAATATAACTGATATAACTTTAATGTAAGGTTTTAACAAGTTTAGGAAAAGAGCAAAAAAAATAAAAAATAAAATCCACTTTTCCAAGCTATAGGTGTGATCTGATTGATAAAGACACTGAAATAGATTTCCTTAAATAATAAATGTAATTATTTATTGATTAATTATTATAAAAAAATATTTTTATGTAAAGAATTTATATTACTAATCATTTGCTAAAATTTACAAATATAAAACGAAAACAAAGTGAATTAATAAAAACAGAAATTAAATTAATAATAGTTCATTAATGATCAGTTTATCAGATTATCAGATGCATTTAATTAAAATAAGCAATAAGTAAGCAAACAAATAAAATAAGGTAGTTTAGTTTCAATTGTAGTATTTTATTAAGAAAAGACCTTCTTAAATAAATCTGGTGAGACAGTGTGTGGTGAGCTAATCAGGATGACATGTAGCTAGGAACAATAGCTCTGTTGGGCAGCTATAAGAGACGTCACACAGGTCTGCTGCATCCACACACACACAATAGACCGATTCATGAAACACCACAGACAGAATGAGTCTCAAATCAGGAACACACTTAGTCAACAAATCTCACTAAAGCAGCACTATTACAGCTCATCCCGGTCTGCTCCGTCTCTTACAGGTGCAGAGGACGAGTCATTAATCTCCGTCAATCATGAAGACGCGACTGGACACGCACACACTGGATTCTTAAAGCCATGTCATCGCTGACATTTACTAGCATGTCCCTCTCTGACAGGCCCAAAGCTGGAGTATGTTTGATAGAGGACGCTATCAGGGGTCTCATTGTTTCGCCGGTGAAACATTAGTTCAAAATAACAAAAGCACAGAGGTGATTATACTTTCAAAACGACCAAGTACTCCATCCAAAAAAATAAATAAAGCCACTCGCTCAGCCTCGTGTCATTCCAAACCCACATGACTTTTCTTCTTCACAAAAGGAGACGTTATTTAAAATGTTCAAGCTGCTCTTTACCCATACAATGACAGCAAGGGCGTCGCTGTTGAGCACCAAATACGACAAAAAGCACACCATAATGATGATCCATATAACTTCTGAACTTACAAGACAAGCTCCAAACCTGAACTTTCAATCAAATCAACAATTGGTTGTTACAAAATTTGTTTTTAATAAACTTACATAAAAGCATAATAGCGCTGTCAAACAATTCATCGTATCCACAGTAAGTTTTTTATTGTACTATGCATATTTATTATGCATATATGCATAGTAAATAAATATACACAGTACACACGGTATATAGTGTCAACAAAAACTTATTTTGGATGTGATTAAATCGCAATTGTTTGACCGCACTAATGCATAATAAATAAATAGGAATCTAACAATATCACCATCTCATGAAAATTTTGCCATATGAAGTCCACAACATATTTATTGCGATATTTAAAAGCAGAAACAAAAAAAAAAAAAAACAAGATAAATAAATGGATCTTGGATAAGTGTTGGTGTAAAGAAAAACTGCATGTCAAGAGGTGTCATGTCGGGCTGAATTACATCAAATGTTGATTTGTGTTTGTCTCATTAACTGACCTTCTGTATTTTCTATCAATCAAAGAATCCTCAAAACATAAATATATGTTTTCCACAAAACTTTTAAATCAGCACAACTGTTTCCTAAACTGAAAATAATGAGAAAAATCAGCATATTAAAACAATTTCTGAAAGATCATGTGACACTGAATGTTGGAGTAATGATCAATGAGTCAAGTACATGCAAAAATATATTCAAATGGATACAGTTATTTACAAATGTAATATTTTTTTTTTTAGGGGTGGGCGATACAACCAAAATCTTCTATCATGTTAGAAGCAAACGATAGACCTCACCATATAGCAATTTGTATCTGAAAACGCATAAATGAAAAAATCATACACAAAGAATATTATTTCATATAATTTAATTTTAGTTAAACTGAATTCCAGCAACACTAAGTAAAAAAACCAACCATACTGTTTACTGTAAGTTTAATGTTTTTTTTCTTAGAATAACGGGTACTAGCATTGTGTCTGACAGTACACCAGTTTCCACGGACATTTTAAAACACTTAACGTGAAAAACGCTTAACGTGGCTTAAAACACCTAAAAACCGTCGAGGGAAACACAAATTTCTGTCAAACCTTTCTTGCAATAATCACTAACTACTGTCAAATGAACGAGCCCATATTCGACAGATAAAGTGAATAATAATCACTTATAATGGCTATGGGGGTAAACACTTAACATGATATTATTAACTTTATATCCTGAATAAGAGCTTGCTCTTTTTACAGTGGCAAGTCTTTATTATAAATAAAATTTGACAGAATTTCGGTTTCACCCGGTCGTTGTTAAGGTACATTAAGCCATGTTAAGCCGTTTCCTTATAATGGACTTCTATGGGGGAGAAAACACTTAACGTGATATTATTTACTTTATCTGTTGAATATGGGCTTGTTCTTTTGACAGTAGATAGTGATTATTACAAGGAAGGTTTGACAGCAATTTGGGCTTTACTCATCACGTTAAGCGTTTCAGAACGTCACGTTTACACCGCTTGCTAAAACAGTGCTCTTGCATACCTTGCAAATCACATTCGTCTCAATTGTCCTATACCCAAACCACCTTCCACACCACAGATGAGGCACCTTGTTTCTTTACAATCTCCTCGTTGTTGGTTTTGTCACATGTAAGCGAACTCACCGCTGCTGCACCGAGGGGTGCACGCTGGGAAAACGAAAGCTCGCGTATGAGCGGCAGTACCAGAGACTAGGGTTGGGTCTATAGACGGCGCCGATGGACGATAGACATCACGAGGCTGAGTCGTCATCGCGATCCTCCACCCCGCCGCTGCAGCAACCAGCTCGCGAAAAACACACTTAATCTATGGTGGCAAATCTATGGCATTAATAAGCGAGCGCACCACTGATGCTGGCGAGCGCGGTAAATCATTTCCGCTAGAGGAAAACAGATGTACATGCGAAGAAACGGGGCCGCAAGCTCATATCAAACCCTCTCTCGCATTTGATGTGTCATTCACGCGCGATTCAAGCCCTGGCACGCGATCATTCCTGCGCTTGATCTTCTCTCACCTGCTCGCGCAAACACAGTTATTCTTGTCAGTCGTGGGGCGGGGCTTGGTGTTTTAGTTACAACTAAACAACCCCCACCTACGACAACATCGTCCATCGCGATATTTCACACTAGACATTGTACGATGCCAAACTAGTCGATTTCGCCCAACCCTACCAGGGACTCGCTGAGGTTTGTCCAAGAAGTCGCTTGATTTGTCTCTAGTCACTTTTTTGGAAAAATGTCACCAAGTGGGTCTGAAAAGTCGCTTAATCTAGTGACAAAGTCGATAAGTTGGCGAAACTGCTTCTTCCATTGTCAAAGTTATGGTTATTGCATGGTTACGTCACATGATCTCAACCGCGATTAAGACGATAGACCAAAATCTCTATCGGTTGACAAATTTCTACTGTTTAAACATGTCTACCACCCCTACTGTATTAACTTCGATGAGCAAATTTAATTTTAATTTACACTGTCTGGATGTGAGACTACTGACAAATTAAGCACAACCAGCTATTCAGAGAAGTATAAAGTTCATTTTCTGTTTATTCTCTTCAAAAACACTCAATAAATTAACATTTGTTTTGTTTGACCCATAGCATCTTTTCCTGAGTGCTAATGTGCTGATTTACAGATTCAGAGGTTGTTTCACATTCTAAAAAAACAAAAAGTATTCATACTCATGGCTGAAAGCCTCCGGGACATTTGCACTTTTACATTTGACCTAATGGTTTGACGTGCTTTTCTTTTTAATTCTGCACAGTCTGGTCTTCAGAGGGGCTGAACTGGATCCAAACAAAGATCACAGACTCATCTCAGTCAACGGGATGGGGTGACTTAAATATGCCAGAGAGATGATTTTCATATCTGCCCATCTGTCACGATGGCTGGGCTGTGTGAATGGAGTAAGACTGGCCTTCTTAACCGAACAAGTGTGTGTGTGTGTGTGTGTGTGTGTGTGTGCGCGTGTCCTGCAGGGTAATGACCCTTTATTTCACAGTCAATAGCACAGCATCAACCATCTGTCCAGAAGAGAGACTTAGATCAGACACCAGCAGGACAACCGAGGCCCTCAAAACACACAATCAATACACACACAAATGCTGAATGTGATGAACAGATCAACAATAAAAGCCAGTCAGCGCCACAGATTAATGAAGGTTTTCCCCAAATAACAAAAGTGTATTTATGAAATGACAGTGTTACATAGTAGCTGTTTAAATAACTGATATAAACACATTTTCATTTATCTTGATGTTCTAAATAAAAACTAAAACAAATAAACATGTATTTAAGAAAAACTCTATAGAAAATTTAAAAACCATCAAGTAATAAAAAACAAAAAAGACAAAAACACAGAAAAATGACTGAAAAACTTCTGAAATCTGAAAAGGTCAAATTAGAACTGAGTTCAAAATCTCTAAAATAAAAAAATCCCTCAAAGGCTAAAATAGCAATTCTGCAAACTTCAGTTATTATTGCAAATTGTTTTCTATAAATTATTACTAATTAATTTGTTATAACTTGTGTTCTGTAAAGAAAACCTAAATAAACTAATGTTTGCTAAAATATACAAATATATTGCTTGCAGTAGGGTTGGGCGATGTCGACCAATTTGGCATCGTGCGATGTCTAATGTGAAACATCACGATGGACGATGGTATCGTCGTCGCTTTTGCCGATGGGGTGTAGGTGTCACTAAAACACCCAGCCCCGCCCCACGACTGACAAAACAGTGTTCGTGCGAGCAGGTGAGAGAGGATCGTGCACGAGTGCTTGAATCGCGCGCGAATGACACATCAAATACGCGAAAAGGTTTGATATGAGCTCGCGGCCCCGTTTCTTCACATGT
>JAUCMU010000021.1:16040187-16074537 GCA_032275025.1 Enteromius treurensis
CTTTTGCAAACACTTGATTTATATAAGAAGTAGGAAACGATGGTGTTTGAGACTCACAGTATGTTATGTCCATGTACAGAACTGTTATTATTCAACCATGTCAAGGTAAATTCAGTTTTTCATTCTATGGCACCTTTAAAGATTATTATAAATAATTAAATGTTATAAATTCAGTTAATTTATTTTAAAGTAACCTAAATATTAATACAGACATGTAACAAGTGCCTATCATACAACTTACACACAGGATATTTCTAAGAAAGAAAAAAAACTGCCTCCCTCCCATCCACTTTCGTCTGTTACTTCACATTGTAAGGGGAAACTGTCATTTGGGAATTGGCTCTAGGTGTTACTCTAATGATCAAAAAGCTCTTCCTGTAAATCCGTTCTGTCTCTCCCCTCTAAACACCTTATAATAAATTCAGTTAATTTAACAGTTAGTTATTCTATATGTGCAATGTGACTGCCATGACACAAATAAATAAATAAATGCCATTTTATTTTTTGATCATGATTTAATTTAAACAAATTATGAAATGTTATGAGAAATTCATCATTAAAAACATTCAAAACGTTAAATTATCATTCATTTATGTTAAAATGCCTTGAAAAAATTTTTTTGTTTATTTTTAATGAATCATGATTTGATTTGAAAAGAAATTACTTAATTAAATGTTATAAATGACAAATTCACATATTAAAAAAAAAGTTACCCATTCAATGCAATACATTTTTCTTTTTTATTTTTTTCTAGTCTGTATTGCTTTATGCTAAAGGCTTTCATAATAATGCGCACCAAAATACGATACTCAGTACTCAAAAGATTTCCAAAAAATGTAATTAAATTTAATGATCATTTATATAAATTGTATAGATCTAAACGAAACAATAAAAATGTAAGTTTCAGTGTTACAAGCAGTACAATGTATATGCGCAAGTCACACTGCTGTGATGATTAAAAAAAAGATAAATTACATTTAAAAAAGGTAATCTTCTGCACACTTGATTTTTTTCCCCTTTTAACAAAGTTTTTGTTGCTGTAAGCTATCAGACTATACAATAATGCTCATCAAAATATGATATTTTATACTAAATTCTAATTATTCTATGATTAATAGATGAGTTACTAAATTTTTTTCCACATAAGAGCGTTGGCAGAAATAACAGTGTGCCATAAATGACGCTGCATCCAATCTGGTTGGCACGTCTTGTATACCCTGATTGGTGTGAAATGTTTTAAAGTTAAAAAAAGAAGTCAAGTCACGAAACCGTGCCGTCATGATTGATCATCGCTGTCACTGTACTTAAGCATTCGCGCTCATCTCCCGCCCTGTCGTTCTGACACTTCTAATCCGACAGGGTCCAAACACAGACCAGACTGTGGTTGAGGTTAATCAGGAGCACACTGGAGATAATGAGAGATTATACGCTTGTGTGTGAGAGTACAAACAGAACTATTGTCTTCAGTCAAGCTGCACTTCTCGCTGGCGGCTTTACTGAAGCCAAAGGAAGTGGCATTTCCTTATCTGGGGAGCCAAAGTGTTGGGTAGAGCGATCCTGTCCACCGCTGCAAAAACCGCCAGAATACCGACGTAAACAACACTGTCTACAGTCAGAGAGCGAGAGAGTGATAACACAGAGATAAGTGGCGGTTTGTAAGGACTCAGGGCAACCAGTCATTTTCAGCTCTCATGCACTTCAGTACATCCAAGTTATTGTGACATACATTCAAGTGCAATGGATTACTGAAGAATAAGAAATGTAGGTGCGAATTGGTTCTACACATCAGCTGCTGATTGGATGTTGAGATGTGGGCGTGGCACTCAAAAAAAGGAGGCAGATGTACTGAGCCTGCAGTGGGCGGGGTTTAAGCAGAGTAAATGATTGGAGACTTCATAAGGTTATGACACTGATTACAACTTACAGCAAGTTACAAAAAGAAAACACAATATGATCAAAAGCATCCAAAACAGAATGAATTTAAATGTCATGCAAACTTTATTTAAAATTAAGAAATTAAAACCAGTATTGAAATTTTACTGTTGTACTGTAAAATAAAAATTATAGTTATAATAAATTATTAGTAGTACTACTACGCTACAAAATATATTTCACAACGAAAGTAATATTTGTTTTTGCTCACATTTTTTTTCATTTATAGCAAATTTTTATCATCATATTTTCTAAAAAACATTATTTTACAGTGAAACAATACAATAGAAATATATATTTGCTTATATCATCCTCATCATCACATCTTAAAATTATTATATTATTTTAACTTTATTATTTTAACAAGTGAAATACAATAGAAATATTTTCTATTATAATATTAATACAAGACATTTTCATTTCAGTGAAATATTGCCATAATAACATTTATTTTTTACTTATTTTTATTTTCCTTTTAATAAATTCTTGCTGGTTTTTATTAATATACAATTATGTATTGCAGTGGTCATATTGAATACTCATATTCATGTCATATTGTTGTTGTTATTGTTAGTGTTAGTATTATTATTTAAATGACTAAATAATATTCACTACATGTTGGCCAAATTATGCAGTGCCACAAACAAGCACAGCAAACTGTTTTAACAAAAAAACAAAACAAAAGTTATAATAATAAATCAGAAGAAAAATACCCCAGCATATCAGTGTGCTAAAATCACTCCTAGTGACTGCATAGTAATGCCCTGGCAACCTCATATACATGATCAAAAACACTCAACAATGTTCCAGCAACCACCTAGCAACACCCTAGAAACTATAACGATATACTATAAATCACTAACCAAGTCTTTGGTTCACCTTACACAGGACACCGCCCTAGCAACCATCCACGACACCCTAGTAACAACAAAACCACAGTGAGCAGCAGCCTATAAAGTTTTGCAGAAGCTACAGCAGTTCAAAAAATCTACTTCTTGGAGTAATCTCTTGTTTCTCTGAGCTGGATTGATTTAGGCTAATCAATATGAAAAAGCACATGCCGGCTCTACAGCGACACACTGAAATAAATCATTCATACAGCAAGAAAAATCTTTCAGCTGTTATTTAGCTAAAGTCTCAGAGGTTCGACAAACAGTAAGAAGGGGAAGAGAAGTCTTTCATCCTCCTCTCCAAACTCAAGGAAGCGCTCTCATCCATGTGTTATAGCATATTAATGCTGCTGCGTTTACAACACAACACTTCAGCTTTAATCAAAAGGGATTAGAGTGACGGTAACATGACAGAAATGAAGGCCTGAAGAACAGCGGCGGCGTCTCCCTGCAGTTCGGCACATCTCACATGCACGCAATGAGCGGAGTCAAACTCCAAACACCCGTTTGATCGCGGCTGAAAATATGGGGTAACCGATATGACACTTGTATGCTTCCATCTTCAACATCGTTATGCGAAGACAAGGGCGAAGCATAAATCTACAAATCTGAGAACGTCACCAATCAAACAATGAGTTATTATTTTGGATGACAGATCCGAAGTGATTACAGAAAGATTGAAAGAGAAAGAACAAAACAATGAACAAAAAGAAAAGCTTTGCAAAAATAAGTCAATTTTTACATGTTGGATAACACGGTGCTTGTTTCAGTGCAGTGCTTTGCAAGGTGGTTTTTATGCAGTAGTACGCCCAAAGATGAACATTTACTCAAATTGACTTTCCCTCAGGCAATCCAAGATGTAGATGAGCCGATTTCTTCATTAAATTTGGAGGCATTTAACATTACACGACTTGTTTACCAATGGTTCTCCTGCAGTGGATGGGTGCAGTCAGAATGAGAGTCCAAACAGCTAATAAAAACATCACAGTAATCCACAAGTAACCCACACCACTCCAGTCCAGCAGATAACATCTTGTAAAGCCAAAAGCTGACCCATCTATAAGACATTTTTTGCTTTAACAATATGTATCTTTGGCACAAGATACAAGTCCTTAATACAGTGAAATCCATTTTGACTTGTGTACTGTCACATCAAAATACACCCACGTATTTCTTTATATCCATTTTGACTTGTAAACACTGCTTGATTTCGGCATATTTCTATCCTGGTTCAGACAAGATGACTTTTTCACTGGAGAAAGCAATATTATGGCTAGATGACTGGTTTGAAGTAAAAAAAAATGCCTTGATTACAGATTTATTTGTAAGCTTTTAGGTTTACTTGTGAATTAGAGCTTTTATCAGCTGTTTGGACTCACCCATTCACTGCAGGGCAAGAGAATACAACATTTCTCTAAATCTGATGAAGAATCTGATACATCATGGATTGCCTAGGGGTTAGTAAATGATAAGCAAATGTTCATTTTAGGATAAACAATCAACTGCTCAAAAAAAAAAAAAAAAAAAAAAAAAACGCCGTCCCTTTAATTGCCTGTCACTGTTGAGACGACCTGTGGGTGACTGAGGCGTCTTGTTTTTTGGTGTGCCGTGCAAATATTCCAAGCATGTCTGTGAAATGCCAGAATATTTACAGGATGCAGGAAGAGAAGCTCGCCTGATGGCAACCAGCTCCAGATCAGAGACCTTTCAAAAGAAAAATCACAAACACAAAAACACTGTATTTCTGCATGTGCCAGACGACTTCTGGGAGTGCAGAGCTGGCACCTTTACTAAGATGCCTTCCGGAACTGGATGCAGTTCCAAACGGCTGGTTCTCGTTAAGTCTCTCAACTTCCACGCCTTCAATCAGAAAGGTATGCAAGCATCCAAATTAACACAAGCATTAATTTGTTGGCAAGCCCATCATAAAACGATGCTTCGGATATGCAAAAGATGCCAGGCACAACATAAAGCTGAGGGAAGCAAGCAAGTTTTTTTTTTTTTTAAAAGTCAGAAACCTGCATAGAAATATTTAAACACATATATGCATACAATAATGTTAAAATTAATGTTTTCTTATAGAATCAGATTTTATGAAATATATTTCAATAAATGTTGCAATAGATAAGCATGCATGAATATATTGATGCATATAAAAAAAACATCATGATTTAAATTAAAAAAAAACATTGCTGTGGAAGAAGTTTCATGCGGTAAATACTAATTTTATTGTTCATCCATCACCACAATGCCTTCGTCTCTCAGCCAGCCAGAGCTCTCAAAGCAAACTTCAATTCTGCTCAAGGCCCAAACAAATGGAACAAACTACACACACACAAAACCTATTAAAGCTGCTTTGGAAACTCTTATGGGACGGCAGTGTGTAAGCAGCGCACCTCTTTCAGAGAACACTTCCTCAAATACCACAAGACTTACTCACGCAGAGAGACAGAGGTGTGCGGAGGATTCGAAAAAAAAGAGGACATGAAAATTAACCTGTTACTGTCGAAACCATAAACTGACAGATGTGACCAGCTTTCTCTTTCAACTTTCTATGCACTCTCACAATATTTGGGTTTTAAGCAGGATGAATGCAGAGCTATGCTAAGAACATTTCTATTAACTACAGCTAGTGCGTTTTGATCTCAGTCATCTCAGAGTAACTAACTCCATTCTTGTTTAGGTTATTTGATTCAGCACCAACGAAACCACAGAGCTTATATTAGAGGTCTTTCTGGGGTCATCTTTGATCCAGACAGACCCAAGCCCTCTTCTCACGTGACTCTCAGCTCCTGTTTCAACATGCATGCATTTCAGGTTGAAATTATTCAGGTGTTTCCACATTATTAACATGCATCTTAAAATGTGTCTCCTCTTGAGCACTTGAGGGGGAAAGACTTTGAGTTTGCATCACTGCAAAACATTTGAGAGGAAATCATTTTCACTCAGAAATTGCTAGTAACTTTCACAATTAAAGAACTGGCGAATAAAACACAATTAATGGTATATTTAATCTGGAAGTGATTCTACTTTCAACAGTTAGACTATCAAGGAAGCAGCACACATAAATGTCCCTCGACATGTTCCTCTTTTACCAGCCATAGTCAGAAAAGGCTTCACCTAGGTCTAGTGCACTTGAGAATTTAAATTACACCAACACTGAGGCAAAACTATTTTAACATTAAAGAGTAAAATCCAACCGCCCTCTAGGTAAAAATACACACACACAGAGAGAGAGAGAGAGAGACTATACATTTCTACACACCGCCTTGCGCTCCTTTGAGCTCAGAGTGGAAGTACTGAGCAACACAAACAGGTAGACAGCATTCAGAGAGCAACCTTTCCCTCACAAACACAATGTGTTAACCACAATATTTCAAACGGGGTGAACAACTCTTCTCTCCTCCTGCAAGCAGACCACGTTATCCAACACGAATGCTCCAAGAATAGCAAATAAAACCAGAATCATGCGATAGACTGAGTTTGCTGCCAATAAAAGATCCTATTGATCCTCCATTTAATGCAACCCATAAAGTTCTTCTCTAGTTCAGGTGGCATTAAGATTTTTAAATCATCCCTAAACTCAATTGAGTGTTTATTCAATTACCTTTTATAGTTTTGTTTTATCCCATGGAAAACAAAAACAAGCTTCCACATCATCCAGCGCAATATTTCATGCCTAATCATGCCATGTCAACTCAGGGCTGTCAATCACAGCTGGAGGACCGAGGCAGCACACAACGAACAGCATGAAAACATTCCAGTCTATCATTACATGCGAGAAGGAAGAAACGCCTGGAAAATACAGTTCAGCGTTCCTTTACAGGCTTGATGTGTCTGATTAACATCTACTTCTATACATGTTTGGCCACGCTGTATGGGAACACAGTGGTTTCCTTACAGAAAGTCATAAAGGAAGCAGAGAAAATTATATTAAGACATGACATACAGGTAAGCAGAGACTGAAACCGTGCTGACCAATCATGCCCACCAATCAGAACGAAGTATTTCAGTGTTGAATGCGATATAGGCACAAAATACAAAACATTTTACATGTACATTTATGAATAATTCGCTAAACAAACTCGCCAGATAAAAGCAGTTACACTTATACTAGGCCAATAATGTGTTTACATCAGGCTTCCCACGTCTTTCGACCAATACGTTTGCATGAGTTTTTTTTTTTCAGTTATTACAGTTAGATACGGATTTGTTAAAGCACTTCAGGTCACTGTGTATCCTAACTTGCGGCCGTGTATGTTCGTTACAGAAACTGTGTGCATGGAAATCACCGTTTTTAAATATCCTATTATCAGGTTATCCGGTGCAGTGGGAACGCTGAGATATAAACAAAACAATTGAACGATTGAAAGCAGCGGCGGCTGTTAGAATGTAGCGCGTTCACAATCTTCCGCGCCAAACCAACAAAAGCGAAACTTTAGAACGTGACGGTGTGAAAAGTTGTTACAAAGTATCAACGCGCGATTAACAATGAGCAACAATGTATCCATGAGCTCCATTCGGGGCGCCGCGCAGGAAACACTGGAACTAGGCGCGTCTGTGTCAATCTCCACCAAAAAAAAACACTCACATATACACACACATCTCCAAACACACAATAGCGCACTGATTCCACTGACCCACAATCATAAAAAAAACACTTCAGCACAGGTCTCCTTCAATAATCTAAAGCAGCCGGGAACACAAAGAAACTCTAATCACAATTTCTCCCAAAACTTTTGTAATGGGACATGAAGAAGTTTGCTCCTACTCACCTACTCCATACTTCTCCTTCTTCGTGGGCACCCAGCGCGACATCCTCACTGATGACGGTGTTGTGAGACGCCCGTGAGAGTTGTTGTCGATATTCCAGATAGATATCCAGAGTTTTTCCACACACTTTTTCTTTTCTCTGCAGGAGTGGAAAGACTCATCTAGCCGCCATTTTCCACCATCACTGAACTCATGAACCGCGAGGGGGAGATATGAGAAACTTTTTGTCATGTGGGACACCAGCGTCACCGGACGACACCGGTCAGTCCCTCACAAAAATACCATGGTAACTGCAATTTCAGCCAAAATTCCAGAAGAAAGTAAAAGCGCTACAGCTGTGGTGATTTGGCATCATTTTCTTCAAGATCGGTCACTTTTATGTTTATTGAAACTCGGAGATTTATTAATAGTTATATGAATGTTCAATTTGAAATATATAATTTATTAAATAATTTATTTGTATTTTTTTTTACTTTTTCATTTAGTTATCTGCGTTTTCGCAAGATTTCAAATCTATAAAAATCCAATGTTTAAAAAAAACAAAAATTGTCTAAAGACCTGAAATAAACACTTGACGTATATTTTGTATAAAGCTTGTTTAAAATGTAAACGAAAAACAAGACAGGAAAGTTTTGTGCATCATTTCTATCTAATCAAGCTCAAATATTGTTGAATTATTATTATTAAAAACCGCACACAATATGAAAAACAACAACAACAAAAAAAAAGTCTCTTCTGCTGACCGAAGGCTACATATATGTGTTCAAAAATGAATATATTGTAAAATGTACTTTATTACTGTGATGCAAAGCTGAAATTCCAGCAGCATTCCCTCAAGTCTTCAGTGTCCCTTATTCCCTCAGAAATTATTAATATGCTGATTTGCTGCTCTAGAAACATATCTGTTTATTGTCAATGTTAAAAACAGTTGGGCTGATTCATATGTTTCATTGGAACCGTGTTGTGATACATATCACACTAAATCTGAAACTAAAATCCTTAAGCCACTTTATGATGGCCTACTGTGATGAAGGAGTCCAGATGTTTTGCATTTTGAGTGAACCATGATGCAATTTCATTTTTATATAGTCAATTTCTCATAATGTTCATTTTAACCAGGGTCTAAACAGACAGACTGATCTGTTTTTCACTGCATCTGTTCCAGTTTTTAGTAAAAAAAAGATTTTTAATTAAAATATGGAAAACAAAATTAACAGCACAGCATAATACATTATGAATCCTCTAATACTCATAACGAGACAATTTTCGCTGTCATAAATAGCTGCAGACTGTGGCGACTGCTGAAAATTTGATTATGGGGACCAATTAGAAAAAAATTGCTCTGGGATACTGTCTTGTAGCCACCGACTTCACTTAATTCCTGCTTTTCCAGAGAAATTATCACTCCGTTTGAGGTTAATTGTTGTTTCTGTGAAAGTATGTTGCTTTGCACACAAACCATCCCCAGATGCTTGCAATTAAAGCTGCTCTGTGGGACAAAGACTGTCTTTTGAATCATTACACTATGCAAAACATTTCGGGAATGAGCCTTTTAGATGCATCTTTACATACAGCGCTTCCACTTCTTTGTTCATTTGCCGTTTTGTTTTGTAGCCTGCAGTTAATGTTTTAAGCATTTGACTAAAACAACATTAAAAGAAGCTCCTGCATCCTTTGTGTTCATCTGAAGCTTTGGTGTAAATGTTACAGAAATGTGTTTTCATTGTTAGCCCACAGATAGATGCTTTTATGAGCAATGAATGATTTATTCTCCTAGAGTAAGCGCTTTCTGGCCCCGCAGCGGGGTGAAGAGACTGTTTACCATTCATCAGTGTATATATCAGAGGCCTGTTGGTTTAGTGCGGACCCTGTCACATTAAACACCTCTCTCTTGCTCTATCAGCCTGAAGAATAGAGCTCAGACACTTTATCATCATTACCCACTGAAACATCCAGCAGAAAGAGAGCTTTGCTAGGCCAAGCATTATTATTATTTTTATTTTTTGTTACGTAAAATACGCATTAAAACCTATTCTTAACTTAAAATTTATTTTCTTTTTTTTTTACATTTTTTATGAATTATTTTCTTGTCCAATATCCAATCAACAACTAACAACATCATTGTCGTTTTTCAATTAATCATGATTAATGAAGTGAAATTATTCATTTCAAAATGTATTTATATATGAAAAGTGCATGAGACTGTACAATGTAATGCATTGTAAAGCTGCATTATAAATCATAATAATTAATACGTTAAGCCATAACTTTAATAATGTATTCCACATAAAGGCTTTGAGTAAAGTGTTACTGTATTTTCTTATAGAAACATACTCTGTCCAAAACTGTGAAAATGCTACAGTAAAAGCTTGTTAAATGGATAATGGTAAATTACAGTAATAGTAAATTCCAGGGAAATACCGTAAACTGACATTCCCAGAATTCCATGCATTGCATTTCAAATTTAGTTTGAATTAGTTTTAAATGTAAATGTTTTTTCTTTGAAATAACAGTTTCTTCTTAGTTTCTGTCTTATCAGTTATGTTTATTAGGGTTGTATGTTCCATGTAATGTTGGAATATTTCAGTTTAATGAGTCTCACCATAATGGTGTCTAGTGTTTGTGTGAATGACACTGAGCACCTTCTATAGAAGTTCATGTTTAATTCTCTGAGGACGACGGTCATGCCAGCGTGAGCTTGTGATGGGTTTTGGTTTATCATGTGACTCTCTCATCATCACCTGCATTTGGTGCTTATCAGAGTATTTCAAAACAAATTTCGGTACTTTAATAAGTTGGTATATTAACATCATATCATTCACTGAAATTACGCTATTTAACTGTAAATGTAACTTAAAACTGTAAAACCTAACATGTTGTTACTGTATACTTTTACAGTTGAATTCCGTACATTTTCTGGATGTTTTTTACAGTGTACTCCAATAATCTTATTTACTATCATTTTTACTGTGTAAGAGGACAACAGCATTAACAAAGTGTTTGAGATTAAATGTGGGCAGTAAATATGATTAAATATCACAGTTTTATGCATAGATTAAACAGACATTTACATGCACGAACGTATACACATATTTTATATATACTGTACATACCTGTATTAAAAAAGGTAAAAATGTTCTTCTATAATTTGAGAGCTGTAAAAGTGATGTTATGATCATTTTTGTTGACTCTTGAGTTTTAAAAGAGCATCATGAACATACAGCTTAACATCTCCATGAGAAGAAGGGTTTGGAACATCATGAGGGGAGTAAATGCTGACAGTAGTTTTGTTTCGGGATGAATTATTCCTTTAATTGTTCTCCTGTGCCTTTCTTATTTGTTTGCTCTAAGCCTTTGAGACATTTGACAGCTTTAATTAGGAAATCCCTCCGTAAATACAGAGAGTAAGCCATGCTGAGGCATGAGTCACGGCCCAAAGCACAGAGAACAAAACAGCAAATTACCCACTTAAAATTAGAAACAAATACCGAATTGATCACAGGAAAATAATGGCTGGGAATAAACATGAAATAGATATACAGAGCAGGATAGGGCTGTTTTGATTGTGTGAGTCATGCAAGCTTTTCCTTCTCTCTCTCTCCTCTAATGATGAAGATATCAGGAGAAAAATGTTGACATGTCCCAACATCATAGGAACGAACCCTAACGCATACCAATCAGCCTTTGCATGTTTATTTATACTTTCTATCAGTCTTCTTTCACCCTAATGAAAAGACATTGCACACTTTCCCTCAGTCATCATACGTCTGCAGGGGGCGCTGCTAGTTCTGCTCATTGAATTCATACCACCTTACTACTACATTTCTTCAGTATGCATACTCCGTACAGTATGCATTAATTGCTTATGCATGGAATTATTACCATTTTAAGACTTACTTAATGTCTTAATTGTCAAGGTGACATTTTAGAAGACATTAAACCCTGTGCACAGTATGCATACTGCACAAATAGCAAGAACAGTTTGGTATTATACCACCCTTAACATAGCCTAGTATGCATATGTTCTTTTTAAAAATGAAAATTATTTTTATATTTTGGTGCCAAGTGATGAAAAAAAAAACTTTCAGAAAAAACTGCACACTTCTACAAAAACAGTTAGACTAGAAAGTTAGTATACTGTTCCAAACATAGCACAGAAGCTATGCATTTATTGTTTATTGCTTATATTTAAGGGATTTTTAATGAAAAGTCTAATTGTTTTTCAAGATGCTATTTTAGTTTTTTAACCAAACTAAACAATTTTATTTCCAATGTGTCAAGATTTTTTTTTTTAAATCAGAAAAATGTTGTGAACACTATACAGAAACGTAAGCGCGGTATACTTTATACTATTCCGAACATAGTTTTTTTTTGTGTGTCCATAGGGGCTGAAAGGAAACACAAGAGCCAGCGTAATTACAATAATGATGTAGGTTAGACCCAGTAACCTCTGGGAAAAGCTGCCTTTCTCTGCTAACATGAAACAAGAAAAGTCTAAATTCAGGCTGAGCTGTTTAAGAAAGCTTAATGTCTTTACTGCGGCAGTTTGTCCCAATTCACACAGCAAAGATGAATCCTCAGTGCGTGAGCAGCTTTAATGTCTCCAGATGATTGTAAACATTATGAATTGTAGCTTGAGTTAAATATCTAAAGTCATATACAGGGTTTGCCAGGATGCACTCTTTAATGATTTGTATTAGAGTTATCGAATTATAGAATCGTATATGTTATTGGAGATATTATTAAGGCATTCTTTTTCTGGGCCTTTTTCTTAGTAGATTCCTCTGAAGTAAAAGTCTCCATTTTTACTAAACAAAACCCATTTAAAGCTGAGACAGTTGAGATACTAAATGTGCGGTATCTAATAATGACAGCTTGGTTAAAACAGCTACTGCAGATCAAATTCAAAATACTGGAGAGAGTTATTTCTCCCATCTTCTTGTTTACTTGGGTGGCCAGATTGAGCTCAATGGAAGATGATGAGCTTTACATTGTAAGTTGAGGAAATTGGTCTGGATTTTAATGTTCCTCTTGAACACTTTTTGTTTAGATATATCCAAAAGCTTTTTAGGTCGGGAAGAACCTGTAATCTCTCACCAGCTTCATTTACTGGCTTCCGTGGCTGCAATAAGCTGTGTTTTCCACCAACTGGCAACCCAGAGTGTCTAAATACTATTGGGTAAATGGGCAGTGGACGGAGTCATACAGACCAAAACAAAAACCGTTGTACCGTTGTTTTTCTAGAAAAAAACAAGTATATGAACTTAACAAGATTCCAAAATATCTGCACACACATTTATGGTATTGTAATGCTTTAGTACAGCAATAATTATATAAATACAACAGCACATTCAAAGAGATCTCACTTGTGAGTTCTCTTTCTTACAGGTTAAAGGGCGGTTGATCCTGATCCCAAAGCAGCACAACAGAAACCCCGGGACCGAGCTTATTCACCCTGAAGATGTGTTTTTGTGGTCTTGAGAGATCATGTGGGTGTCCCGACACAAACATGAACAACCTCATCATCTGATTCAACTCCCCAAAGCACTAATCACCTAAAGGCGATCACATGTCCTGGTCCAAACCACGGGATAGCAGAAGCTCTGTGTGTGTTACATGATGCGCTTCTAATCCACATCTCAGTATGACTTCAGAAAATTGATTTTGCCGTTTGCATGTGAAAAGCTCCCTGATGCAAAGCTAGTTAGTTGCTGGGCTGTTGCTATGTGGTTGTTAAGGTGTCCTGATGGGGTTTTTAGTGAATCACTATGCAATTTGATTGTTTGTAAGTGTCATAATAATCTGATACCTTGTCTGTACTATGTTAGTACCATAGGTGTTTGCTTAGACAAGCATCACTTTTATTTTTGCTCATATGTAGGCTCAGTGATTTAAACAACCTCCAGTGTTACTAAGTTTGTCTTAAAGACATTAATGACTGTTTATATTGTGCATCTTGTTAAACAAAGTTTTGCTGTGATTCTTAGAGTTTCTGCCTGGTGGATAACTGGAATCAGTCATATTGAAGGAGATAACCAAGCCATATCTAGAGATCAAAATATTACCCTGAACAGACCTAAGAGTCTGACTTTGACTTGGCTACACAAGCAACCATCTAGCAACCACCCACTCATTAACTTGTTAAATCCCCCCACAAAATCCATTCAGGCAGTGAGATTTGCACTCTACAAATATGGTTCCTTTTCCTTTAAAACAAAACACTGAAAGAGAAGAAATGCAAGTAGTACAAAGTATACAGTTTATCCAGATAATGCTTTTTCACTTTAGGTTATCTGTGTTAAACTGCAGACAACTGCAAGACAAACGTTACAGGCATCTCTGAGAGTAAACAAAACAATTCTATGCCAATATGTCCAGGTTGAAAAAGGGGGGATTTACTGGTTGGGAGCAAACACACACACACACACACACACACACACACACACACACACACACACACATCTTTCTCCCAGTGAAAAATAAAAGTGGTTCTGTAAGTCTTTTGTTCCTTCAGACTAGGACACACATTTATAGTCATGGCTGAGAGGAGACGGCACCAGTGGCCCCTCTTCAGACTGTGAGAGAAGGAGACATGGAAGAAAAGCTGGGATCGTCACATTGCTATTGCTTCTCGAAGACAGATTGTGTGGTCCTCTTCAGAGCCGTGTGACACAGGTAAACTGTTGTGCTTACCGTGCATGCTTTTTTAAGTGTGTTTTTGTTGGATTGTATTGACTAAGCAGTCTGGGCTCAAATAGGACATCACTGTGAAAAAAATCTATTAAACTATTTGCCGAAAGCAATAGAAAAAATTTAAAAGCATCTCAGAGAATTTATATTTTTAAGGTGTTTAGGTGAATGCTTTTACTAAAAAACAAGAGTGGATGTGCATGTACGATGACTTTATGAGTGAACTGTGAAAATCAATTAAGGTGCTCTTTCTTGTCCTTGAAAATGCGAAACATGAAAATTCATGTTAATGTACTCACCCTCAGGCCATCCAAGATGCAGGAGATTTTTTTTCTTTAGTAAAACAAAAAAAAAGGGTGAAGAAGATTTTTAGCTAAAACCATTGTCCTTGGTGATGCGAGATAAAGGTTGTAGCAACACTAAATGAATGGCTCCTGGTGATGAGGTTTTATGAAGAGAAACGATCGGTCTGTGCAAGAAACAAAACATTATTTACAACATTATTACATTATAATCCATAGTCCATTGAGTGTTCTGCATTTAGCAAGCAAATCATTCTTTTGAACTGTTTTTTTTCCTTTTTTTCTTTTACTAAACTGAATAAACCAGTTCACCAAATTGGTCTGAATAATCTGAAACAGCATCTACAAGTTACACAATCAAAACTTACTTTTAGATTTCTGACAGTCACTCTGACTCAAAATAAGCCACAATTGTGTATCTGATGCTATTATGAATGAGCTCATTCAGTGCTTCAGTGCTTCAACAAGCACTGAACTAAGGAGGAAAAGTTGGATCAAAGATATGCGCATGTTTGACCAAGCACTTCTGTGAAAGAGCCAAGTGAAAGTTTTTATGGTTACTCATGGTTTATGTAACAATATGAACTAGTTTATTCATTTGATTTGCTTGGGACAAGTAAAACATGCACGTTTCACGCTAACTATTTTCACTCATATTTAATAAATAACCAAGGACCAAGATTTCAGATTTCAGAAATGAACTGTCCCTTTAAGATCCATTTTCAATGTCTTTCCCAGAGTCTATTATGGAGGACGTCAAGCCTGAGGGCTGGCGGCAGCTACTTCAGCCCCATGGTGCAGCTGGCAAAAACAGCACGAGTCTCCTTCGCAGGTCCTCATCATGGAGAAGGCCTGGGGAGCGGGGTTATTATAAGGGCCCTGTGGCGCAGGTGAATGAGCCCCCTCGCCGAGCTCGTCCTCTGAGCTGCATAGAGGGTGGCAGGATGGACAAATGGCTTCAGACACTGGAGAGACTCCAATCACGCCGGCTTCAGAATCAAATACCTCCGTTTGCAGACAGGACGGTATCAATGCCAGTTCTCCCGAATGAGACAGTGGGATGTAACGCACTGTGTCCTGATGTTTCCTCACTCCACAGGAGAAATCCGACCCCTAGCGTCTGTCCCAGTGTGTGTGAAAGCTCCTCGAGCAGCCTGGAGTATGTTCACATTAAAGCTGCTCCCGGTGCAGAAAAAGCTCAGTTCTGCGCTCTCACTCCGGTTCGCTTCGGCTGGCTGCCCATACAAAGACACGTGATACTGACCGACATGTCTGACAACCACCATGACAACAGTAGGTGCCAGGTAAGAAAGAATAACAGGAAAGGAATGTGATGTCACAGCAAGAAGTTTATTTTCAAATATTTTCAGATTTTAAACAAATAAAGAAAAAATTATATATTTTTTTTATTTTTCCATTGCATTTAAAACATTTTCAGTCGTTAATTTTATTTTTTATTTATGTATTGTATATTAATTATTATAGTACTATATTGCAGAACCTGATTTTGCTGAGTTCGGCGTGTCCCTGGGTCAACATCTTTGTTGACCCTTATTAGCCAATCAGATTTGAATAACCACTTTATAGTTTTTGTGAAGTTTAGGCTTACAATCAGTATTTGGTGCTTGTACATCAGTGTCAGTCAACTATCATTAGGTTTAGGTGTAGAGATATGGTCAAAACAAAAATTTTGGAATAAAATGTTGTTCCAGGGTCAACAAAATATGTCGAACTCAGCAAAATCAGGACGTCCATACTATATATACTGATTTGTTTACAGATAACTTTTTCAAATTTTTTTTTTTTTTTTTTTTGCATTTGGAACATTTTTTTTATTATTATTATTTTCTTTAATTTAGGTATTGTTTATATATAAGTATATTAAACAAAATAAACTAAAATATTATTTTAGTTTAATTTATTTATAACATAAGGGTTGTTTTCAGATAACTATTTCATATTTTTCTAATGCATTTTAAATATTTGTAATTTTTATGTATATTTTTCTTTTATTGTTTTGTATTGTTTTTTTATTTATTATTTTATTTGTAATTTAATCTGCCTGATTTGTTATTAGCCTGAACTACCAAAACACATCTTGGCACAAAATCTTATCTGCTCTGTGGAGAGAAAAATTGTTCCTTCATTGTAATCCAAGTATCAGATATCCACTAAATCGTTTAGATTCAGCTTTCATATTTTACATTTCAGAATCTTGCAGTTTTTAAATGGAAATAAGATTAAAAACGTAATAAAAAAAACGATCTGTGAGAGTTTCGTGAGACAGCTCCACTGTATCACATGAATTGTACAGTCGGAAACTTCCTTTGCCCAGAAGTTCAGAGCAATTGAGTCATCCAGACTGGAGATAAAAGCCTTCAGAGTCCCAGACTTTCTGCCACCGCTGTACACCACACAACAATCACTCAGTCTCACCTCTGCTGGGAATGAACCCCGGAAATGAACAGCCGAGCTCTCAGACCTGATTTACCTTAGTGCCAACTGATGCCAGAAAGAGAGAGAGCAATAGAAAACTAAAAAGAGGGGAAAGAGAGAAATCTCTGGATGACTGTCAAGTACGTGAACTTCAGTGGCTGTCTGGGTGCTGCGTGAATCGAGATAAAACTGCTCCGTCAGCAGGTGCTTGGATCCATTCGGAACAGATTTAGGAACGAATAGATCCAACCGCACCTGAGCCAACAACAGGATCACAAAAGTGCTGCGGGGCCCAGAAGATTGAAACAAATCCAATAGCATTTGTAAATCGCACAAATCTTTCTATCTTTGCACTTCAGTCGTTTTATGTTCAAGCTAAGTATTTGGACACTCCGAAATTGTTCTTTTAAAAATAAAAAAATGTTGACAGTGCACCTTTGGCCATCCAGTATGAAGTCTGTTTCCTCATCAGAACTGATGTGGAGATATATAGTGTTACATCCCTTACTCAGCGATGAATGCTTTGCAGTGAATGGGTGATGTCAGAATGAGAATCCAAACAGCTGATTAAAGCATCACAATGATCCACACCACCCCAGTCCAAGAGTTAACATCTTGTGAAACGTAAAGAAACCAATCCATCATTGAGATATTCCTGTATTCAGATTGCTGCTTCTGGACAAAAATATGGGTCTATAATTGATAATAATGTTTACTTTAGTGAAAATGTCTATCTCATGTTAAATCAGCCAACGTATTAGTTTAGAAATGCTTTTGGTTGTAAATGGTGCTTGCTCTGGGCATATTTCTGCCCTAGTTTTTTTTTTTTTTACTGCAGAAAGCATTGTTACGAATAAAGATTTGCATTTTACCAGGAAACAACCGTTTGAAATTAAAAATGATGAATTTGTTTCTTTAAAAACACACAACCTTTCACTTTAACTGATGGACTGGAGTGGTGTGGATGATTGTGATGCTGTTTGGATTCACTGCACAGCACTCACTGGTAAGCAATACTACATTTACAAACTCGTCTACATCTCGGATGGCTTTGAGAGTGAATTAGATTTTTGAGTTTTTCATTTCTGGTTGAACTATTACTTAAAGTCAAACTTGAAATGTATGAATGTCATTGCATTAGAGTTCAAAAGATATCAAAACAAGCAGCACATGCTTTTAAAAACCGCAGTACCTGTTATCTGACAAAATCACGTTCATCTGCCTTTTCTACAACTATAACAAGTCTTGTGTGTGTTCTTTCAGCAGAAACTGAAGTCTCCCATCACTCCAGTGTTGCTCAGCACTGCTGCCAAACTTAATGGACCACGACCAAATGGTGCGTACTGATGGCATATGAAATTTCTGAATGAGCAACTTGGCAGAGGACACCGGTGAATTATGTTTAGAGGTTTGAGCTTTACACACTGGTAGTATAAAATACCATCTTTAGTAAATTCAGTGAATTGCTTCATGCAGAAATCTAAGTTGTGCATGCCAATAATGTTTCTAAAGTTGCACTACGAAAGATTTTTGAGGTAAAAAGAACAAAATGGCATTGCTGAACAAGTACATGAAGTAATCGGTGTTCTGTGATTTTCTGTGGTAAGATAAAATAACTATCTATATTAGGAGCATTTTTGTTCGGATTGCTGGGAAATTTATTCATTATTGCATGATTACATCATGTCCATAAGTGTAGAAAAGAGGGTGATGCAACTTTGAGTGGCCTGATTAAAAAAAAAAAAAATATTCAATTTAAGTTATTAAATTAAAAAAATTAGTGCACAAATTTACATAATGACATGGTTATTACAATATGGGGCCTTTTTCAGTGTCCCCACTCAAAAGGCTTAAAAACATACTAAATGTTGGTTTTTTGAAAATCTAAAAATGCACACAGTTTCCTGTGATGGGTAAGTTTAGGTGAAGGGTTGGTGTAGGGCGAAAACAAATACAGTTTGTAAAGTATAAAAATCGTCACGCCTATGGAGAGTCCCAATAAACCACAAATACCAACGTGTATGTTATATGACAACATCAAATATCTTATTTTATTCTATATATAATTAATTCAAATATATATGTTTTTAAGTTTTAGCTTTTACAAAATATTCCTAGTTCGAAAGGAACGAAGAACAGCTAAAATTGTATTTTTCTATTTTGTGAATTCGGCCATTGTATCTGCCGAGTTTGTTGTGCTTCAGTATAAAACAACAACAACAACAACAACAAAAAACATGCATTAGATTCTGATCTCTTCAGAGCTTGATTAAATGAAGTAATTGTACTTTACATCAAGAGTTTTTAGAGTCAGAGCTGAGTTTTAGCTGTGGATACTGTTTGGGCCTGGGACAGATTGTTTGGAGTCAAGGGAAGACTGTTTGGACTCAGAAAGGATGGTTTTGGTTCAGACGCAGATCGGATGGAGTCAGGGACAGAGCAGTATTAGGTTTTCAGCCTCCTGTGGTGGTTCCCTCCGTGCCGTCATCCGCTCTGTGCTCCTGCTGCTGCTGGGATCTTTTCTCTGGGGTCTGTCAGCAGGTGACGAGCGTATAATGATGCTGCCGCAGCCTCACTGTAATCACAGCCGTGAGAGCAGGGCCGAGTCAAGGGGAAAGAGGAGGAGGCAGTGATGCACTCATGCTCCTCCATGAGTGTTTACAACAGAAATGTTCGTGAATTTCTCTCATGCTTTTTTTCCCTCACCACCTCCAGATGGTGTGTGACTCTGACAGAACCAGAGTGTCATGCTGATCAATGTGTGTATGTGTGTGAAGGCCATTCTTCAGTAGTAAATACAGAAAGAGTGACTAAGGGTCAGTGACAGACACTTGCTTCCTGTTTCTCTGGATCACACTGTGTTGCCAGATCACCTGTCCTCTGAATCCCAAAACATTGATTCTGGAGAAGAAGACAAAAATGTGATTAGAAAAGGCCCTTTTAGCCTCACTTTTTAATTACTTAAAGAAAACAAAACAAAACCCAGGGATATTTCATTTAAAATGTAGGTGATTTTTCCGGATACATAATATAGGTTTGTAGATTTTGTAGTGACAAAATCGAAATATAAAATAGCTTTGCAAGATGCAGACTGTTCAGTATCGTTAAAAAAACAGTGACAGAAATTACACGCTTCAGCTTTCATTTTGATCCAAAGCAATTTGTTTCCACCACGACTCTTAAATGACACGCCCACAACTCGAAAAGCCAAAGCTTCCCAGAGTTCCCCGCAGGTAATTACGGCAGTGTGAATACATAAATACAGCACGAAGCAGGCAGAAGCTGACACACAACACCTGGGCGTCTGACAGGAGTGTTTGCCGTGCTGCCCCGCCAACCAGGAGCATGCTGGGAAAAATAGCTGCCTGTCAGGTTTTAGCTGCCAGTGTGAAGTGCGATTACGTCCCTAAAAAACTGACGGTGAGAAATAGTTAGCTTGCCACCTTGACGTTGCTGTGACCGCGTCTCCATGGCGACACTGAAGGAGAACATTCCATCACAGATGGAGATCTCTCCCGCTCGCTCTCTGTCTTCATGTCACCTGTAAGAAGGGATTAAATTAGGATTTGTTATGTGGGAGGGGCTCTATGCAAAATAATTCAGTTAATTCTATAGATTTCTATTGTATTTTGGGCAGGGTTCTTTTGTTGGCAATTATTCGGCGTGTTGGTGTGAGATGCGCTGTTTTAAACTGTTTATAAAACGATTAAACTATCGTAATAGTGAAAACGTTGTGTGATTTAGCTTAACTTATTATATTTTAAACATAAAAACAATTTTAAATTTTTGCCTCAGTATGCTGAGTTTTGCCTCAGCAGTGCAACCTATGTATTAGCTACAGTATATCCACTATTTGCCACTCAGTGTAAATGTGATGAAATCAGAGTACTATTTGCGTTTTGGTATTTATATTGTTATTTCTGGTAATAGATGTTTTATTCATGTTACTTGTCTGGTGTTAATAAAGCATTAATGTCGAGGAGGAGCCCAGGAGTCTATGTGCCAGGGCTCAGCCAATTTAATCCCTGCCTGTAAGTGATGCAGGTTAAGTCGTTCTGAGCAGACCTCTGTTGACAGTGTAAACACACACAGCATTGTGACACAGGTGTGGCAGGAAACGCCGCTGGATTTATACCATACGCAAAATACACTGTCTTGTTGGCTTTATGTTTCGTTTCACAATGAAAAACACAGAAAATGCAAGTAATAGTGGACTTTTCTTGTGTTATGCAGACAGGGAAACTGCGAGGCCTGAACCTGTAGCGTTTAGATACTGGAGGACACCTGAAAAAACACCATCCGTCCTCTCTCAGGTGAGACTGTTCTGAAAACACTAGTTTGCTTTATAAAGGAACTAATTTGCAGCAGAGCTTAATCCTTGCTTTCTTCTCTGTGTCTTTATTATTTCTGTGTTATATAATCCGTCAAGAAAGCCTATGTTTGTCTAAAATACTCAATAATAAAAAAACTCAATAGGCAGCTATTATTGAAGTTCCTAATTTTCACACACATACAGATATGATTGATTTCTTCCCCAAATTGCATTGACTGCTCGAAAATATGAGACACCAATGTTTCAGGAGTTTAGGACAGATGCATATTTGTTTACTGCTTTACTTCCTATTTAATTTTATGTATAAGCTTTATTTTTTTAAGATTAACTGTTTTTTGAATTGTTAAACGGCAGTGTTTCCTGACAATGCTATGATTTCAAAACAGTATCAGCTATTAAATGCATTCTTGTTTGAATCTGTATTTAACACTTAAAGCAAAATGCCAGTGAAGAAGGATTTTGAACTGTATTTTTGACTGTAATTAGTGTAATTTGTGTCGAGTACTTGGTTAAATCTAGGTTCAATCCTGCTTTAAATGTACGAAAATGATTAACAGTTAAAAACATTTGTTAAAAAAAGTTATCAGTTACGTTACTTTAATAAAGCAATTTAAACAGTTACGTTATTATTACGTTTTTAAAAGGGCAACTTGTAATCTGTGACCTATTACGTTTTCAAAGTAACCTCCCCGACACTGCTCACGTATCATAAGATGCATGCACTTTTCTAAAAGGGGATTATTGTACAGTACGGTTTCTGTTTGGGTTAATTTGACACCAGCAGAAACGCATTGTAGAACAATACAATAAAATAAATCAAACTATAAAGCTTGGAGAAGTGTGTTATTAAAGTGTGCACCATCATTGATCATTGTAACATGGGAAAATCCATTGCATTTATTAAAATGTCATATCGTGGGTCTCTGGAACAACACAGAAATAATATTTCTGGCCATATAAAGCATGCTATGTTGTTGTACTTTCTATAAGCCTGCTTTAATATTTATCACACTACTAAACTGGAATTTGGGGTTCTCTGGCACCAAACATACCCAAAATAGATTTGAATGTGTTATGGTCACCAGCCAGAGGGCACCCTGGACTGTCGTGTGTTATATCCCCATTGGTCCCCTGGTTCTATGTGTCACATTGTGTCCCCCCCCTCCACCCCCCCGTCCAGCATAAAAGAAGCCCACACCTCCTCCTCGAAAATGATTGTTGTTTACCATAGCCTCGTAACCCTGTTCTAGCGTTTTCCTTGATCTTTGTTGACCTTGGACCGTTTTCTCGTTTCGATCCTTTGCTGCCTGTCCTGAACCCTGCCTGGTTTATTGGATTTACTCTTGTGCCTTGCCTTGTTTTGGACAGTTTGCTGGTGTTTGACATAGCCTTTTTGACCACGTGCATGGATCTCCCCTCCATTGTCCGTCGTTTCATAACAGTATGATTACATGGCACATAAAACCTTACTTCTCCTGATAGAAACTTGTGATTCAAAGGCACATGGTTTAAACCCTGTTTTAAAGGCATCCCTTAAGCTGATCAAGCTCAATATATATTAAATATTAAAAACTATGTGCGTATATGTTGAAATGTAATTTATTTCTGTGATCCAAAGCTGTATTTTCAGCATCATAACACCCGTTTGACATGATCCTTTAGAAATCATTCTCATTTGCTGCTCTAAAACATTTCTGATTATTACTAATGTTAAAAAAACACGTTCTGTGCTATTTAATATTTTTATTTTAAAAAATAGAAATGTAATGCATCCTTGCTTAAATAATAAATATAGTGTCGCAGAGACCTATTTAACACTGTTTACAACCATGTTTAAATCAACTGAATTTTCTTCAAAACCAGTGCATAAAATAAAGTCTTTTCTGCAGATCTGTAGTAGTAATGTAGATGTTCAAATATTCCCAATCTTTGATCATGTTTGCTTCTGTTCCTCAGTAGTCTTTCATTTAGAAACACTGTAAACACTCTTTAAAAGCACCTTGTAATCAGTTACATGCATAATTCCAGATGACCTACACACAGACTGACCTCAGCAGGACGAGCAGTTGCTCTGAATCAGGCTGAACACTATAAGGGCTGTTTCTGTCAGATCAATGTGTTCTCTGAAAATAATCTCTTTCTGCGTCTGTTTATTGTGCTGTTTATGGGAAGTTTGCTTCAGGCAGCTCTTCTGCATCTCTCTCAATTCTGTCTTTTTGATTAACTTTGTACCATTTTTACTCCTCCGACGGAACACTGTGCGGCTGAAAAAAGAATAAACTCTTTTAGTAGCTACAGAAATGCTCCTTTTTCTAAAACAATATAAAACCCAAACTGACTCTGTTCCTTCTTAATGCATGTCCCAGGTCTTATATCAATTGGATTTATATGTATAAAATAAAGTTCTCTCCTCAAGTTTAAACTTTCAGTTTTACACTCAAATCAATATTGCAGAAGTAATATTGGTTATGAAAGCCATTCCATGGAGGTGCAAGAGCAAATCTTTGAATAATAAAATAATATTTTTATTCTAAAAAAACATGCTTCTTAAGTTAAACAATGACATCAAAACAAATTTTATTTATAAGAATATTTCGCAAATGTTTCCTCCGTTCCTCAATTTATTTATAAATCAATTTAAGTTGCTATTTTAACTTTATTTATTTTCAGTATAAAATACAAAATATAAATGAGATGCTTTGATTAAATGAAGCTATTATTTAGAGAGGGATATTATTTATATATATTATTATATACTAAAATGTATAATATTTCAGTTTTAAATGCCATTCCATGAAGGCACAATGTTACCTTTTCTATAAATACTCTGGTACTGTTTTTTTTTTTTTCATATGCACAAGCATCTGTATTTTGTGAGTTCAGGCTCCATGAAAGTAAGGCAAGATTAAAACTCTCCCGTGATTCTCATAATTGAATAAAAAAGTGCCTTGAATTCCAACTTAACCGAATTGCCCCCAAAACTGATACGGTTGCTATGGGAACGGCGTAATGCACCAGTTCAGAATGATGCGAGTTGTTACGATGATGTATTCCGAAAGCATTACTGTGCACACAGGAGGCAGAGAGAACCTCTTTCATCCACACAAAGCCCAATTCAAGGGATTTTGTTTTTGTTTGTTTCCAGGCTTCGGGATCTTGGAATCCGAAAGCCGAGATGGACACATGCCAGGCTGGACCTCATCCCGTGCTGAGAAATCCCACATGCAGGCGTGGAAGTGCGCCGGAGTCCTTCAGCTCCTCAATATCATCCATCACTATCACTTCCAGGAAGGTCACGCACACAAACTCCAGGCCTCCGAGTCCAGCCACGAACGACCTCGCCGATGAACGGAGAAAAGCTTTAGTGGTCAAAGTCACAGAACAGAGGACGAAAAGCACTTCCAGCCTGCCCATCGCCTCGACCTCTGGCTGTGATCATGGAGAGACGGACCACGGCGTGGTACTGAGAAGAAAGGCAACCATTGTGAAAATGACCGAACAGAGAGAGCGTTTCAGTCCAGCGCAGTACAGACACAGCTACACTGAAGGACTCCGTAATGAATCTAAAGGCAGTCCCTCACCATTGAACCAAGCACTGACTATATCTCTAGAGCCAGGAGGAAACCAGTGGAGGTCCCAGCACAGATCTAGCCTGTCTCTCTACCTCAACAACCCAAACCATAGCGGCACAGCAGAGGAGGGCGACACTAAAACACACAAGCCGCCTCGAAGGCCTCTCAGCTGCGATGCAAGCCTGTTTACCTGCACACAACCTGGCAGTAATGCAGTTACACATCCAGCGTTTCACAACAAGAGCTCTCCTGTTTCCCAGAAGACAAATATTGATCTTATTAGTTCCAGCAGCAGCGAAGCAAGAAGGCTCTGGGCCTCCGGTGGCGAGGGCAGGAGCGCGAGAACAGAGCGGGATCGTGAGGAGCCTATTTCGGGAATCAAATCTCTCTTGCTACTAAAAGCAGCAGGTACCGGCTGAACGCATGTGGATATTGGGTGGTAGACGCACAAGAACACACTGTAGGCTGAGGCCGCGCAGCGCCGCTTTGATGTATAATGGATGAGTATTATAGTGTGAGAGAGCAGAGGTTTTTAATTGAGGCTTTTCACGGCAGATACGCGCGGTAGCGGTGGACGGCCCTGAAACGGGAGATTTCTCCGCTGTCTCTCTCGCTCTTTTTCTATCTTGAGTTTTCTCATCTTTTCATTTTCCCACGCATCTCTTTGCATGCATAATCTATTTCTTCCCTGCTTTCAACACCGGTTTTTTAGCTTCCGTGGGACATTTAGAGCTGCTACACACAGAGAGAAATCTGACAGCCGCTGAAATACATGCGTACACCCACATTTAACTATCTGAGGACATGCGTGGATGATTACTGTTTGAAACAAACATTTCTTATTATATCTATTTATTTTTATGCTATCTAGCACATATTGCTAGTAATGTATTATTATACTTTTATTTTAAGCTTCTAGGGGAAAAAAAGGTACATTGCAACATCGTACACTGCAAGAAAGCATGCAACTATATACAGTTTTTTTTGGGTTTTTTTAGTTATATAATATAGTGGAATAGAATAGTTGGAACTTATTGCAGTATTTACTGTAGACCAAAAATACATTGTGCAAAAATATGTTAATGCAGAGCTGAATGCATTGCAAATGCACTCTCTGCTTTCTCGAGTTTAACACTGAAAACATGTCAGTACTATAACTAACAGTAGTTTTGGCCAAGCATAAACTGTATGTCATTTTGCCACAGGACGTGACGTACTTGCATTACTTATATTTCTGAATGCAGAAACAAAATCCTGCTTGCATTTCCGGAAGCGTTTGCTTTTTGCTACTTGTGTGCAGTGTCTCCGAGTCTCTGGATGATCACAAAGTCTCTTTGTTCTCAGATAACTCGGCTGATCTGAGTGCAGACACTGTCCTGGCCCTGAACGCTGCGGCGGTTATCGCCAACATAAAGCTGCAGACCCAGCAGAAACGAAGTACATTCCACACAGCAGGTACCTGATCTCTCCTGACCTTTGGCTTCCTCAAACACAACCTTCACTTGAAACACACTGACATTTAGCAGGATGAGGAAATTTTAAAAAGACAGCTGATAGACACTGATGTCTTTACACTCTGGACATACTAGTGCATCTCAACATGCAGTTGTAGTTATTCTCCTTTCCTAGCAAGCTGTTGTTTCATGACTGAATATTGTTTCTATTTATCAGAGAATTTAACAGAGGATAGAGGGCAGAACGAACACAGAGAGCTCAAAGAACAGGCTGCTCTTGCCGAAGGAAAGAACAAAACATTTCCAGCAGATCGATGTGTGGATTTTGTCCCATTCGAGTCCCAAAATGACCTTTCTGAAACTGCTTTGGCTCCACTGTCACTTAGCGTGAGTTACTCTTCTCTCTTCTGTTGTTTGCAGGTACTTCTGCATCAAAACAATGAAGTTCATTGATTGGCTAAATCTAAATGAGGACATACAATAGATCGCTACAAATAAAACAAATACAATATGTAATTACTGTAGACCAACTATAACCCTACCTCTAAAAGATAATGTTTTTAGAATTTAAAAAACCCCATTTCAGGACCTATATTTAATCATAAAAAATCCATATAGTATTTTAAAAGTGTATTTCTCACTTAAGTAAAAATCGGAATTTTTTTTTCCCCCACAAGTAAGTTTTTGCTAATCCCTCTTAAAGTAAGATCTGGTTTGCATAGATAGACAGTATTTTATTTCTTTATTTCTTTTTTTTTTCTTTTCCTAAAGTTACAATTTTAAGTTCAAGTTTTATTTATTATCTTTGCTTGCTTTGCAGCTAAAACCAGCTATCATGATCCAAACACAGCTGTTATAGTGCCTAGTTGAAATAATTCTTAATGTCAAAGATGGCATTAGTGATTTTACCAATTTGTGATTTTATTGCAGATTTCAGACTTTGAACTTTGAATACATCCTTTAATGAAAGTGTGTGGTCTGTGTGTGCAGGAGGCTTTAGCGATCAGACGGCCTGATTTCATCCAGCGCTCACAGGCCAGAGTTCGAGCCCTGGAGAGGAGCTCCCAGGAGAGGCAGACACCCGAGAGCGGAGGTGTGGGGCACTCACTATCAGCATCAACTCGTTCACGTTCAGACACAGTTGAAATGAACAACACTGTCATACCCTCAATATGCAAACAGACTCTGTTTATCAAATCAGCATCTGAAATGAGAGCAGGGATTGTTCATAACACTGTGGCTGTTAAAAGATAGGAAATATCGCCCTCATCTGAACACTGCTAAAACTACATCCCTAACATTAGCCTTGCTTTAGGTGTTTTAGCAATATTATAAGATGCATCGATTATTGCTTACTATATATATGTTACTATATATACTATATATATGTTCATTTACAAAAAAAATCATGTTTTTTTTCTTTTAATATAAACAGTTAATATAATACATATAAACTCTTTATATATGTATATATACTGTAATATACATGTGTATGTAAAAAACAGTTAATAATAAAAATATGATATGTGCTTAAGTGTGCTCTGAACTGTAAATACATAAAACCATCAAACCTGACCATTAGAGATCATTTTGAGAACAGCAAGAAACTTTGGGCTGGTTTAAGGGTTCTTAATTGTGATGAAATGACTGTATAACACATGGCCTCTCATTGTTTATTGCAAATCTGAATGGCTGTAAACATGGACAGCTGAATGCATAATCGATGCAAATGAGATAAAATATTACATAAACATGCAAAGGTATGTGTAGCTTAATGACAGCTGACGGAAATCCGTGGATGCATAAATTCAATGTGGGCCTGATTGTTTCTGTATTTCACTGCAGAGATATATTGTAAACAGAAGGCTTGATTCTACTGTTTCTTCTGTCATTTTGTCATTAATTAGAGTTTACCTTTGCAGAAACCCCACTTATTGTGTGTGTGTTTGTCCTGCAGAAAGCCTTGTGAAATCCAAAGACAGAGGCCTCCTGGGAAGGAGTCTACAGCTGCAGTCCAGGAGGTAGAGAACATGCCAGTACCTGTTTTGAAAAAAAAAACACCTTTTCTGCTTTATTTGTCTTTCAGACACACATGCTGGTGTATCAGTTCTATCTGTACTGAAGTGTGTGTCTGTGCGGCCGCAGGGTTTTGTTGTCCTGATTGTGCTTTTCACAGCTTATTTGTTTTGCTGCCGCTGAATGAAACCTCATCCGATTAGATCTGGTCTCACTGTGCTTCCGAATTAAAGCTCCCTGATGCACGGCTGGATGGATTCAGCACGAATGAGTGCCCGTGTTCAGAAGTTTGATTTAAGCCACCGATGTGATTTAAACGGCCGATTATGTCACAAAACGGTGTAAATATTCAATGTTTGTTTCTTAATTCTGACTGTGATGTATTCTGAACTCACAAAAGGCCAATGGAAATATGGCGCATTCTTTTTCTTTCGATGAAATCTTTGCTTCTTGTTTCTTTTTTAAATAAAAGTTTATAGAAAGAGAGACCAGACTATCAGACAGTGTTGGGGGTAGCGCATTACAAGTAACGCAAGTTACGTAATTTCCAAGTAACTAGTAAAGCAATGCATTACTTTTTAATTTTAGTTACTTTTTCAAGAACTTAAAGCCAGTTACTTTGTTTTCTTATTTATTGACTGATGAGTCTCCTGACATGTTGGGAGAAATCAGAAACACAGAGCATTGTGTGCGGTGTGTGAATACAGTGTAGTTCTAGACTAAATGTGAATGTGTATTAATCCATCTCACTCACAAAAAAAAGATTTAGTATTCATCAAAATAAACTAAAATAAACTCAGAATATGACGCAAACCTGCCATAATTTGATGATCCAGTTCAACCATACTTACAAGCAAAAATGACTTCAAAACGTATGGTGCTTCATTGCTTTTTTTTTAATTACTTTTATTGTATTTCTTCTCCTGTATTCTACTTTACAGATGTGAATTAACTTTTTCTTCAGCCTGAGGTTTATTCGTGTGCTTTTACATGTGCTATAAATAGAACTTCTTATATTAAAAACAAACACTCAAGCTCTGCCCATATTTAAAAAAGTAATGCGAAAGTAATGTAATGCATTACTTTCCATAAAAATGAACGTAACTATTTACTTTTTTATCATTACTTTTTAAAAGTAACTTTCCCCAACACTGCTATCAGAGAGAATAAAATGTGGATTTTATTTATATACCCCCAAATACCATGCAGAAACACACACAAATATACCCCCAAAAAACACCAACTCTGAGAACTTCCCAAAAACATTTCAAGGACCCCTAAAAACACCCTAGTAACCACACAGATCACCCCCCAAAACATTCTGAAAACCACTTAAAATACCCTAGCAACCAGCAGAACACCTTAGCAACACCCTGACTTTTACATGCACAACTGTCTTCTGCAGCACTCTCTTTTCCATTCCATTTGCTCGGTGTCAGTGCTTATTTATAGACTGCAGCTAGTATGTCATGCTAATGATGAGCTTTGCTTGACAGGAGTTATAACCAGCTGCCTGAGGTGAGGAAGAGGAGAGAGGAAGAAAAGAGGAAAAAAGAAGAGGAGAAAAGAAAAATGGTGTCCCAGACCAACAGGCTGCGGGCAGAGCTCTTTAAGAAGGTAGTCGTATTGTTTCCAGACATGTAGGACTGATCTGAGAGCGGTTTAGAGTAGTTAGCAGTGAAGACCAATCTCAGATCAGTAATCATTACAGAACAGACGGGAGGGATCGAATTTTTGAGTTGCTGTTACCGGGTTCAATTAATTCGATTCATTCTCAGCATTAATCCTGAAAGTGAAGCCTTTCCAATACCCCGTCGCAAGGTGTTCATTTATCTTAAGAAAATTCCCCTAATTCAATCGGACCGGAGAAGGACGCCTCCTCTAAACCCGTTCCGCCTCTTAAGCAGTAGAAATTGATTTTGGCCGATGTATTTTGTTCCTAAACACCTCTCACTCGCTCTAAATATAGACTAGAGAGCGAAGAGTGATATTCAGCACATTTTCTGTCAGAAAACGAACATTTCTAGGCCTGTCTTCGCATTCACACACATCACACCGACTGGTAACAGTCAGCTCTGCTCAGAACGTGGCTTTTGATTGGCAGCTTTCGACCTGCGTTTGTGTTTGTTATTACTGTATTTGCCGTGTCAAGCCTACAAGAGTTCCTTACACAAATTCTGTCCAAACCTGGTGCACACAGTCGATCACTAAAATAAGCATTTTAACCCAGTAGGATTTAGCAGTGGGTGGGGCTACAAAGTGTGATGTCACAGCAAAGTTATTTTAGGATTGCTATTATAGTTATTATGAACTGTTTGAATTAACCTTTTTAATATTTTAGCTTTTTTTTTTTTTAAATAATACAAATATGTAAATTTATTTGAATGTGTTTTTTAAATGTTAAATAATAAGTAAAGTAATAATATGTTAAATAATAATAATAATAATAGAAACCGATTAAAAATGTTATGATGCTTGTCTGTGGATGCTTAGTTTTCTGTCAGCTAACCCACTTTGACTTAAAATAGTACCTCTGACATTTTACATTGTTTTAATATTATAACAAAACATCTGCCTATTCACAATTCTCTGATTTATGTTAATGATCGTCTGACATGCAGGAAAACTGCATGAAAAATACTATTAATCCAAAATTACAATGTTATATAAAAATGGTATAATATCTATAGTAGTGCTGTAAAATGATTTAGCATGATTAATCACATCCAAAATAAAAGTTTTTGTTTAAATATATATATATATAATCACATGCATGAATATATTTTAGAAATATATGTTGTGTTTATATATAAAAAATATATTTATAAATGATAGAATTTATATGAATATAAATATATACATGTAAATGTTTTCATAATATACGCTGTATATGTGTGTCCTTACATACATAACACATAATAAATACACACAGTACACACACATAACATGTAAACAAAATGTTTTATTAAAAATAATTGTATTATTCATGATTTAAATAATTGGGGGGAAAAAAAAAAAATATATATATATATATATATTCTTAATTCAATTGTTGGCTTTTTATCAACTGAAAAAGCCAGTTTATGTTGTTTGGTTATATACTTTTACACACACAACGGCATGCATGACACTGTTTTGACACTCAGTTTTCTAAAGGCTCGAGGGCAGACAAACCCAAATCTGTCAGGGTCAGAGTCCAGTGTTGTGGGAGTAATGGGAGACTGACCTGTGTCTGGCGTGTGTAATTATGCTGAGAGGGGTGAGCTGTGTCAGACTTCTACTGACACCGCATTAAAATCCGATATTTCTGATGACATCCTGGAGTTAATTAAAAGGTGAAACATACCAGAGATTAAACAGAGCCAGGTGTGTGTGTTATACACAAGCTTATATATGATTGGATCGTACACTCTCAGAAATAAAGGTACAAAAGCTGTCACTGGGATGGTACCTTACTACAGTAAACTCAGTCAGTCTACTTTCTGGCCACCAGATGTCCCTATAGGCCAGAATTTCATTGTAGGCTGCTCAGAAATCATCAGAGACTCGACTTGCTCAAGCGTACTCATATATGCACAGAAATGTGCATGTATCTGCTCAGGTATTTTTTTTTTGCCATATGGCAGCTCTCAATTTCATCATCAGCTCTTTCATCATAAGCTTAGTCTTGATAGTATTCCGTCCCGTACATGGCTGAACTTCATCCTTTATTTATATAGTTTATATTTTAACATCATTATGTATTGCTAACATTCAGTTCTTGATGATGATGGTGGTGTGTGTGTGTGTGTGTGTGCATGTGACAGATGAATAATAGGAAAATATTCTGTTTGCAAACGTGTGTGTGTGTGTGTGTGTTTTGAATTCTGTCTGTTTGGCAGTGCTGTAAAAGAGCTTCATTGTGCTGTGTGTGTAAGGAGCCACTGTTCACAGGAATGAACACCCATCCACTGCCAATGAAACCACTGCACGTGCTCACTATCACACACACACACACAAATATAGACAATAAAATCATCGGCTGCCAGTAAATGTGTGTGTCTGTCATGAGGCTGGATATTTTCCAATACCCCCTCTCTACTTGTCCCTCTCTTTTAATGGGCGATTCTTCAACATACATCTGTTGAGATGAACATTCATCTCACATCCTGGAAAATCTGATTCCGTCCTTGATCAAGTGCATCTGAAAAATGTACTCACGCTCAGGCCATGAGTTTGTTTATTCATGGGAACAAATTTTTAGAAATGTAGCGTTACATCTCCTGCTCAGCAATGGGTGCTCTGTAGTGAATGAGTGCCGTCATTACAGTAACAGTAGATGCTATTCTCAACCTCTTCCTTAAAACTACAATGATTGCTTTTTTTGCAGCATTTGTTCTTTAAGACACGCTATGGGACAAAAGTATCACCCAGACGTCTAGTATTAATTATGACGTGTTTCAACAAAAACATTTGGTGTGTCCAACTCTTGCTGACCGCAAATGATGGATGTTTGGAATAAAACTGACCAAAGGCTTTTTATTTATTATTGTTTTTATTTTTTTGCAGAAACTTCTGGAGCAGGTTTTGCAGAGGGGAGGAAATCACTGACACCGCTTTGGACGCACGTTTCTTCTCACTCAACAGTTCTCATGCTGGCCCTTAAAAAATATGACATGACGTTAGTTATAAATGTTATGGAATAGTTCCTTTCAGAACGAATGTGCCTTAAACATGGACTGCATGAACCTCGTTTTTGTTGCTCTGGATCTTCTCTCTCTATGCATACATGCACGTTTGGAGTAATTACTTAATTATTAAGTCTCTTAAGTTAAGCTAGGGTGCATTTATTTGCTCAAAAATAAAAAATGTAAAAAAAATAATTGCAATTTAAATTAACCTTTTTCCATTTGAATATATTTGAACATGTAATTTACTCCTGTGAGGAAAAGCTGAATTTTCAGCAACAGTGTCACATGATCCTTCAGAACTCAACATTTTTCAATCCTTCAGATTCTCAACAGTATCAAACACAGGGCATCAGGAGAGACTTTTGGCTTCTCAGAGATGCAGCAGTTGCCATATAGATGGATTTTTTGCCCTTTCTGAGCCTCCATCCCTGTCATATTTTATTATGTAAGAGACACAACATAAAAGATCACATTGCATCTCTGGTCCTCATCGCTAAAAGCCTAAAATCCAAGATTTGAAGGCATTCTAATAACAGGAAGGACCTGATCTCGCTCTCAGCCTTGAAGTCGTAGGTTCTGCGGGCTCATTATGACATCAGTAGCCTTCCTCTGTCCGTGTCTCTCCGAGCCATTAACCTAGAGCAAAAGGAATTTGACCTCATCTGAATAGGAATGCATCTCTAATGGAGCCGAGTGCTTGCGCAGGGTGAAAGAGGCTTTTGTCCTCTTTCTGAACGAGCCAAGGCTGTCCCACATGTGTCTGCTTAGACGGGACATGACTATGCAATAGTCGAGTTACAAACTGATTTGATAGACTTTATATTACGTCCTGTTACTGTGCTTGGTGCTGTAACTATTGAATTTTAAAATCAAAACAGGGCCAGAAGATGTGAAGTGGAGTAATGACCAAAATACTTCTTTTTGTCTGTTCAGTACATGATAGGGAGATGGATTTTAGACCAGACATTACACAAGTACAAACACGTAAGTGCAAATGCTCAACCAAGGACAAATTATCCCTGTAAGGAAAGTCATTTGACTCAGCGGCGACCTAAAACTATTTTAGAATTTTATAAGATGCTGTTCAGGTAAATGGCTGTAAATATGACACATGATGGCTTCAGGGGTGTCGTAGTTGGGTGAAAAGTCGCTCTAAATTAACAGGGCCTCAAGTGGGGGAAGGCCACTGAGGAGTGAAATTTTAATTTTCCTTTAAATATAATTTTAAGATCACAATAAATGTTGTTAACTAATGTAAATGCTAATATTTTGGGTAAATGCA